>NW_020716918.1:343644-354118 GCF_900518725.1 Notechis scutatus | reverse complement strand
CTCTCTCTCTCTCTCTCTCTCTCTCTCTCTCTCTCTCTCCCCCCTCCTCCCCCCTGTCTATCTCTCTCTGTCTGTCCCTTTCTCTCTCTGTCTCTGTCTGTCTCTCTTTCTGTCTCCCTCTCTCTCTCTCTGTCTCTGTCTCCGTCTCCCTCTCTCTCTGTCTCTCTTTCTCTCTGTCTCTGTCCCTTTCTTCCTCTGTCTCTCTTTCTTTCTTTCTCTCTCTCTCTCTCTCTCTCTGTCTCTGTGTGTGTGTGTGTGTCTCTCTCTCTGTGTGTGTCTCTCTCTGTGTCTCTGCCTCTCTCTGCCTCTCTCTCTCTCTTTCTCTCTCTGTCTGTCCCTCTCCCTCTGTCTCTTTCTCTCTGTCTATCCCTTTCTGTCTCTCTCTTTCTCTCTGTCTCTGTCTCTGTCATCCATCTGCCAAGGAACACATTTTGCTTCAGTTCCGGATAGCTTTCTCACTGTTAAACAGAACCGTTTATAGGATCCTGCTAAGGGAGGCACATCTATATTGCCCAAAGTGACGTCCGGAGTCATTTGACTTTCAAATGACGAGACATGGAATGCAAAACAGGAGAGGAAGGGAGTGTGTTTTCCCACAGAGCCCAGTAAAATGTAACCCATTATTAATTACCGTTATTGATTAGCCTGCATTCCTGCTCCTCCGGCAGCCGACCCCCCCCCCCCCCTTCCCGTTCTTGAATAATGCATAATTTTGCTACCTTTTTAACTGAATAAATTAGTTTTGCCTGACTCGCAATATTCACGCTCATCAGCCCTCCCGAACTGTAGCAAATTGGATTTGGGCCATTAATTCAAGCTGACTTTCCTTTCCTTCCCCCCCCCCCCCCCCCCCCACCCCCCCCCCCCCAGGATAAAATTTTTCTCATCTTCTCCCTCCCGTTGTTTTTTCCCTTCTCCAGGTTCCTCTGAGCAGTTTGTCTACCACCTTCAAGGCGGTCCAGCAGAACCTGGAAGAAGCTGCCCGCCTCTTGAACCTCCTCTGGAGGGTCTCCTTGCCAATGAAAGTGGTCCATGCTGCTGCTTACTCACTTCAGGTTAGGCTCCCGGCGGGTCGAAAGGAGGGAGGGAGGCGTTTCAAGCATCCAAAAAGCTGGAGAGACGGGTACTGTCAGTGTTCTAATTCCAAACCAAGCATTTCTTCAAAGGTCCAATTTATTAGAGCTGTCATATTGCCACATCTGGGAAAACCGGAACCTGAGAGTTGGATTCAAGTGCCTGACGCGTGGATCCGCAGAAGGCAGAGGAGAGGAGAGCAGTGGAAATCTATGGTCTGGCCCTCGGGACGGAAGAGCCACCACTGCTAGCGAGGCCCCACCCTAGCTAGGGGATAAAAGGCAGTGGACAGAGATGAATAGATGTGGCAGACAAGTATTCATCTCCCTGCTGGACAGACTCGTTAGCCTGCGGTGTGTGAGAGAGCGACTTTTTCCTGGGGCTGCTGGCGCTCCTAATAAAGGAAACAATTAGGTAACTACAGGGGGTTTGTCGTGTTTTGGAGCTGGATCAGAACAGCAACTCTTGTGGGAGTAGAAGTGGCAGGTTGCTTTCTTAACATGCTTAGGGAATTTCTTGACTGAGTCAGGATATCAAACGCTGGAGAATAGTTGACTGAACGAAACCGGAGACTCTGAAATCTTTGATTCCCTTTCCTTCGGCTACCCAAAGGGGTGTACGGATAGAATACAGCTCCTGCAGCATCTTAATGCAGGTGGGTTCCTACCAAGCTGAGCTCCCAGGCCAGGAAGTCAGCAACCCGCAGCTCTAGAGCCGCATGTGGCTCTTTCATCCCTCTGCTATGGCTCCCTGAGCAATTGATAGGGCTTTTGGTTAGGGCAGATAGAGGGAAAAGGACACCGCACTAGGAGGAGACTCTATGGTGCGGGAACCGGACTTCCGGTCGGCTCCTGAATTGAACGGCGGGGTGGCTCCCGGTTAGGGTCTTTGTGGCTGTCTGGGTATCTAAGGTTGCTGACCCCTGCCCCAGGCGGAAGCTGAGGAACCTCACAAGCGAACAAGAAGAAGGACATCTTCTTGAGAAGGAGCATTGTCATCTCCAGCCATAGTTGCGTCTAG
Source organism: Notechis scutatus (assembly GCF_900518725.1). Next base: position 352,024 of record NW_020716918.1, on the reverse strand, counting down.
CCAAGCTTTGGGAAGGCCACACCCATCCTGCGAGGGAAAGCTAACCCTCCCCTCCTTGCTCTGCAGGATGAAAGTCTGAAGTCTGAGGTCTACAAGCTCCGCCGGAAAGTGGCCGAACAGGAGAAGAAGCTCTACAGTATGGCCAGGCGCTTGTATTCCACCAACCAACTCAAGGAAAACATGGAGAGGGTCATCATAGATCAGTGTGAGTTTGTGGGGGGGGGGGTCTTCCGTCTTCTCTGCTCTTTGTCCTGCTTCTGAGCTTCACAGTGACCTCAGAAGGCGGAAATAGACCAACCCCTGGTCTGACCCCTACTTTTTTTTCCTCCCCAGCTCCAAGTAGCAAGCTAGATCTCAGTTGGGGAAGCAAGTAGGAACTTGATTAGCCATAAGGGATGAGGTGGCTCAGTGGCTAAGAGGCTGAGCTCGTCGATTAGAAAGGTTGGCGGTTTGGCGGTTCGATCCCTTAGTGCCGCGTCACGGAGTGAGCTCCTGTTCTTTGTCCCAGCTTCTGCCAACCTAGCAGAAAATGCAAAGTGCAAGTAGAAAAATAGGAAGTACCTTTGGTGGGAAGGGAACAGCGTTCCATGCGCCTTCGGCATTTAGTCCTGCCGGCCACATGGCCACGGAGACATCTTCGGACAGTGCTGGCTCTTTGGTTTTGTAACAGAGATGAGCACCGCCCCCTAGAGCCGGAAATGACTAGCATGCATGTGCGAGGGGAAACTTTACCTTTAAGGGATGCTTAGTGTGAACATCTCTTGAGAATAATGTCCAGTTGGGACTCTGAGACTGTTCTGACCCAAACCCTTTTCCAATAAGACAAACACGAACCAAAGGGAACAGAAACCTTTTAATGAGTCTTACGAATCCCCATTTAAAAGACTGCTGCAAACTAATTAACTTTGATAAGCATAAACTTTGCCAAAACTGTACAAGACTGCCAAGAATCACAGATAAGAAATATTGCACAACACAAGAGTCTTCAAATACCAACTTAAGATACTGTAATGTCCACGAGGCTGAGTTTCAAAACGTCTTTGCTTCCTGCAAAGAACGTTCGCTTCACAGCTGGCTTTTGTCTTCTTGAAGGAGGGGCCATTACCTTGCAGCCTTACTCCCGAGTCACCCGTGCTGCTGCAGCTGCTCTTTCTTGCGAGCAATCCTGCGTGCACGCGCACTTGGCACAGGCTCCTCAGGAACCTCCTCATCGCTGCTGCCAGCTCCCACAATCTCTGAAGGCAGCAGTCCACTCCCTAATGGTCCTGTCCCCTCATCTGAGTCCTCGCTCTCCTCAGCCGTCCGCACCAGCTGCCGGCTAACCACAACAGAGACGTGTCTGGAGTACTTTGACAGAATTGATGAATAACAGAGTTGGAAGGGACCTTGGAGGTCTTCTAGCCCAACTTCCTGCTCAAGCAGGAGATCCTATGCCATTCCAGACATATCCCAAGCCAAACTAACTCTCTTTCTCTTTGCAGTGGCGTTAACACACAATGTTTTAAAAAAGGCCAGAGGAAACCTTGAAGTAAGTAGAATCACTCACCGCCATCCTCTTGTCTCTTTTCATTTTGACTTCCTTTCTTCCTTCTCCGTAAGTCGTGTTGTCTTGAGAATCATCCATCTTGCAAAAAAAACAAAAAAACCCTGATAATTGGGATCTGGTGAACTGATTGGCAACTCCCATCTTGGAGAAGGGACTTCAGATCTCCTCCAACCAATTTCTGGGCTTCGATTATTCCAGTTGGGTTTCCAATTGGTCCATAACGGTGACCAGTTGTAAACTGGTTGAGTCTTCCAAGTCTACATTCTCCTTCTGCTTCCTACTTTGGTGGCCATCCAGCCTTCAGGTTTTTTTCTCCCCATAAGTCCAATCATCAATTCAGGCAAGAAGAGAAAATGGGATGGGTGGGAAGACAGAATATATTAGAGATCCTCGGACTAGACCTTGAAAACTAGCAGGCTGGAAAGACCGAAGCTTAAAAATCTAGCATAGCATTGCCTTTATTTCTGCTACTATTTTTCTATAGAGTATTTGGTATCATTTCTGCACAAAAACTCATTGGGATAGCCATTCTTTATTTGGGGCCGGTCAAAGAAATAAGAGAGTAGAGTAGAGTAGAATAGAGTAGAAGAGGAAGAGGATGGAATAGTAGAGAAGAATAGAGAATAGAAGAGGAAGAGGAAGAGATAGAGTAGTAGAAAAGAATAATAGAGAATAGAAGAGGAAGAGGATAGAGTAGTATTGAAGAATAAAGGATAGAGTAGTAGAAGAGAATAGAAGAATAGAGAAGAGGAAGATTGATAGAAGAGAAGAATAGAGAATAGAAGAAGAGGAAGAGATAGAGTAGTAGAAAAGAATAATAGAGAATAGAAGAGGAAGAGGATAGAGTAGTATTGAAGAATAGAGGATAGAATAGTAGAAGAGAATAGAAGAATAGAGAAGAGGAAGATTGATAGAAGAGAAGAGAAGAATAGAGAAGAGAAGAGGAAGAGGATAGAACAGTAGAATAGAATAAAATAGAATAGAATAGAATAGAATAGAATAGAATAGAATAGAATAGAATAGAATAGAAGCTGGAAGGGACCTTGGAGGTCTTCTAGTCCAGCCCCCTGCTCAAGCAGGAGAATCTATACCATCTCAGACAAGGGGCCATCCAGTCTCTTCTTAAAAACCTCCATGGATTTTCTCAAGTCTGAGATGGGCAGATAAGTCTTTTCCCAGTCCTGCTAAATTTCTGGATGCGTGGAAATTTTTCTACACAGTGGAACCGCCTAGCATACAGTCAGTAATCCCACAACAGGGGAGAAAGAGGTTATTTCGCTGTCGCTGGAATAACCCCACAAATGCCAAACCCTTTTTGTTTTATTCCTCAGGTTCAGCCATCAGACAACAAATCCACCCCTTCCAGCCTCATCAAGAAGAGGGTTTAAGTGAAGGTTTCCAGGGGCCTGCAATAAAGACCATTTTCCTTTGCCGAGCCGGTGCTTTCGGGTTCTTCTTTCCCTCCAAGGCCTTAATATTCCTTACAATTTCCACCCTGTTACTCCGGCGTTTTCTACCCTGATGTCTTCTGGATATTATTCAGACTGCAACACTCTCTCTTATGCCGAGGATGGTTAAATTTGGTACCGATTTTTCTTCTTCTTCTCCAGCTTTCTCTGGCAGGGCCAACCTCGGTGCTTGGCTTTGCTCCCTTGACATGTCAGTGGCATGAAGACGGACCTGCTGTCAAGAAGGTCAGCGAAGGCCGAGTTAATTTAGGCAGGCGGAATTTTTGGAGTGTGGTAAACTGAGAGGTGGGAACGTGGGAAACTTGTGCGCAGAATAAAAGTCTTGCCAATCTTTGCTTTGAAGGTCTTGGCTGAAAACAACTCGCTTGCAGGGTTCAGATCTCTCATCATCCCAGCCAACCAAGAGGATCCTGAAATGAAAAGAAAACGGAGATGATGGTTTGCACAGAACTTGCTCCCCTCCCCTCCACCCCCCACCCCCACTCCATCCCATAATTGCAGAATCTTGCATCTTTCCTTCGCAGCTCAGATGGAGGAGTAAGCTGGAGCCCCTTAAACCACAACAATTGGCTGCTCCCGGCTCACATTGGCAATGTTTACCTGTTGAATCTGGGGGAAGGGGAGATGTGTATTGCTTCACTGGGTTGTAGGTAGGACTTCTCTACCCCTAAACTGCAGGGGACTTTCCGCTACCTCCTTTTTTGGGCAGAGCACCTGCCTCTAAATTGCCACTCATCTTCTTGCCTACTTGGACAATGTGCAACTGCCACTCGGATGCCCACTGGACTGGAAAAGTAGCCATAAAGTTGACAAGGTCCACCTTTAAATGTCCTCTCCATCCCAAACGGGAGAGTATATTCCAGTTGGGCTTTAGATGTTGTCCTTTCTCAAAGACCTGAGCTCCCGGTATTTTCTCCGACGACATGGTTGAAATTTGGAAGCTACGTTTGACCTCCTTTTTGCCTTGTTCAAAACCCCAGGAATCAAACTCCTCTAAAACCTGGGGCAGGAGATCCAAAAATTCCAGGTCCATCTCTCTCATGACCACCTCCCATTGTCTTCATGTCCACACCAAGCTGTTAAAAAAAAGTGACATAATTCAGGGTATGATTTTTCACTTTAAAAAATTGCCATCTTTTGTTCTATACTATTCCTTTCGAGCAGTCTTGCATCTAAACCATTCCTGTAGACTATTTTAGAATGTGTTGGTTTTCTGTGATATATTTCTTATTTGCTATGGCATCAGACTTGTATAACTACCATTTTAGAGATTGTCCTGAACTTCTTTTTAAGGTAGGATTTAAAAGAAGTATTTATTTATCGGTGTCTCGGTTGGGTGCACCAACGCTGATGGAAAACCTTGTTAGATAGGCTTCTGTCCTAATCAACCTGGATGTTTCTTAGAGTCTCACCCCAAGATAATTTCAAATCCACAATATTTCTTTTACTGCTATCCTATCTTCTCCACCCCAGACTGATAACTTCTTTCCTATTAGGAAAAAAAATAACAAGTGAAGCAGCCCTTAAGGAACATAGTTAGATTAAACCATCCTGGCAAGAAAATGTCTTAATTTTTCTCAAGACCTCTCCAGGCAATTAGTGCCAGCAGAAATACAAAGCAGAATAATTAAAATGATAACTGGATGGTTTGGTTAGGATTTTTCAGACAGCCAAGGAAATGTAGAAAGCTAATGCCGGGTGATTTTCTTTTCATGGAAATGGCAAATAGTGGTGTGGGTTTTTTGGAGAGAAGGACAACAGAGTCCACCGACAAATTTGGTGGTACAGAGATAGTTCTTGGTTCTCCGTTTCTGAATTGCGTTAGTAGACTTGATCAAGTCTATTTATGGCTGTTAGACCGTAAGTCCCATCATTTCAACACTGGCCTCACTTGGTGGGACCTTCAGTGACATCTGTCAGCTTGCATGTCAACCATCTCTGAGGCTTTGATGATCTATTGAGGATAGAAGTATAAGAACATGGGCGCTTCTCGAAGCATTAAAAGTTCTACCTGATCTATCAAAGAGGTGGATTCTCTCCAGAGATTACGAACAACTAGAAAGATGGGTAGTTACTGAGAGGAAAAAAAAACCCTTGAAAAATCAGAACTTCCAAGATAAATAGATCCAGAGTTGACCTTCAACTTCTAGCCATGAAGCGAAGGTTTGGCTCCTGCAGGGAATAAATTATTTCCTCATAAAAAAAATCTCTCAACTTTCTGGCTTTGCTTATGACATCTGGACGGCTGGATTCCAGCTTTTTTCATCGTTTCCTTTTATACGGTACACAGCTAATATTTTTCCCCCCCTAACTTTAAAACGTGTGTGCGTACAGAGGGATGGATTTATGCTCCGGCTGAGTTGTATGTAGTAAAGTGTGTGAGACAAGGAAATTGATTTCAGGAACAAGTTGTTAAAGGTCCACGTTTCCAGTTCAATAAATGGATCTCTTTGCTTTAAAAAGTTGTGTGGAATTGTTTTTGTTGTTGTTGTGGTTTTTTTTTTTTTTTTGCCTGAAACTAGCACGGTCCACCTTGAATTTCTTCTCAAAATCTACACTTTATCCTTTTATTTTCATAAATACTTTTTAAGCCACCTCAAACCTAAAAGACCCTAACGGTTGGGGAAAATGTTTCCTCTAGCTTTGGGGAGTCCCAACTTTTGAGATACGGTTTTGCATCCGAGAGGCTGAAATCTAACACAGCCAACTCTTGACTTAAACTGGTTGCTTTCGTGGTGTGGAGACAACAACTTGGTCCTCAACACCAATAAGACCAAGGAGCTTACAGTGGAAGATAGAAGAAACAGATCAGACATCCAGTCCTTGTTTATCAATGGAGACCAAGTGGAGCAAGTGGCCAGTTTTAAGTTTCTGGGTGTTACCATAAAAGACCTGACCTGGGGTGCTCACATTGCAGGAAACAACAACTGGATGGAAAACTGCTGGTGACCTTCTACCGCTGCACCATAGAGAGTATCTTAACTTACTGCACCTCTGTCTGGTTTGCCAATTGCACAGGGGCAGATAGGACGGCACTCCAGAGGGTGAACATCATTGCCCAGAAGATCATGGGTTGCCCTCTCCCCTCTTTGGAAGAGCTTTATAGCTCCTGCTGCCTTAAGGAAGTTCAAAACATCCTCAAAGATCCATCTCATCCTGGGCATTTTTTTGAACTGTACAGGATAATAAAAACAAGGACAAATAGGTTGAAAAACAGCTTCTATCCCAGAGCAGTAACTATATTGAATTCTACTGTATAGTGCGGTGTCGGGGGTTTTCAATTGTATAGAATGCAAAGGATGTGTGTGTTTAATTTTTTTTAATGTATATAATGTACACTGAAGATGGTATTTAATTTCGTTGAATGAGGCGCGGTGACAATAAAGTAAACTAACTAACTGCAGTCTTAGTTGTGGCCAAAATTACCCACTGTTGGTTGTTAAGTTCTTCCCAATTTTGTGACTTTTTTTTTTTGACACGCTCGTTAGCAAATCACAGCGGTTGTTAAGTGAACCACAGAGTCTTTAAACGAATCCAGCTTCTATTAATTTTGCTTGCCGGTTGGGAAGGTCACAAATGACCTTGGGATCCTATATCCCGGTTGCCAAGCACTTAAATGTTGAGCATCAGACAGTGGGGAATGCTGCAATGGTCATAAAGGTGAGGACCGGTTGTAAATCCCTTTTTTTATCCCCAGCAAGTTCAAAAGGTTGTAAGTAAGACTAGCTGCATACATATCGAACAATCCTAGCTGATTGTTTAATTTTAGACCTGCGTCAAAATTCCCACCTTGTCTTTCCAAATTTAATTTTACTCCCGTCCCTAAATTATAGACACTTGGAGCTCATCAGAAATTGCTGTCAATTTACACCTTTCAGAATTAATTGCACCCATCCCTCCTTTTTTGAATGCCGTTCCCAACACCTGAAACATCTGCAGGGCTATATATAGCCAAACCCTCTCTTGCTTTCTCATTGCAATTTGTGCCCATCTGTCCTTTTGTTGTTTCTTATTTTTGGGGTGGGTGGGTGGTGGAGAAGCAGGGGGAGGCCGAGATATATTTTGGTGCCTTCCACAAGTCTGCAGTTGTGGTAACATGGCCTGGAGCGGTGGTGGCTAATCTTTTCAGGCTCCTGTGCCAAAAATTGTGCACGCACTTGCACACTGGCGCTCGCGTGCCAGCACCCAGAAGGCAATGCGCCCCCCCCCATGCCCTGTAGGCATGCACACGCAAACCCCACCCACCCACCCACCCCCTTACCTGCACTGCATCTCATAGCTGATTTTTGGCCAGTTTGAGGCTTGAGGGAGGCTTCTGCAGGCTGAAAAATAGCCCCGTTTCGTCACTTCCAGTATTTTCGGAAAAACAGGAAGTGACGAAACGGGGCTATTTTTCAGCCTGCAAAGCCTGCAGAAGCCCTCTTCAAGCATTTGGGAAGCTGAAAAAGGCCTCAAACTGGCCGGAAATCAGCTGTGAGGCGCACGCATGTGCAGTGAGGTAAGTTTGCCTCCAGCTCGTGTGCCGGTGCAAAAGGCTCTGCATGCCACCTGCGGCACGCATGCCATAGGTTCGCCATCAGTCCGCCTTGGGTTCATGTAGTGACCAAGGTTACAATGGCACTGGGGGAAAAAAGTTAACCTATGGCCGTTTTTCACTCTTACGACCCTTGTAGCATCCCTGAGGTGCGTGATGAAAATTCAAGGCATTCGGGCAACTGATTCATATTTATGATGGCTGCATGATCCCCTTTGCAACCTGATGAGCAAAGTTGATGGGGAAGCCAGATTCACTTAACAATCATTTTACTAACTTAACAACTGCAGTGATTCACTTAATAACCATGGCAAGAAAGGTGGTAGAATGGAGCCAGACTCACTTAACAAATGTCTCGCGTAGCAACAGAAGTTTGAGGCTCAATTGGGGTTGTAAGTCGAAGTCTATCTGTTGTTCACTCTTAATAGAATAGAACAGAGAGATTGGAACAGAATAGAAATTAGAATACAAATTGGAATAGAATAGAATAGAAATTAGAATAGAATACAATAGAATAGAAATTGGCATAGAATAGAAATCAGAATAGAATGGAAATTGGTATAGAATGGAATAGAAATTAGAATAGAATAAAATAGAATAGAAATTGGCATAGAATAGAATAGAATAGAATAGAATAGAATAGAATAGAATAGAATATATATTGGATGCAGAATAGAATAGAATAGAATAGAATAGAATAGAATAGAATAGAATAGAAAATAGAATAGAATAGAAATTAGAATAGAATAGAATAGAATAGAATAGAAAATAGAATAGAATAGAAAATAGAATAGAATAGAAATTGGCATAGAATAGAAATCAGAATAGAAT
>NW_020716918.1:320327-341202 GCF_900518725.1 Notechis scutatus | reverse complement strand
ATCTATCTATCTATCTATCTATCTATCTATCTATCTATCTATCTATCATCTAATTTGCAGGCCCAGATTTTGGTCAGCCTATTTTGGGTAAAACTTTTATAAGGGCTACCTTAGTGAGTTCAGCACATACACCGATCCATGAAGCCCAACCAGTATAAACGCTTTCGGAAGAGACGTTGGGTTTCTTTGGAAGGGACCCTCTGGGAAGGAAATCTGGTTGCATGATAGCATTCCTTAGGAAAAGGATTAGCAATGTTTATTTGGCTCAATTAAAAAAAAAAAATTCTGCAGAAGAGGTTCCATGCTGGAGTGGGACTTTTCATCCTGTGTCCTGCGTTATTAGTGCCCGGGGAGAAGAACATTCCCAGCATGCATTGCTGCTCAAACCCACACCTAGCTGCCCATTGTTTGCACAGAAATAACAGAATTAGTTTTATGTCAATTCCCCATAGTGTATTGATTTCCCCTTGTAGTAATTATCTGCTTTTTAATTTTTTTTTTTTAAAAAAAGGTCAAATATTTGCTTTATCTTATAATTCAATTTCAGGGATGTTTCTGGGAATCAAATTAACTCCTTTGTAATATCTTCATTGAAGAAGGAGATTAATTATGCTTACAAGGAACCTAATTTAACTTATCGGACATTAAATGTTTCAGGGATCGGTAATGCATTTAAATTTAGGATTAGAACAGTGATCTGGCTCCATTAGAGTTTAGCCACCATAATATTTGCCTTAATTTTTATGAATTGGGATAAGATGGTTTTTTTTTTTTTTTACCCTCCGTTCCTCCACGCCCTTACAAGTAAAATTAAAATATTCATTACAAAGGCAATAATTACTCTTTGGGAGTTTTACGAGGGTGTTAAACAGAAACATCTGTGAAGGGTATAAAAAATTCAAAAACTCTTACTGAAATAGTACAAAATGGATTTGCTCAAAAATAGTGCTTTTTTTTTTTTTTACTCTCATGCAGAAATATCATTTAAAGCTGTTCAAAGTCAACCTTGTCTACTAAAATACTCTTGCTGGAAGTAAAATATCCAGGGCAATTTCTGAAAATAAATTGGATTACTCTTGAGTTTTGCACTGTCGGGAGAAATAATACCCAGAGGTTGGAGAAAATGACAGCCACCTAAAAATATCTACACAACTCTTGTGTGGAAGATGGATTTGTTCTTTATTATTCCAGAGAGGTAGGGCTGAAAGCTACGGATGGGAATGATCCAGAGATCCATGTTGATCGTGGCTGTTAGAAACAAGGGGGGTGGCGGGGAAAATCCGTCTCCAGAGAGCTAGCTTGGCAGATGATGTGGTTGTGCGGGACTTTCTAACTTGGCTGGAGTTATTGAAGCAGAATTCAAAAATTGGAAGATGTGGGGAGATCTGGCCCATAGAATAGCCAAGACCTGGACGTCAATTTTAGTGAAAAGAAGGACTAGGGGTGTCATGATAGCAGTATTTGAATATTTGAGGGGCTGCGACAAAGAAGAGGGGCTCAACTTCTTCTCTAAAGCACCTGAAAGCAGGACAAGAAGGAAATGATGGAAACTAATCAAAGAGACCAAACTAGAATGAAGGAGAAATTTTCTGAAAGTTAGAACAATTGGAACAACTTGTCTCCAGAAGTGGTGGATGCTCCATCACTGGAGGCTTTCAAGCAGAGAGTAGACATCAGTCTTGGTCTGAAATCATATAGGGGCTCCTGCTTGAGCAGGGGGCTGGACTAGAAGACCTCCAAGGTCCCTTCCAACTCTGTTATTCTGCATTCTGACATGATGGCTGTCTTCCAATATTGTTCTGACCCAAACCCTTGTCCAATAAAACAAACAATAACCGAAGGGAACAGAAACCTTTTAATGAGTCTTACGAATCCCCGGTTAAAAGGCTGCTGCAAACTAATTAACTTTGATAAGCACAAACCTCACCAAAACTGGGCAAGACTGCTAAGAATCACAGATAAGAAATATTGTACAACAGAAGAGTCTTCAAATACCAACTAAGATACTGCAATGTCCACAAGGCTGAGTTTCAAAACGTCTTTGCTTCCTGCAAAGAACATCCAATTCACAGCTGGCTTTTATCTTCTTGAAGGAGGGGCCTTGCAGCCCCTACCTTGCAGCTTTACTCCCGAGTCATCCATGCTGTTGCAGCTGCTCTTTTCTGCAAGCAGCCCTGTGCGCACACGCACTTGGCACAGGCTCCTCAGGAACCTCCTCATCGCTTCTGCCAGCCCCCACAATCTCTGAAGGCAGCAGTCCACTCTCTGATGGTCCTGGCCCCTCATCTGAGTCCTTGCTCTCCTCAGCTGTCCACACCTTCTGCCGGCTAACCACAACAAATATATAAGGGGCCAACACAAAGAAGAAAGGGTCAATCTATACTCCAAAGCATCCGAAGGCAGGGCAAGAAGCAAGGAATGGAAACTAATCAAGGAGAGAACCCAGAACAATGGAGAAATTTCTTAACAGTGAGAACAATTAACCAGTGGAATGACTTGCCTCTAAAAGTTGTGGCTGCTTCATCACTGGAGGTTTTTTAAGAAGAGGTTGAACAGCCACCTGTCAGAAGTGGTATAGGGTCTCTTGTTTGAGCAGGGGGTTGGACTAGAAGACCTCCAAGGTCCCTTCCAACTCTGTTATTCTGACTGAATGGATAATGTCACCATTATCACTGAAGCAGAGAAATGAAGGCCTACCTATCAACCTTGGTACACCTTTGGTTCTAGATCCTGCATGGAATAGATAGCGTTTTTTCAACCAGAGTAACTTTGGTCGTGTAGATTTCAAGTCCCAGAACTGTCAGTAATGGGTCATGCTGACTGGGGACAATTATGGGAGTTGAAGTCCACACATCTGGAAGGAGCTACATTTGGGGTTCAATGGAATCTGGTGGTCAAAGTGCCTTCTGGACCCATCAAAATGCTCCAAGATGTAACAGAATGACAGAACAGCCGAGTTGGAAGGGGTCTTAGAGGTCTTCTAGTCCAACCTGTACATGTTTGGAGTGTATTTTAGGAACGGCATGCAATTGGAATCTAGATGGTGATCGCCTTTGGCAAACCGACTCCAATTAGCCATTAATAAGCAAAGATTTTTGGGAGATGCTGTGCTTGCGATCACCACACTGCCTTTTTCCTGAATCCTGTGGACAAACCATCCAGTTTTGTTGTCATCTCGTAGTTTGGCCTGCATGAGACGTTGGCCGATTCAGCAGCCAACCAGACTCTTGGCCATCTGCGTGGTTCTCATTTGCTTCCTTTCCGCTTCCCTTGGCTCTCCTCTTCGGAACGATATCCCAGTTGAAACAGAGGAATTTGCAACATCTGCTGGCACACACGAGCTTCGGGGATGAAGTTAGCACTGAACTCCCCATTTCATTCAGCACTCAGAAACAAAATTCATCCAAGTAATAATTTATTAAAGAAGTCATACTGGCACATCTGGGAAAAATCCGAATCTGAGAGTTCCGGGTTTTTCCTTCCCAACTGAAAATCCAAAACCCATCATCCCCTGCACCCACCAGTCTACCACATGGGACAATCAACCATCGTCCCAACATGGAGACATTCCTCCAGACACTCCTCTCCAGGTGCAGGCTAACTTGTCCTTGACTCTCTGAGAAAGGAATGTTGTTGAGTCTAACTTTATGCAATCCCCTATCCTAAATCCCCAGACATTAAAATCTGGCAGCTTCTAAGTAAAATATGGCTTCCAAAGCTGACATTACAGCCAGAGATGGGTATTCAGCAGGTTCTGAGCAGTTCTGGAGAACCGGTAGCAGAAATTTTGAGTAGTTTGGAGAACCAGCAAATCCCACCTCTGATTGGCCCCGCTCCCATCTATTCTTTGCCTCCCGAATCCCAGCTGATCGGCTGGGTCTTCTTTGGTCGCCCTGCACAGGAGAACAGAGCTGGAAAGGAGGTTAATGGGGTGGGGAGGAAAGGGGGATGTTGCAGTAACCTTCCCCTGCCACGCCCACCAAGCCAGGCCACACCCACCAAACCAGCCATGCCCACCAAGCCACGCCCACAGAACCGCTACTAATTTTTTTTGAAACCCACCACTGATTACAGCATCTACAAGTGGAAAGAGGCAGAGGACAACCAACCATCTCAGCATCTCGGCAGCTAATGCTGGTTTTTCAGAAGGACAGGAATCTCCTGGAGATCCAGAGTCCTTAAGTTTGGTCAATACAATTGTGCTGAAGTAGCTAAAGAGAAGAACAGCTGATGGACCATCTGCTCTTGGGCAGATCCTGCAATTAAAAAAAGGCTGGTAACTTTTGGCACCAGCCGACATTGTGTCCATCTTAGCTTGGACATGCCAAATTCTTCATAGAGAATGGAGCCAGACCTTGGAAGCGAGCAGGGTTAAGACAAACATTATATTGGATTGCTTTTCAATTTAATGAAAACAGACTGCATTAAGAGTATTGCTCCTGTATATTTAAAAAGTTCCTTCCTCTCTACCTTCATCCTTATCGTCAGAAAATAATAATGGAGAGAGCCCGTGGTTTGCTCTTAAGCATCCGGATATGTCTGACACCAACAACCTCAATTTAAATTTTTCTTGCATGGTGGAGCCCATGTGATGGGAATGAAAAGAAAGCTACTGTCAATTAAGGCTGGGCTCAAATCACAATGGCTTCCATGCTTTTAAGGCACTTTATTTTTTTTGGGGGGGGGGTTGTAATCAATCAATCAGAATAGAGCTGGAAGGGATCTTGGAGGTCTTCTAGTCCAACCCCCTGTTCAAGCAGGAGACCCTATAATATTTCAGACAGGTGGCTGTCCAGTCTTTTCTTAAAAACCTCCAGTGATGGAGCACCCACAACTTCTGTTCCACTGATTAATTGTCCTCACTGATAGGAAGTTTCTCCTTAATTACAGGTTGCTTTTCTCCTTGATTAGTTTCCATCCATTGATTCTTGTTCTCTCTTCTGGTGCTTTGGAGAATAAACTGACCCCCTCTTCTTTGTGGCAGCCCCTAAAATACTGGAATCCTGCTATCATGTCCCCTCTAGTCCTTTTCTCTAGACTGGCCAAACCCAAATCCTGTAACGGTTCCTCATATGTTTCTGTCTCCAGGCCTTCAATCATCTTAGTTGCTCTTTTTTGCACTTTTCCCCAAGTCTCAATATCTGTTGACATATAATGCAGATAGTGTAATAAGTTTAAACTACAATAACGATATTAGTGATGTTGATAGAATATGTTGTAAACTAGCCAGGATTCTTAAGGGGACTGGTCAATGTGTTAACTTCCTCAATCAAGGACTCAATTAAAGTATCATCTGATGATCAATTCTGGTAAGCTATCCAGGACTCTTAAGGGACCGGCCATCTTGTTAACTTCCTCAATCACTAAATCAATTAAAATATCATCCAATGATCACTCCTCTGGCCCACAAATCAATTAAATAAGGAACGATGAGCTACAGCTCCCTGTCCTGATTAACACATTGTACCTTTTCCCTTTTTTTCCTCCAAGGAAATTAGACGTCTTTTTAAAAAGGAGCCGAACAATCTCCCTTTCCTTCTGCTGTTTTCTTTATTGCTTGAATATTTGTTTCAGCCTGTTGCTTCTGTAGGTTTTATTAGCGCTTTTCTATGGAGTAGATTTGCTCTGAAGTAATAAAAAGCTGACTTTAATCAGAAAGCTTTTGTTCTCAGGGACAACCGGTAGTAAATGCCACTTTGGGAGAAGGTTCCCTTTGGTGCCTTTATTACGGTGATTAGTCTAAGACACTGTGAAGACAGCAACAAACCCCAGGCTTATCTGATTAGACTTGGTTAAGAGGGCGCGATAAAAACAGAAGCTCTTCAGGTATGTCGCGAGTCCAGGAAGAAAGCAATGATTAGGGGAAGGGGCTTAGAACAATGTCCAGAAGAGATCAAAGTACATAAGCCATGTTCTGTTGGAGTGGAACTCTGGATCTTCTAGGCGGGTCCATGGACCAGCACTGGGCTGCAGCATGACAGAAAGTGGGCTGCTCAAACAAGTGAAACCCCTTGTGGGGGATGCAGGCAGCATGTAGAAATCATGTCCTCTCTGGTTTGTGGGAAAAAAATACCTCCATGGAACTGGTCCCTGGTGCCCAAAACATTAGGAGCCCCTGTTCTAGGCCAGTGGTCTCTTCTCACAGTCACCCACCAACTGCCCAAGGAAGACTTTTAATGGATGGTCTTCAGAGGAAGTCCTACCACCATTAAGACGAAGAGCCACTGATCTCCAGGGCTTCCAAGGAATTGGTCCAACCCTTTTTGGAAGCCCAACTAAGATGGTAGCCAACATCACGTCTCCTCGTTGCAAATTCCAAAGTTGAAGGATGTGTTAGGTAGAGAAATATTATCCTTGAGGTTGTGCTGATAAGCCAGATTCTGTTGGATTGGAGCTCTGGATCTTCGAACTCTTCTCACAGTTGCCCACCAACTGCACAAGGAAGACCTTTGACTTTTCCAGCGGATGACCTTCAGAGGAAGTCCCAAAACCATCAAGACCAAGAGCCACTGATCTCCAGGACTTCCAAGGAGTTGGTCCAACCCTTTTTGGAAGCCCACTGGGATGATAGCCAACATCACGTTGCAAATTCCAAAGTTGAATTGATGCATTAGGTAGAGAAATAGTTTGTAGTTGACTCTTCCAAGGTTCAGTTTTGGATTGCGGTGCTGTCCCCTGAAATCAAGTTTAAGAAATTAAAAACATGCTGCTTGTGACAGCAGATGTTGTCATCTGGATCATATCCATCTACGTGTGGTAGAAGTAGCAGGGTTGCAATGCCAAGGTCCATTCTATGCCCTCCTCCAAATTTCTATAATTGGCCTTATTAATAAATTTTTTTACCACACACTACATCCAGAACAAAAAAATGACTAAATGGACAACCATTTGTCTGAAATGTTAAAAGGTTTCCTGCTTGAGCAGGAGGCTGGATTAGATGACCTCCAAGGTCCCTTCCTGTTATTCTATTCTGTTAAATTTAAGTAAAAAATGACTTAAATGATGTAATTCAGGTGACACAACAAGGCAACAAGGTAGACAGAGTATATTTTTTATGAGGAAAACATTTGATGTAAAGAGAATAGAAGCAATTCTAATGTTTATAAATAATTTGATGCAATCATCAGCAGAATGTAGATGATGGAGTTGGGGAGGGTATTTTTTAAATTTTTGATGCTTTTACTTTCATAAGATTATGTGCATTTATTTTAGATAATGTTGAAGTGATGAATCAATATCAATATTACAGAACGTTGCAATCATTTGCAATCATTTCTCAGGATGACCCGGTGATTTGAGCTGAATGTATTCAATTAGTTATGTAATCAATGAAATAATGAATTCCACATTTTTGGGCCACAATTGTAATATTTTCTGCTTATTCCTTATTTTTGTTTGTTCTGGCTACTGGGGCCTTTTCATATTCTCTCTCTTTCTCTTTCCCCCACTTTATCTCCTCATTTAGTTTCTCTTTCAAATATTTTAAAAGAAATATGGATTCAAAAGGTTTTATTTGGAAGACTGCAGAGTGTCCCTACATTAGCATAATTTGGAACTCTATGCAGGCAATCCTCAATTTATAGCCATTCATTTAGTGACTGGTTCAATGTTGCAATGACACTGAAAAAAGGAAGGAAGGGGAGGGAAGGAGGGAAGGAGGAAGAAAGCAAGGAAGGAGAGGGAGAAGAGAGGGAGGGAAGGAAAGGAAGAAGGAAGCAAGGGAAAGGAGGGGAGCGTGTTTTATTTTGGGCTGAAGTTATCTTGGTTGGTGTCCTTCCAACAGACTGTGCCTTGTTATCTCCTTGAATTTGGTAACTACTTCTCTTGTTCCCTTGTGGAAATTTCATCATTGTAGTTTGTTTGGTTTTTTATTTCATGTCTATCTGCTCATTAAGTTCGGACTGTATTGCTTTCTTTTGAAGACTATTTTTGAGTCCATTTTATCTCCAGCTGAGAATTATTGAACAGTGGGGCCAAGTTGGAGGTATTAAAGGACATTTATTTACGTTTTGGATGTTGTTACATTTGTGTTACATTCTGGGTCATCACCAGGATGAAATGAGAGGCTTCGCTTCTTGTTTCTTTTTATAGGATCGCTGATAGTTTTGACCAACACCCAATTTATATGTTGTATGTATGATAAGCTGTCGAGTGGCGTGGTGGAGCTCTTGCCTCATAATCAAGAGGCTGTGAGTTCGATCCTAGGTAGAGGCACATATTTCTCTCTCTGGGCACACTGAGAATATATCTGCTGGGGAAAAAAACTCCGTAGTGGCGACAGGAAGGGCATCTGGCCAGTAAACACTCAGCTCCATTCAGTTGCCCAAACTCCACCCCACAAGGGATTATGGGGTCGTTAAAGGAGGAGGATGTATTATATCCTCGAGGTAACCCGCAATTAATTTTTGTTGCTGCTGTTGCTGTTTTTACAATTGCTGCAAAAAAAAAGGAGAAAACCTGTGTGAAGTCAAGTCAACCGGAATGAACGACGGGTCTCAAGAGAAGAATCTTTTTTGCAATTTAATTCAGAACTTGGTTACTACCCTCCTTCGTGAAACAACCTTCTCTTTCTTGCAGTAGACATTTCTCATTTCCTGTTCATTTTGTGGCTTCCTCTTAACACATTGATTTGCTTAATGAGGATCTCACATTCTGTGCTTGACCTTTTTAAGCGTTCACAACTTCCTTTCTTCGATGGTCTCCAATTACGACTTTGTGCAAATTGTGGCTGGGGACAGCTCAGCTGTCAGATGAGTTAGGAAATAGCCACTCTGCTCATTACATGCCAGGTCTACGTTGCCTCCAGTGAGGAAGTTTTCTACAAACTCTTGCGGGATTTAAGCTGAAGGCCAAAGAGAACTGAGCTCCCAACCTTCGTTCATCCATGAAGTCCTTCAGATGTCGCTCCTGATGGCTCCATACTTCCGACCGGTTGGGTTTTCATAAAGATGGTGTTTTGTGGGTAGAACAGAGATGACATACCGAACTTCCTTGGAGCAGAATATAAACATAACCTCCATACCCGTTGAGCAGAAAATAGTTCTACCAACTTCTTAAAAAGTTGGAGAGAATTGCGGGCGATTAAAAGAGGTTGAGCTAAGTGGGCCAGCCTGTCACCGATGGAGGTCATGTCGCTTCCTGACAGAAAATTCATTCCAGTTCATCCATAACAGTTGATTGACCTTCATCTCACCACCCAAATATATGTTAATGAGGAGCTAGGAGACAAGACAAAACGAGGGGCTAAGCACCTCATTATTCATTGCTACCAAACTGGGGAAAAAAGGTGAAGAAGAGCAGAGAGCTTCCCTCCTGGTCCTTTTGCTTCCTGTCCACCCCTTTCACGAATGATGGACCATATCCTTCTTGAGATGAATCAAAAGGTGTTTGCAGTTGTATATTGTTGGACTACACCAGAATTGGTCCTACTGTGAGGCTACCAGTCCAGATGGGTATGACCAACAGCTGGAAAACATCCTTCTCTGTGATTGGTTTCTTGTATCCCTTTTTTTTTGCTGGTTAACTTCCCTCCCTTGGTCCCTTCCCATTGTTTGTCTCTCATTGTCCAATCCAGTTTCAAAGAGATGTTTTGGAAACAGTCGCTCTACATTTTGGCTTTCTTCTCCCAGGGAATTGACCTTGAAGACTTTTGTCGGTTCTCACAGAGAAGTATTCTCACAGTTTCATCTTTCCACCAGGCCCTTGTCCTTCCTTCCAGCTTCCCAACAGAGCTCATGGCAGACTGGCAGTAAGGTGGCAACTCTGATAGACTTTGCATCCAGAAGATGGAAGAGCCATAGTCAAGGATAAGAGGCAACTGAGCCCACAGAAAGTATGTGGACAGAGCAAGCAGCTCAGAAGGAACTCTCCCTAGTTTCTTGGACAAGAAGAGGGTGAAGAGATGTACTTTCAGATTAATCAAGTCAATACATCTGGGTGAAGTTCTTGGCTGGACTATTAAGGCTGACATTCTTGCAAGTTTGAAGATCCATCTCTCTCCCCCCTCACTTTTATAGTGCGCGCCCTGTTTTCAGCCTCTGTGCACCCCATTTTTGGCCTCCACTCATCCCATTTTCAGCCTCCATGCATCCCATTTTGGGTCTCTGCACATCCCATTTTCGGCCTCTGTGTGTCCCATTTTTGGAGGCCAAAAATGGCTGAAGGCTGGGGGCTGGCGGGTGGGCAGGGCTTCGACAATATTCACTCCATCAGATGCATAGACATTTCCACCCACTTTTGGAAGACAAAAAAGTGTGTCTTATGGAGCGAAAAATACGGCAATTACGTGGGTTGTGTGTAAATGTTTACTTCTTTTGTCATGCTCTCAGCATACGCTAAATAATAATAATAATGCCCACCTACCATTACATGAGGTCTGAATAACTGAGAGCTGAAGAGCTTCCTTTCGAGGTGGAGTTTGCGTAATTTGAGCCCACAATTATAGGGCTTCAAAATAGCTGTGAAAGGATCTCCGTGGGTTTTATTCCACAGAAGACAGCTCCTTCTTCGAAGAAAGCCTCTTAAAAGGGAAATCATCTTGTGAAAGAAGTGCAAAAAGAACCATTGTTTGTTTCTCTTGTGGAATCCCCTTCGCATTTCTATCAGTGGTTAAGTGTTGAGGTCTTCAGAAGGCTGTTCAACGATGATTGATAAGCAGACAGTTTTCTGGATGGTTTCAACAGCGTGTGTTCGTCTGCTTTTCCTTGTAGAGGCTATTTTATTTTATTTTTTATTTTCTAAAATGACTCTTTCCATCACAAAACCCGACCTCTGAGGCTGAGCCATTGCCTTTCTCCTAAAAATAACCCGGCAATTTAGCTCATGGGTTTCCGAACAAAAGAATAAATTAAAGAGAAGCATCGGGCAAGACCAACTGAGTTAGATGTTTGCTCAATTTGTTTAGTGCATTTGGGGTTGATTGGCGACAAGCAACAGCAAAGAGCAGAGCAGCGTCTCTCCAATTGACCTGGACTTAAATTTGGAGCTAATTTGGGACAGAACCTGTGAACCACTGAACTTCTCCGAAGGAGAAAATAATTTGAAGGGAAAAGACATGCCAAGATGCACAAATCTCCATCGGAAAGGTCAAGTAGCAATTTTGTTACCTAGCTTATTTCCTCTTCCCAACTCAGCAAGGATTCTGGGCCTTTGAAAGCTGACAACAAACCAACTTCTTCCCTCTTTTTTTTTTGGAAATAAGTATTTTCTTGCTCAACAGCTTCAGGCTGAAATAAATAAAACACAAGTCCGTTTGAAATGTTTACTGGTGGTTCAGGAGAAGTTGTAGATCACCCTGAAACTTTGAATGGGTTCCTTTCTCTTCCTTCTCTTCTGTGTTTAAATGGAAGGGGCTGTGAAAGAAACATAGGGAGACAGGAAAAAGAAGGGGACTCAGAGGCCTCGTCCAACACCCCTGCTCAAGGCAGGAGGCCTTTCATCATCCCAGTCAAATGGTTTTCCAGTCTACTTTGGAAAACCTCCAGCGATGAAGCACCCACAACTCCAGGAGGGAAACTGTTCCAGTGATTAATCATTCCCACTGTCAGGAAATTTCTTCTTAATTCTGTGTTGGGTCTCTCCTTGGTTAGTTTCCACCCATTGCTTCTTGTCCTGCCTTCAGGTGCTTTGCAGAATAGGCTGACTGACTCCCTCTTCTTTGGGGAAGCCCCTGAGATATTGGAAGGCTGCTATCATGTCTCCCCTAGTCCTTCTTTTCATTAAACTACCATACCTAGTTCTCTCAATCGTAAAAAAAACCAAAGAAAGTATAGCTGCCTTTTGAAAAGCAGTTTTGGGACAACCATGTCCTGGATCCATAGACTTTGAAGAATAAGTTGACCCTTTCTTCTCTGTGGCAGGCCCTCAAATATTCTATCATTGCTACTGACACCCCTAGTCCTTCTCTTCATTAGATCAGACCTACCCAGTTCCTGCAACCGTCCTTCGTATGGCTTAGTCTCCAGTCCCCTAATCATCTTTCATGCTCTTCTCTGCAATCTTTCTAGAGTCTCAGTTTTTGTATCATGGTGACCACAACTGTACAATATTCCACAGTGATGTGGCCCCATCACTGCAGTATCAAGCTGCCTGATCCCTTCTTTTGATCCAGAAAGGAACGATGGCTTCGGACATCGAGTGACATCCAGCTTTGCAGGGAGAAAAGGCGATATTTTATGAGCCAAGATTAATTGCATTTGTCCATAATAATTACTACTGCAGGCCAGCACAGGCTGGGCAGCCGGAGGGCTTCAGGAAACTCATTAAACCGAGTTGCAAAATAATGATTCAGCCAAAGTGGTTGTAAGAGGAAGTAAAAACACAGCTGGGAGAATGGGTTTTTCGAGACTTGTAAGGTGTTTGGTTAGCGAAGATGGCTCACCATGGTTATATTAAATAAAGAAACAGAGAAATAAATTCTGCTTAGAGCCTGTTAGCTTTTCATTAAGCTTTTTTAATTGCAGCCACCTTGCTTTCTTATCCTGTCTTCTGTCTTTCTTGCCTTCAGTGGGGCTTTAGCCATTTCTATTTTTCATTTTATAAAAACTTCCTTATTTTTTGTTGACTTCATTAAAATCTGTTCTTTGGAGATCCAGAGCATGCATTTGCTACTAAAGGTAAAGGTTCCCCTCACACATACGTACTAGTCATTTCTGGCTCTAGGGGGTGGCGCTCTTCTCCGTTGCAAAGCTGAAGAGCCAGCGCTGTGCGAAGACGTCTCCATGGTCATGTGGCCGGCATGACTAAATGCCGAAGGTGCACAGAACGCTGTTACCTTCCCACCAAAGTGGTCCCTATTTTTCTACTTGCATTTTTACATGCTTTTGAACTGCTAGGTTGGCAGAAGCTGGGACAAGTAACAGGAGCTCCCTCCATGACATGGCACTAGGGATTCAAACTGCCGACCTTGTCTGATCGACAAGCTCAGCATCTTAGCCACTGAGCCACCGCCTCCCCGTTTGCTTCTATTTGCTTCTCTTCACCTTTATTTTCATTGAATGCTCCAGCCTTAAATTTCTCATTTTTTTTTCTATTTGATTCTTAAGCTTTGCCTGTTCTTTAGGATTAAGATCCCCTCAGGCCTATTTCAATGGTATTGATTCCCGATGGCTAGTCAATATTAATTGATCTGAAGGAAACACAAATAATAAAGGCTTCTCCGAAACCTTGATTGACCACCATGGGAAGGGACAAACCTGGATTATAAGAACGCCTTGTTGAAACCCAAAAGATTCCTCTTATGAAGCTACATCAGAACAAGTCTAAAGACAAGACAAGAAGGATGGAGACTCACCAAGGAGAGAACTAACCTAGATAAGGTAAAGATTCCCTTCACACATGCGCGCTAATTGTTTCCGGCTCTAGGGGGGCAGTGCTCATCTCCGTTACAAAGCTGAAGAGCCAGCGCTGTCCGAAGATGTCTCTATGGTCATGTGGCCGGCATGACTAAATGGTGAAGGCACAAGGAACGCTGTTCCCTTCCCACCAAAGGGGTCGCTATTTTCCTACTTGCATTTTTTATATTCTTTCGAACTGCTAGGTTGGCAGAAGCTGGGACAAGGAACGGGAGCTCACTCGGTTACGTGGCGCTAGGGATTCGAACCAAGACAAGCTCAGCATCTTAGCCACTGAGTCATCGTGTCCCACTAAAGTCCCACTAAGGAAACTCACCAAGGGGAGAACCAGCCTAGAACTAATGAGGAATTTTCTGTCAGTGAGAACAATTCATCAGTGGAACAATTTGCATCTGGAAGTTGTGGGTTCTCCAACACTGGAGGTGTTTAAGAAGAGAATGGACAGCCATTTGTCTGGAATAGTATAGGGTCTCCAGCTTGAGCAGGGGGCTGGACTAGAAGACCTCCAAGGTTCCCTTCCATCTCTATTATTCTACTATAGTAATCATGGTGTCCATCCAAAATGTCTCCTGAGATTTGGGTATGGCCAGTCTAGAGAAAAGAAGGACTAGGGGTGACATGATAGCAGTATTCCAGTATTTGAAGGGCTGCCACAAAGAAGAAGAGGTCAATTTATTTTCCAAAGCATCAGAAGGCAGGACAAGGGAAGAAGCAACCTGGAATTAAGGAGAAACTTCCTAACACTGAGGACAATTAACCAGTGGAACAGCTGGCCTCCAGAAGTTGTGGATGCTCCATCACTGGAGGCTTTTAAGAAGAGACTGGATGGCCACTTGTCTGAAATAGTATAGGTTCTTCTGCATGAGCAGGAGGCTAGACTAGAAGACCTCCAAGATCCCTTCCAACTCTGTCATTCTGTTATTTTGTAGAAGTAGAAATGAATTTCGGGTTCTCTGTGTCATACTCATGCATTGTCTTTGGAATGACCTTGAACAAGATCAGCTATGGAGATTTGCCCAAGTCTCATTTGTGGCCTTTGTCCACAACTGTCCTCAGAGGAAACAGGGTTGCTGAAACCAACCAGCTCCTAAGCCAATTTTTGTTTTGGTCTCTCTCGATGCTCAGCTCAGCTTTGAGATCCTTCGAATGTCCTTTCCCTTCCTTTGACCTTGGTAGAGCAACCATCTGCAGTGAAGAGAGGAGAACCATCTGCGTGCAAAGTCTTCTGTGTCACGACTTCCCTGATCCCTGAGAAAGAGTGCAGTGAAGTTATGAAATCATCAGACTGAGCTCAAAGGTAGGTGGGAGGTGAAGAAAAAAAGACAGCTCGGCTTGGCAAGCGAGGGACCATCAAAATTCCAGTCCAGTGGATTTATTCCAGTGCTTTCCACTAGAGGTCAGTGTAGCACCGCATTTTCACAAACCGGCTGTCTTAAAACCCCGCAGCCTCCTCCCTTTTAATCAACCACAGATCTAAATCCACTCCACACCCTCCCGCAGACTTGATTTTGATGGCAATACATTTAGGCATTGCAACGGCAGGGTTTTGATTTGCAAGGACCTCAGTTTGGTGAGGTGAAAATTGAGCAAGGCTGAGATATTATTCTGCTGATGCCGCCGCGGTGTTCGGCCCACCTTGGCGAAGAGGAGGAAGGCAGAGGAATGAAAATGGCCTTGGGTTGTCTCTCCCCTTGCATCTCATCTTCTCTCAATGTTCTCAGCTCTGAAAGGAAAAGCTCGTCTGTCTGATAAATGGGTCAGGAGCGAATGAGTTGACCCGATAGGATGAATGAGTAGAAGGTTGCAGTGAGCAATCATAATCTTCAGCTCATTCTTCTTTGGGAGAATAACAGAGTTGAACCTTGGAAGTCTTCTAATCCAATCCCCTGCTCAAACAGGAGACCGTATACCATTCCACACAAATGTCTGTCCAGGCTCTTCTTAAAATCTCCACAGATGGTGCACCCTTAACTTCTGGAATCAAGTCATTCCACTGATTTAATGTTCCCCCTGTCAGGAAATGTCTCCTTAGTTCTAGGTTGATTCTCTCTTTGGTCAGTTTCTTCCATCCATTGCTTCTTGTTCTGACTTCAGGTGTTTTGGAGAAGAGATTGAATAACAGAGTTAGAAGACGCCTTGGAGGCCTTCTAGTCCAGGGGTCACCAACCTTTTTGCACCTCAGGGACCACCAAACTCATAATTTTAAATCCTGCAGACCAGAGACCCAGGGAAAATTCCAAAAAAAAAAGTCTGTAGGAAAATTCCCCACCGCATTTTCTTACCAATTGATTGTTCTTTATTTGGGTTCATAGGATACCATCTCCAGCTCCGTTCTCAGGGGGGGAGAGAGAGAGAGACTTTTGGCTTCATGCAAGGAAAGCAGCAGAAGCAGCAGAAGTCTTTCTTTCTCTCCCCCAAACCCTGCCAGAAATGAGTCTTTGCCAGCGCAGCCTCTTGGAGCAGGAGTCGTTGCAGAGTCCCAAAGACTCATTTCTGGCGGCATTTGGGGGAGAGAAAGAAAGACTTTGGCTGCTTTCCTTGCGTGCAGCCAAAAGCAGAAGAAGAAAGAAGTGGAAAGAAGCAGCCCGGTGGCCAGGCCAAGTGCGTGGAGTGAGTGGGGCAAGTCCTCCCCTCTGCCCTTCCCCCCCCTCCCCTCACTACCTCCTGTTGTTCTCAATGCAAGTAATGCAAGCCTTGTGTTCCAGCAGGCCATGTGGGCACCGCAGCCTTGTGTTCCCATGCAGCCTGGATTAATTGCTTTGGGGCTGACATTTCTCTGCGGACCACCACAATTTTCTCGTGGACCACCAGTGGTCCCTGGCCCGCTGGTTGGCGACCACTATTCTAGTCCAACTCCCTTGCTCAAGCATTAGCCCCTCTACCATTTCACAGAAATGCCTGTCCAGTCTCTTCTTAAAAACTTCCAGGGTTGGAGCATCCACAGCTTCTGGAGGCAAGTTGTTCCACTGATTAATTGTTCTCACTGTCAGGAAATTTCTCCCCTTAATTAGTTTCCATCCTTTGCTTTTTGTTCTGCCTTTAGTCCAAACACATGCCCAGAGTCCAAAATGAATGAAACAAACAAGAAATAATTTGAGTTTGATCGACCAACCCTCCTGGGTTACAAAGGACTAGAGGAGACATTATTTACATTTGTGTAAACACAGCTCGAGAAAATTAAAGAATTGCGTTGAGCATGACAAATAATGTTATAGGACTGGAATTGTTTGATAGCCAGGGAAGAATCCTACGCTTGCTGTTGGAACAACATATCTTAAATGAAACTGTAAGCCAACTTTTTTTTCCACCCTTTTGTGGGTTCAATTTTTCAAAAAGAGTCATATTTTTCTCTGCACAGAAATCTCTCATTCATAAATATCATGATATATTTCCCTTTCTCCCTTCTTAACTGTTATTTCCATGCTAATAGCCCCTCAAAGCGTTTTAATTGGATTTTTTTTCTTTAGAAAAAGAAAGTTCTTCAAAGTTAATTAAAAGTTATCCCCCCTCTAATTGTGTGAAAGCAGACTTTCTGCTCTGAAAATTAACTCCCATAATTAAAATCCTATATCTGTTGCGGATAAAAAATGGTATGTTTATTACTCATTTATTATCATTGGTGATGCAAAGCAATTTACATTTGTTGACACACAGAGAGGGGAAATCTTATTCATAAATCATTATGTATATATATGCAAACACAAACCCACATACTTGTGAATAAAATCCCCCCCCCTCTCTCTGTGTTTACTTACTGGTTTATTAATTTATTTTGGTGTAGGAATCTTTCTACCATTTGGAGGAATAATTGCAGGTGAGATATTCCCACCCCTGCAATGGCATCAGGTTATTTATTTCACTGAAATGACACGTGTGACATGAATATTCAGCTTTGCAGTTTCAAGTCCACAGACATGCTAGTTTATGGGTACCTTCCTCTATCCTGGTTCAATTTCTCTGCTTTCCCTGCTCTGGAACACTGAGGACTAGCCTCCTGGTTTGCCTTTTAATCTCTTTAAAGTCGCAGTCAAAACATCCTGCCTTAAATCTGTGGTTGCGTCAGCTAAGAAAGGGGGTGGGGGAGGCTCTGGGAATGCATTAAGTTGACATCCAAGCAAGATTAAGTCCTGGTTTGATCTGGGCCATCTGTAGGATGGCTGAGTAAATAGAAAGTGGTTACAGAAGGAGAAAAATGGAGAGAAGACACAGAAACGAGGTGCCAAAACATTTCTCTGTACATCATCACTTTAAAAACCTAGTCCACGGGTCTCCAAACCTGGCAACTTTAAAACTTGTGGACTTCAACTCCCAGAATTCACTTCCCGTGCTGGTTGGGGAATTCTGGGAGTTGTAGTCCACAAGTCGTCAAGGTGCCAAGCTTGGAGACCTCTGGTCTAGTCGAACAAAGAGGATTAGGGGTGACATGATAGGTGTTTTGTAGTACTTGATGGGCTGTCACAGAGAAGAAAGGATTGACCTACCGTGTCCCCCCCAAATAAGACTGGGTCTTATATTAATTTTTGCTCCAAAAGATGCATTAGGGCTAATTTTCCAGGTAGGTCTTATTTTCAGGGAAATACTGTTCTAAATGCATCCGTCTGGCTGACAATCTTAACTGGGTCTTATTTTCAGGGTAGGGCTTATATTATGAGCATCCTGAAAAATCATGCTAGGGTTTATTTTCCAGTTGGGCCTTATTTTCAGGGAAACAGGGTCTTCTCCAAAGTAATGGATGGAAATTAAATCAAGGAGAGAAGCAACCTAGGAGGAATTTCCTGATAGTGAGAGCAATTCATCAGTGGAACGACTTGCCTTGAGAAGTTGTGGGTGCTTCATCAGTGGAAGTTTTTAAGGAGAGACAGGACTGAATTGTATGGGGTCTCCTGCTAGAGCAGGGGTTGGACTAGAAGACCTCCAAGGTCCCTTCTGACACTATTATTCCGTCATGGCTGAAGAATGAAATTACTACACTGGGATGACCAAAAATTTTTCCCCCAGATGTGTGTGAAAAAAACAACCACCCTGTCCTCTTTGCGACTGAGTGTACACCATTCAATTTTCTTTGAAATATTGGATTTTAAAAAACCCAACAATTTGATCTTACTGAAGTGCAGCAATGATATGTCTTTATCTTCCATCTTGCCAATTCTCCCCTCAACGAAAATGACCCTGCTCTTAAAAGTATTTGTACCAATAATTTCTAGGTGGGGGTGGACAGATTTTCAGCACACTGAATAAACATTTTAGCATTTAGTGCATGGACACGGAGGCGCTCGGAGTAATTGCTTAGAGCCGTACTTCAGAGAAACATGCAGACTCAGCAAGTATAACCACACAAGGAAAGAAGCTGGAGGGGGTGAAAAGAGGGAATCATACCACTGGACCAAATTTCATCTTTCTCTGTCTCTTTCTCTGTTTCTTTAATTCTTTCTATTTCTCTCCCTCTCCCTCTCTCTTTCTCTTTTTCTCCCTCTTTCCCTCCCCTTCTCCTCCTCATCCCTCCTTTTCCTTCTCCTTCTCCACCTTTCTCCTCTTTCTCTCCCTCTCTCTCCTCCTCCAACCCCTCTCCTTCTCCTTCTCTCTCCATTTCTCTCTCTCTCTCTCTTTTCTCCCCCTCTCCCTCTCCTCCTTCTCTTTCTCTAATTCTTAAATCCTCTCTTTTTCTCCTCTTCCTCCTCCTCCTCCTCTCTCCCTCTCCTCCTCCCCTCTTTCTCTTTCTCTCTTCTCCCCCCCTCTCTCCCTCTCCATACATCTGCTGCATATGGAAAAGATATACTTGAAAATCAGCTCTAATAACACAGTCCCGTCAGTTTTTGCAAAATTCTGCCAATGTAAGCTATCTGATATTCTCTCCCTGCTCACCACTCCATCAATTATTTTAGGCAATGGACATGGAATTCAATATTTCTACATTTCACATGATATTCAAAGATGGGCAAAACCAGCGGAGGACCAACAGATCAATCCCACACGTGAAAACACAAAACAGGCCTGGAATTTCTCCTTGATTTAGGGTTATTTAGTTCGATCGGAAGGATTTGTGCTTCTCAGAGGAACGATGAGCACGTTTCTTTTGAGGCTGAGGGCTATGCTGCCTTCCCAGCAGCTACTGGGAGATACCTTCAAAAGCTAGGATGAACGAGTCTACAAGAAACCAGGCTCAATAGCAGTAACTGTGAGAGGGATCTTGGAGTCTTAGTGGACAACCAGTTAAATAGGAGCCAGCTGTGTGCAGCAGCCACCAAAAAAGCTAATGCAATTCTAAGTTGCATTAACAGAGGGATACAATCAAGATCAAGTGAGGTACTAATACCACTCTATAAAGCCTTAGTAAGACCACACCTAGAGTACTGCATATAGTTTTGGTCACCATATTATAAAAAAGATGTTGAGACTCTAGAAAAAGTACAGAGAAGAGCAACCAGGATGATTAGAGACTAAAACATATGAAGAACTGTTGCAGGAACTGGGCCTGGCTAGTCTAGTGAAGAGAAGGGCCAGGGGAGACAGGATAGCAGTCTTCCAATATTTGAGGGGCTGCCACAGAGAGGAGGAAGGGGTCAAGCTATCTTCCAAAGCACCTGAAGGCCAGACAAGGAATAATGGATGGAAATTGAACAAGGAGAGATTCAACCTTGAAATAAGGAGAAACTTTCTGACAGTGAGAACAATCAACCAATGGAACAGCTTGCCTTAGGAAGTTGTGGGAGCGCCATCATTTGAGATCTTCAAGAAGAGATTGGACTGCCATTTGTCAGTAATGGGTAGGGTCTCCTGCTTGGACAGGGGGTTGGACTAGATGACCTATAAGGTCCCTTCCAACTCTGATAATCTGATTATCTGTTCTAAGAAAAGCTGCAGTGATCCTGGGCAGAGTTGCAGAGAAGAGCAACAAAGATGATTAGGAGACTGGAAGCTAAAACATTTGAAGAACAGTGGCAGGAATTGGATATGTCTCTCTAATGAAAAGACAGACTGGGGTGATATGATAGCACTCTTCCAATATCTGAGCGGCTGCCCCAAAGAAGGGGAGGGTCAACTCTGTTATTCTGATTGCAATTTGATATACGTACACCCGGCATGGGAGGCACCATCAACCATTAGTTGAGCTTGTAGGCACTGAGAAATCCTACCAGTGGCTGGAAAATACTGGACTAGTTTATACATTACAGATGAACAGAGTTGGAAGGGATCTTGTAGGTCATCCGGTCCACCACCCCCCAAGCAAAGAGACATATTTTCGTAGATTTTCACGGGTACAGGTATGTAGGTCTAGGTGTGTTCGGGTCTTTTCCCATGTAAGATTAAGAGTATCTTGGCGACGTTTTGGCGAGGCCCCACTCAACATCCTCAGGCTGGTGCTTCTCAGCTTAAAACACGAGAGGCTAATGGAAAAAAGATCACTACAAAACAAACGACGAAGGAGATTACAGCACAAGATCCAGGATATCTCCACAACAAAACTCACAAGGCCATCACACAGCCCACTATACCAACATCAACTCCATCAACCAATCAAGAGG
>NW_020716918.1:309014-320227 GCF_900518725.1 Notechis scutatus | reverse complement strand
TTTGTTCGGGTATTTTCCCACGTCATTGTAGTTGTGCTTTTAAAGTTTTAGCAATGTTTCGGCAGAATCTCATCTGCCATCATCAGGCATCATCAGAAGCCTGATGATGGCAGATGAGATTCTGCCAAAATGTTGCTACAACTTTAAAAGCACAACTACAATGACGTGGGAAAATACCCGAACAAAGCTGAATACCATACATGTAAGTACCCGCGAAAACTTAATATTATATATATATATATAACACAAATTAGCTAGGCTTAAATATTCAGCCATTAACAAAAGGGGTCTGCATTTTCATTTATGCAAATAATTGCTTTTGTTGTCATCCAGAGTGCTCAGCTCCTAATGGTGTTTATTAATTAGAGATGGCAATATATTTAAATGGAAAACTAATTTGGGCCATTTTCCTCATTATTTACAAAAACAAACAAACAAACAAACAAACAAACAAACACACGGAAAGAAAGCTGTGCTTTTCTCCCTGATATTCTGAGCTGCGTGGCAATTGAGAAATCCTTTTATTGATTATATCCGCTCCCTCTTCATATAACAAATGATCCTTGCAAGCAATTAAAGCTGCATTAGTCTTTATGTAAGATGCTGACAGTTATGTTGAAAGAGAGAGAAACGAACAAGTTGCCATTCCTGTCCTTCTTCCCTTTCTCGAGGATGAAAATAAAATGAAAAGACCGATCCTTGCGATATATTATTAATATCAATAAATGAGAGCCGGCAAAATTTAAGTCAGACCATAAATGCGTTTTCCTGGAGCGTTGGGGTTTTTTAAACAAGTTCCAGTTATTGAAAATGTGTTGTGCAAAATGCAAAACCCCAACCCAGCTAAAATTAAATATCCTCTTTTTTAAAAAAAGAGGCTATAAAAAAATGGGATAGATTAACATAGTTTGCCCTGAAAGCTTGACTAGAAGTGGCTGAACTCATAAGAGCAGATCGAAGACACAAAAAATGTTTCTTAGAGGTGGGATTGATAATGAAAAATTCAAGTTTTACCTTTCTTTCCCAGGACCTAGAATATTGCAGCTTCCCCTAAGGCCTGGTGATAACATTTAATATTCTTCTCCTCTGTTTCTTCATTTTCTTTCATATTTTATGGCGTCATGTGAAGGAAAATTTTAGGCGATGTTGTCTCATCAAAATCAGGATTTTTTTTACACATTAACAGAGTTAGAAAGGACCTTGCAGGTCATCTAGTCCAACCCCCTGCCCAAGCAGGAGGCCCTACACCATTTCTTTTTTTGTTGTAAATTTTATTTGAGTTTTCACAAAGAGAAAAAAAATACAAATAAAACATCTTTTTTGAAAGCAGCATAATCCCGGGTTACATTTCTTCGTACAGACACAAATTCAGGTTCATGCTCATTTTTATATTCTATTCCATATCTTATTACTATTTTACATTTTCTGCATAGCTTCTCCCCTCTTTTAATTTTCTCAATTTTATTTTAATTATCTCATCTCAATTCAAATCACTGTATTTATATTTTTTGTCTGTCCTGTTTCAATTATTTGTTATCTTTTCTCATTAAACAAAATTTCTCCTGTAGTTACTGATTGGAGTATGACGCCTTTATATCTTTTTCCTAAAGTTGTAACATTCAATATAATACATAACTTCCATTTGGATTCTGCTTGGTACATTCTTAAAATACACACTGTATTCTTAAAAAAAGAAAAAAATTATAAATGTATATAATTAAAACAACATTCCATTCCAAGTCAATTCTATCATTAATATTAATATTCATTAAAGTCTTAACATCTTTAACATTACTTTTCAATTAAATATCATACTTCTATGGGAACAATTATAAGCTTTCCATAGTTAATCCCCCCCTTCACTTATATTTTATAAAACATTAACTAATTAAAATGTTCCCGTTCCTTCCTAATTCAATTTTCTCATTTATTTTATTTCACTTATTTTATTCACAAACATTTCACTAAATTACACTAACTATTTTATCCTCATTTTAATCATACGTTGTTTCCAATTTTCTAAAGTTATTTCTATTACTAATATAACAATACAATCTTATGTACCTTTACAGAATCCCTTTTTCAGTTAGATTTTCACCCATTATCCCTAAATAGGTCCTGTTTCTCTATATCTTGCTCCGGTCCTTTGTTACTTCTTTTCCTTTCCTTCTTCCCTCTCTTCATCTCTCTCCCCTTTTTACCCCCTTGTCTCTCTACCTCTATTTCTCTCTTCTGTATTCCCCTTTTCTGTTGCTTTCCAGTATTATACTTATTTTTCGAATTATTTTTCTTTTCTTTGGTTGTTTTTTTAAGTCTTAAATTCTCCATTCTCTTTCCCCCCTTTCCTTTTTCTTCCCCACATAAAATTACTTGTTCATTAAAGATGGCTTCTTCTTTGTCCCAGTCTTCTTGTTTTGCAGTCTTTTCTTGTTGTTTCTCATAGTTCCAAATCTCCATTTCTAAGAATTGAAAAACGAAGCCAAAAGAACGCTTCCCTTCTTGTGCATCTTCTTTGTACTTTTTAAGTTCCATTTTCAATTCATCCAGAAGTGGTGCCATTGTATAAATTTTTAAACAACCACCCGATTGATTTTAGTCATTCAATTATAATAACCAAGAATCCAAAGATCACCAAATAATCCAAATACACGCAAGCTGTTTCTTTTTTGCTCTTTTTTGCACTTTCTCTTCCTGGGGTTACTATTTAGTTGCAAAGTTTCAGTTAAAATGTATCTTTTAGAAGTCTTGTTGAAGTTTTACTGTAGATTCTTTTTAATTCCAGGCAGTCTCCTCCCTCTTCCAGATCCTGCCCTTATTCTTTTTCTCTCCCTTCCTGCTTATGAAAAAGAAAGTTTTTAATGTCCAGAAATCTTTATTATCCCTTTGGCATTTGGTTTTATTTTCAGCTTAATTGCCTATTGATGTCAAAGCGGATTTTTCCGATTTCTTATTTAAGTCTCTTAGTTGTCAGTATAGGGAAGGAGAGAGAATAAAAAAAAAAAAAGCCAAACCTTTCCCTTTTCACTTTCCTTCGCTGCTTCCGACTCTTCTTTGGGAGTGATGTTATTTTTTGTAAGTTTAAATTCCAGGGTACCTTGGTTGTTGCTTTTACAATTTAACCCAGTCAGCCAAAACTTTCACTTCTTATCTTCCTCCTGCACATTCTTTTCCGGTCGAGTTCTTCTTTGTGGTGGCCATTTCTGACCACCGCTGCAACCACCTTCGGGAAAAGGAGTAATGGCCAGCTGAGGAGGAGAGATGTGGCTCTCCTCGACCCTGCTGGCGGTCTCCCCTCTCTTCACCACCTCTACGGGGTGGCTTAGCCCCGAAACCAGCCAGCTCAGGTTGCTTCAGTGGCGAGCCCAGACAGAAACCATGCACGATCGCGGATTTCTGTCTGTCGCCGAAGCCCTTCAAACCGGAAGTCAGCCCTACACCATTTCTGATAGATGGCAATCCAGTCTCTTCTTGAAAGCTTTCAAGGATGAAGCTCCCACAACTTCAGAAGGCAACTTCTGTTCCATTAGTTGAAAAAGAGGACATGATAAGCAACCTTCCAATATTTGGGGAGCTCCCACAAAGAAAAGGGAGTCAAGCTATTTTCTAAAGCATCTGAAGGCAGGAAAAGAAGCAATGGGTGGAAACTAACCAAGGAGAGGAGCAACCTACAAATAAGCATGATGCATGAACCCATTAAGGTTCAAATTAATGTTACACACAGAGTCTAGAAGCTTAGAAGATCACTGAGGATCCCTTTTGGAAGATCTGATAAGCTTCTGCTAACTGCTATCTGACATGATAGCAGTGTTCCAATATCTAAGGGGTTGTTGTGGTTAGCCGGCAGCAGATGCGGATAGCTGAGGAGAGCAAGGACTCAGATGAGGGGCCAGGACCATTAGGGAGTGGACTGCTGACTTCAGAGATTGTGGGGGCTGGCAGCAGCGATGAGGAGGTTCCTGGGGAGCCTGTGCTAAGTGCGCATGTACGCAGGATTGCTCGCAGGAAAGAGCAGCTGCAACAGCATGGATGACTCGGGAGTAAGGCTGCAAGGTAATGGCCCCTCCTTCAAGAAGATAAAAGTCAGCTGTTTAAGCGAACATTCTTTGTAGGAAGCAAAGACGTTTTGAAACTCAGCCTTGTGGACATTACAATATCTTAAGTTGGTATTTGAAGACTCTTGTGTTGTGAAATATTTCTTATCTGTGATTCTTGGCAGTCTTGTACAGTTTTGGCAAAGTTTGTGCTTATCAAAGTTAATTAGTTTGCAGCAGCCTTTTAACCGGGGATTCGTAAGACTCATTAAAAGGTTTCTGTTCCCTTTGGTTATTGTTTGACTTATGGGAAAAGGGTTTGGGTCAGAACAGCGGTTGCCACAAAGAAGAGGGATTCAATCTATCCTCCAAAGCACCTGAAGGCAGGACAAGAAGCAATGGGTGGAAACTAATCAAGGAGAGAAGAAACCGGAAGCTAAGGAGGAATTTCCTGACAGTGAGAACAATTAATCAGTGGGACAACTTGCTTCCAATGCTCCAATGCTGGAAGTTTTCAAGAAGAGACTGGACAACCATTTGATTTGGATGGTATGGGGTTTCCTGCTTGATCAGGGGGTTGGAGTAGAAGACCTCCAAGGTCCCTTCCAACTCTTTCATTCTGTTATTCTTTCAGAAATCCCCATCCATGATACGTTTTCCAGGACATTTTTTTTCTCCCTGAAAACCAGAAACTTTGGATATTACATTCTTAGGAAGTGTGGTATTAATTCCACTTTTGATACATTTTTTCCTCCACTGTAAGGCTCAAGAAAACCTAGATGATGCAATAACAAGAAGATGCAGTCAGTTAATTCATGGCGTAATTAAATGTGCATAAATATTTGTAAATCAGCATATTCATCACTACAAACGTTGGTGAGTGGATGCGTTTATGGAACGCGCTATTTCAGATAATTGCAGGCTGGTATGGAAACAGCATAAAACAGAATTAGGAACAAATATTGGAAGCTAATCCAAACAAGGGAGAGATCCATACATTGCAATTTACAATCGGGGAAATTTAGAGAAGTCAATAGGCATTTTTTTCAAGGAGTTAAAAAAAAACCCCACCCTACTTGTTCCAGGCTGTACTCTTTACTGTTTCTCAGAATAACAAAATAAGAGAGTTGGAAGGGACCATGGAGGCCTTCTAGCCCAACCCTGTCATGCCCTTGGTAGAGTCGGACTCTGAGGGAGAGGAGGAAGTGTGGCTCCGGAGGTTGTGGAGGAGGCTGGAAAAGGGCAGAGGCCGGCTGGGCAGTCAGAGGAAGAACCAGGCCCATTCCCTCTTCATTGTAGGACACGCAGGGAGGAATGGAGAAAGAAACAACTTGGCTTAAGAGAGAGGAAGCGGTCATGATCCCTCTCATTGGTTACAGCTGGGGAGACGAGAAGAGAGACGGTTACAACACAGGTTGCCAAAAGCAAAGTGTGTGTTATATTGGGCTGTAGTTATCTTGGTTGGTGTCCTTCCAACAGACTGCCTTGTTATCTCCTTGAAGTTGGTAATTGCTTATTCTAGTCCATTGTGGAAATTCCTTCATTGTAGTTTGCTTTAGTTTTTTATTTCACCTCTATCTGCTCATTAAGTTCGGACTGTATTGCTTTCTTTTGAATTTTTGAATAAGTTTGATCTCCAACGGAGAATTATTGAACATTGGGGCCAAGTTGGAGGCATTAAAGGACATTTATTTATGTTTTGGATTTTGTTACATTTGTGTTACACTCCGAATCACCACAACCCCCATGCTCAGGCAGGAAACCCAATTTCATTCCAGACAAATTAATTTCCATCTGTTGCTTCTTGTCCTGCCTTCAGGTGCTTTGGAGAATATCTTGGCCCCCTCATCTTTGTGAGCTCCCCTAAAATATTGGAACTGCTATCATGTCACCCCTAATCCTTCTTTTCTCTAGACTAGCTGTGCCCAATTCCTATACCCTCCAGTCCCCTAATCAACAGAATAGCAGAGTTGGAAGGGATCTTATAGGTCATCTAGTCCAACCCACTCCCTCCCAATCAGGGGACCCTACATCATCTTTCATCTCGTGCACAAACAGAAATATTTTGGGGTTTCTGTCAATATTCTGAGCATTCAACCTCAATTTTGGCATTTAATAATTTCCAGGGTGATTCCTGGGGCATTCACAGCTCAAGACGTGCTTAAACTTTAGCTTGGCTTTATAAATAAATATTAAATAGATGTTCATCTTTCTTGGATTCAGTGCTGTGTTGTTGTTTTTTTATATATCACCCATCCAGGGATGTTGAGGAAACAATCCATTGATTATAGAGTTTTGTTTGTTCTGCCTGGATGTTGAACGTTTATTTATCTTCCCTGGGATTGATGGATGCAGTGCCATTATTTTGTTGGGTTGGCTTGAACCAACCATCTGTTCGCGGGCATTTTGCAAACAGCAGAACTGGGAAGTTGGATGGGAAAGAATGCTGTGTCGGTAGCTATACTGTATCTGCCCATTTGTTAGCAATAATATTTTCATGGCCTTTTATTCTAAGGCCTGCTTCTTTCTGGCAACCGTAGCCTTTTCCACTAAAGCTTGGCCTAAATCAAGTCAGCTCAGTAACAATTGTTGATTGCACATATGGCTTCCTTTAAAAACACACAATTATTTTTCATTTTGCCTACCTCTTCTTGTTGTGCACCATTATTTGCCCTAGTTTGGGATCTGAAAAAGCAGAATAGAAAGAGCATTGGCTCTTTTGGACGTTGGTGTTGGAGACGACGTCGATACCATGGACAGCGACAAAAAAAATTGGATCGGTCACCCTTTGTCAAAACAAGTTGTGACGCGTTTTTGCTCAATGCTGTTGAGTTTTGAGGTATCTAAGAGAGCATCGAGCTGGCTTCTCCTTGATCTGTGGCATCTTGAGACTTCTTGCAAGCAGGTAAAAGAAAGATGCAGAATAATAACAAGAAGTAAGCAAAATGAAATATTTAAGGAAGATGTGTTTTCGTTCAGTTTGCTAAGAGACCCCAGGCCTAGGAATGACTTATATTCTCTTCTGTTGTTCCTTTGCATTCAAAAACAGTAATAGAACTAACAGTGGGTGATAGAGGTTTTATTCGTATGTTTCTCTCTGTGTGTATCACACGTCATGTTTTGTGAGCTCTGTAGTCTTGTTGATCTTGGTGCATTGCTGACATCGACATGATGCCTGAATTTTTCATGAATAAAATGTTCTGCTGCAATTCTGAATTCAACCATCTTTTGGAAGGAAGGAAGAAAGGAAGGAAAGAGGAAGGAAGGGAAGGAGGGAGGAAAGGAAGAAAGGAAGGGCATGGGAAAGAGGAAGGGAGGGAGCGGAGAGGAGAAAAGGAAGTAGAGATGAAAGAAAACAGAAGGAAATAAGGAAGGGAGGGAGGGAAGAGGGAGGGAGGAAGGAGATGGGAAAGAGGAAGGAGGGCAGGGAGATGAGAGAATAAAGGGAGGAAATAAGAAAGGGAGGGAGGGAGGGAGGGAAGGAGGGAAGAAGGAAGGAAGGAAGGGAAGATGAGAAAAGTAAGTAAAGATGAGAGGAGGAAGGAAAGAAATAAAGAAGGGAGGGAGGGAGGCAGAAAAACAGGAAGGCAGGAGATGATAAAAGGAAGTAGAGATCAGGAAAGGAAGAAAGGAAGGAAGGAAGGAAGGAAGGAAGGAAGGAACAAAGAAAGAAAGTATTTCAGAACCATAACTCTAAAACTTCCCACTGCTGGCAGCATAAATCTGAATTTCTATGATCTAAGCTACGTGACTCAGCATTTATAAGATTCTTGATTCACAGCAATGTCTCAGGACATTAAAAAAAATGGCAGTCTCGCTTAAAAAGAGATTTGTAGGCCAGCCCTGTTTCGTGCATAAAATCCAGAACTTGCTACTCATCTCTTGTAGAAAAATCTGGAATTGGTTCCACTGTGGAGCCTGCCAAGCCAATCTCCATCCCAGCAGTGAAAGCTCCCAAGACTGGCTGTGTTTACCCATCACACAAGCCATGGTTTGTTGAACAAACAAACCACCTCATAGCTGAGTGCAATACGGGAAACCATCCAGAGTCTCTAACTCACTGAGTATTATATTCCAGTTGCTGCGTGCAGGGAGACAGAAGGATTCAGCCATATCTTTTCAA
The DNA here is from genome assembly GCF_900518725.1 of Notechis scutatus. The sequence goes on along the minus strand of NW_020716918.1, from coordinate 312,073 downwards.
ATTTCCAACTGGAAATCCTGACTCCTCCGTTCTTCTCTTCCACACCTTCTCCTTCTTCTTTGTTCCTGCCTTCCTTCCCCTCTTCAAATATTCCCAAGCATCACATCGTTTCAAAGGCATTGGCAAGGAGAAGAAAATTATCTAGGGTTGACAATGACACTCTAACACATATTTGGATATTTATTCATGAGATCAAAAGGAGAAAGCAGCATCCCATATACTTTCGGATTTATCTCTGCATGCTTATAGGTAGCGCGTGCATTGCCTTGCTATAACTGTCATGGACGATGCTGGGATAAGACGAATAATTTCCCCAGGTTTCAGCTACAAGTGGGGAAATGTAATCATCACACACTTTTGAAGCGAGGGATACATATTTTGGCTGCCAAAGCTTTGATTCTTTTCGTTTTGCATTTTGTGCCTCCCTAGTGCGCAACCATCGTATTTCTCCGCCATTGATACTGATGCCAATCAAGTAGAATTTACAGCTGCATGACAGCTGCATGTAGATCAAAGCAAATCTGGTTTTACCCATTGACGTAAGTCATAAGTGCAAGGACTGCTCTTAAGTGTAATTCAATGAACGGTTGCAGGTTGAGGGCTACCTGCATTGCTGAAGTTTCTGGCTGGTCTACCAGGGCAAAATTCTACCAGGGTAGAATGAATTTGTTGTTGTTGTTAGCTGAGAAGTCGGTATCTGACCCATTGTGACCCCATGGACAACATTCCTCCAGGCCTTCCTGTCCTCTACCATCTTCTGGAGTCCATTTAAGCTCACACCTACATTCCATCCAGCCACCTCATTCTCTGTCATCCCCTTCTTCTTCTATTGCCCTCAATTGTTCCCAGCATTAGGCTCTTCTCCAGTGACTCCTTCCTTCTCATTAGATGGCCAAAGTCTTTGAGTTTCATCTTCAGGATCTGGCCTTCTAAAGAGCAGTTAGGGTTGATCTCCTCTAGGACTGACCTTAAATTACAGTAATCTCAGCGAGAGGTGCCAAGGAGAATGAGTGACTGGTCTCAATACATCTCAATGCATTTGGCCACGGTTACATAAATGGAGGAGGAAGTCCACACTGCTTGGTGGAATAGAGGTCCATCATGACTGTGTCCCAGTAAGACTTCATCAGGATCTAAGAATGTGAGAGACCCATTTGGTTGACTCCACTCCTTCATGGTCCATTATGAAGTTGAGATCTGGACCAGCTTTCTGGTTCTAACACCCTCTTTACGTATTCAGTGATGCATAAAGATGCAGCTGGAACATCTCTGGGTACATTTCAAGTGCAAAATATCAATAAAGGTGTCCATAAATGGAATGGGACAACTTGCCACAGCCAACTCATCATGGCCTACTCCCCACGGCCAACTCTACATGAGCAATCTCACTGCAGGGCAATTCAACAATTCAATTTAATTATTGAAAATAATCAAGGAATTATTTTAATTTTTATCATTCAAATTTCATTTTATCCTTCCTTTTGCATACTTTCTTTAATGATTTTATTCCACCATTTCCTTGATAGTAGTGTAACTCTTGTCCTACGTTGAGTTGTTCCCTGGCAAGTTGGCCATGGTGAGTTGTCTTGTGGTGAGTTGGCCATGGTGAGTTGGCCATGGTTAGTTGACCATGGTGTGTTGGCTATGGCAAGTTGGCCATAGTGAGTTGGCTGTGGCAAGTTGGTCATACTGAGATGGCCATGGCAGTTGACTGCAGTGAGTTGGCCATGTCAAGTTGGCCATGGTGAGTTGACCCATTCGGTTAATAGACACTTTCATTGGCCTCAATGAATTGGGCTAGAGCAATACATTCATTAGGATGTCCCTTCTTTGATGTTATCACAACTCTTTCCAGATGCCTAGGCATCCCTGGTTCTGTTTCCCACCTTAGTGCAGGACATTTGGAAAATGGCTAGACCTTCAAGGCCAAAAGATACTGCCAATTTTGTGAAGATATAAATGGGCAGAATGGAAGGGTAGCCAAGGAACGTCTTTCAAATCATGGTCCACGGACAGAATCCTAGGACTAAACAGCGATAAGTCTTGCAAAAGGATGCAAATAAAGACATTATGGCTAGTCAACCTGCCAGTTCCAATAGCAAAACCAAATCTTTTAAAGCTTGGCAATTGCTAAGCAACCCACATCCCAAAGTCTAATTAGCATTGCCCCCGAATTACCCTTGCTCCCATAGCTATAAGAATGAATTAACCTGTTTTAGCGTGATCTTCAGCTAAGGGAGGACTTTTGGGGGAAAGCATCAACACATTGGCGTAGACAACGTTGAGCTAAGCAAGTGGTTTGGCTCTTTAGAAAGCAATTATTTTTCTTTCTTTCTGATTTTCATTCCGATTTCGCACGGCTTGTCCAGGGTTGGCGAATACTCCATCAATGAGCAACAGATCTTCCAGCATGGTTGGCGAAAGTCAAATCTTCCATTCATGGGAAATACGGATTTTATTAGCGGGGCCACCTTGGTAAAACTTCTCGCTGCATTAGGAGAATTTCCTTGCAGGATTAGCCTGGAGGCAGATTGAAATCCAGGAAAGATGCCATAAGAGGGATTGTAGAAATATATCTATATCTATGATCCTTATTGCCGCAGTCATCGCCAAAAAGGAGATGTTGCATTTCTTCCCCGTTTGGAGATCAGTCTGTTATTTTTGATATTTGCTGCCACCAGCCTTGGTAAATCAATTTCAAAAGAGAAAAGCGCCAGAGTAAAAGCCATGATGCAAATTACAATAGGAAGTACTAGTAATCCTATTTTACGGCCCAATTTTGGTGGCGCATTAGAATTGCCAGTGCACAATTGGCTGCTTTCAGTGTCTTTTAGCATTGTTATATGTGAGTAAATGCTACAGTTTTTGTAGCTAACGAGGGTTTTATTAACTGGAATTTTTTAAAAAATATATTGTCTCTCTTTCTTCCTCCTCTTCTCCTCCCTCCTTCCCTCCCTTCCCTCCCTCCTCCCTTCTATATTCTCCTTCCTTCCATCCTCCCTTCCACCCTTCTCCTTCCTTCCTTCCTTCCTTCCTTCCTTCCTTCCTTCCTTCCTTCC
>NW_020716918.1:298569-309004 GCF_900518725.1 Notechis scutatus | reverse complement strand
TTCCTTCCTTCCTTCCTTCCTTCCTTCCTTCCTTCCTTCCTTCCTTCACTCACTCCTTCTTTCCTTCCCTTCCCTTCCCTTTCCTTCCCATTTTACTGAAAGCTTAGTAGTATTTATTACCTGTATGCAGGAAAATGATTCCAGCTCGAACTATATCATATTTCTTATATAGTGAAATGTTCTGCAGGTTAATACATAGATGAAAGAATGGAAGGAAACTCTACTAGAATGGACAATAAAGAAAGACCATCAATTTCTCAAGTTTGGCCATTCTAGTGCCAAGCAGCTTGTTCTATTCAGAGAATGAAAATGGCATTAATTCTTCTTCAAAGAACGAGCTCACTCTTCAGGTTTTTCACTGCAGTTTCCACCAACCAATTCTAGCCTGCCAACTTCATGACGCCAACAGAGGAGATCCTTCAGCTGCTGGCCCCTGCCCTGCACTGTGGCCCAGATTTAATTGGAGCAAATCTCCCTCATTTAGCAACAGAAGTTCTGGGTTCAATTGTGGTCATAATCTGAGGAATACCTGCCTATTCTGTTATTCCAAGAAAGCCCATCAGTTCTGAAGGTCAGATCTTATGTCAAGAAGACACATTTGCATTGTATTGTGTGATTGAACACACTAGGAATTTGCCCTGGAGATAAATTCCTTGGGTGTCCAATCACACTTGACCAATAAAGAATTCTATTCTATTCTATTCTATTCTATTCTATTCTATTCTATTCTATTCTATTCTATTCTATTCTACGCTACGCTACGCTACGCTACGCTACGCTACGCTACGCTACGCTACTCTATTCTTGTAATCTACTTTATTCTGTAACCTGTTCTGTGTTCTGTGTTCTCTGTTCTATTCTGTCCTGTCTTGTCCTGATCTATGCTGAGCATAGGGTTAAAAGTAAAACCCAAACGTCTTTGGTTTGTGTGCAGAATCTTCTCTAAGAAACCAGGCGCTGCATTAATTAAGCAATGGACAGAAGGCCGGGCTGGCCAACCACAAGCCGGTAGCTCTGTAAATCTTGCTTTAGAAATATCAATTTGTGTTATCAGACTTTACCTATAGATTTATGGACCTTTCAGGGTCTGCTTTCCTGTCTGTAATCACTTTGGCATTTTCGGGTGAAATTCTCAGGTGAAGCTTCGCGTTTCCAGCGTGAAATAATGGGATATATTGACAGAGTAGCCAGGACAGCAGTTTTGTTTAGAAAAATTGCCCATCTATGAAATGTCAAAGGTGTGTGTGTGGGGGGGGAGGCAGAGGAAGTATATATTTCCAACCTAGAGGGCTTATTGCTGGTAATGGATGGGGAAGAAAAGAACGGTGTGTGAAGTGGGTAGATGGGAGGAAAAATTGAAATATTGGGGGCCAAAGGGAGCCGAGCCAGTTTTGACTCCGTCTTGGTTTTGTGGCTGGTGAAAAAAAATAAAAGCTAATGCAATCCTAAGTTGCATTAACAGAGGGACAGAATCAAGATCAAGGGAGGGACTAATACTAATCTATAAAGCCTTAGTAGGACCACACCTAGAGTACTGCATCCAGTTTTGGTCACCACACTATTAAAAAGATGTTGAGACTCTAGAAAGAGTGCAGAGAAGAGCAACCATGATGATGAAGGGATTGGAGGCTAAAACATGCGATGAACGGTTGCAGGAACTTGGCCTGGCTAGTCTGGGGAAGAGAAGGACCAGGGGAGACAGGATAGCAGTCTTCCAATATTTGAGGGGCTGCCACAGAGAGGAGGAGGGGGTCAAGCTATTCTCCAAGGCACTCAAAGGCCGGACAAGGAATAATGGATGGAAACTGAACAAGGAGAGATTTAACCTGGAAATAAGGAGAAACTTTCTGATAGTGAGAACAATCCACCCATGGAACAGAAGTTGCCTTCAGAAGTTGTGAGAGCTTCATCCCTGGAAGCTTTCAAGAAAGAGACTGGACTGCCATCTGTCAGAAATGGTGTACGGTCTCCTGCTTGGGCGGGGGGGTTGGACTAGATGACCTACAAGGTCCCTTCCAACTCGGCAAACTGTTAAATCTGAATCGAGCCAGTTGCTATGGTTATACAAAAGAAAATTTACACGAAAAACAGGCCCAATGTGGACGCATAGGTTGAAAAAGAGGCCGAATATACTTCAAGACTTACAACCACAACTGAGCCACAGATTTTCATTGCTCAGGAAAACAATGGCTAAGTGAATTTTGGCCTCCATTTTACGACCTCTCTTGCCACAGTTATTCAAAGAATCCCTGCTGTAAAATGGTTGTTAAGTGAATTTGGCTTCCCTAACGATTTTGGTCGCAAAAGATGGGGTCCCCGGAACACTGCAACCATCACAAACACAAGTCAGCTGCCAATGCTCTTGCTTAGCAACCAAAATTTTGGGCTCAATTGTTGTGGTAAGTCGAGGACTATCTCTAGTTAAACTCCTTCCCTTTTTCTGGGAATTTCTCCTCTGTGTCGTGAGGCCCCAAAATAACCCAAATGATGTAAGTTGCTGGAGCAGAGGGGTTGGATTAGATAACTCCCGAGGTCCCTTCCAGCCCTGAATTGCTGTGCTGTGCCAAGCATCCAAGTTTGGATCGCAATGACCATGGGAATGCTGCCCAAATTGTAACTGTTGAAAAATGGGCCGTAAGTCACTTTTTTTCAGCACCGTTGTAAGCTTGAGTGGTCCCAAACCAACTGTTGTAAAGTCGAGGACTTCCTGTATGGAGGAAGGACTTCCGATATGTCAAGGACTTCCTGTATTCTTTCCTTTGATCAACAATCATCTTGTCATGCCCTTGGTAGAGTCGGACTCTGAGGGAGAGGAGGAACAGCCGACAGGGAGTGGGAGTGTGGCTCCAGAGGTTGTGGAGGAGGCTGGGGAAGGGCAGAGGCCGGCTGGGCAGTCAGAGGAAGAACCAGGCTCATCCCCTCTTCATCCTAGGGCATGCAGGGAGGAACAGAGGAGGAAACAACTTGGCTTACGAGAGAGGAAGCGGCCATGATCCCTCTCATTGGTTACAGCTGTGGAGACGAGTATATAAGAGAGACGGTTAAAACACAGCTTGCCAGAAGCAAAGTGTGTGTTGTTTTGGGCTGAAGATATCTTGGTTGGTGTCCTTCCAACAGACTCTGCCTTGTTATCTCCTCGAAGTTGGTAATTACTTATCCTGGTCTGTTGTGGAAATTCCTTCATTGTAGTTTGTTTTAGTTTTTTATTTCACCTCTGTCTGCTCATTAAGTTCGGACTGTATTGCTTTCTTTTGAAGACTATTTTTGAATATGTTTTATCTCCAACGGAGAATTATTGAACAGTGGGGCCAAGTTGGAGGCATTAAAGGACATTTATTTATGTTTTGGATTTTGTTACGTTTGTGTTACACTCTGGGTCATCACATATCTATGTTAATTCTTTCATCAACTATCTGTCTGCCTTGTCTCATATTTTTGGTGGTGGTGGGAATCTTAAAAATGATTTATAACTCCCTTAACGTGGCTTAGTCACTAATCTGTTTTTAAATCCGCTCTACTCTAGACATGCAATTACAGCCCAGGTCTGTCCATCACGGAGGGATTCAGAGCCATAAACACCCAAAGACGTTTGACACTGGCTCTCTTTTTTTCCTTGATCCTTTGCAAATTGGGGTCAGGCTGCACTTTGAAGGGAGAAACAAGCTGCTTGATAGCTGAGCCTTCCTCTTCATTCATAACCAGCAATCTGGAGGAAGTGCAACGACTAGCTGTGAATATTAGTCACAAAGTATGAAAGTTCTCCTCTGGCCTAATTTTCAGGTTGGTTCAGAGAAACACAGACACAGAGAGAGGGGGGGGGGGGAGGGAGGGACAGAGAGAGGGACAGAAAGAGACAGACAGTGAGAGAGATAGAGAGATAGAGAGATAGATAGATAGATAGATAGATAGATAGAGAGAGAGAGAGAGAGAGAGAGGAGTGTGCTCCTACATTGCTCTTGATGGCTGTATTCCCAGAGACAAGTGGAGATGGCCCCGCTAATGAATGGACTTTGGTGCACAGACCACTGTGCTCTATTTTGAATAGCGTGGAGGAAAAGGGCATCAGATACAGTAGATCAGAGGTCTCCAAACTTGGCAACTTTAAGACTCCCAGAATTCTCCTGCCAGTTATGCTGGGAGTTGGAAGTCCACAAGTCTTAAAGTTGCCAGGTTTGGGGACCCCTGCACTAGAGGCAGGGAAGGTAGAAGAGAAGATAGAGAACCTTAGTTTGGGGTTGAACTGTGGGGTCCTTGGTGCTCTCTGAGTTGTTGTCTTGCGGCGGTTCCATGCTCCAAGTAGGTTACTCGTCAGTGCTAGAAGGGAGTCAGGTTTGTGGAGTATAGGAGAAAGAAGAGGGGAAGGAGGAGGGGGGGTTTCTTGGTGCTCTCTGAGTTTGGTTGTTTTCTTGCAGATGTTTCATGATCCAACTAGGTAACATAATCAGACAGCTAGCTAGCTAGCTAGATGATAGTTAGATAGTTAGTTAGTTAGTTAGTTAGATAGATACGATAGATAGATACGATAGATAGATAGATAGATAGATAGATCGATAGATCGATAGATCAATAGATAGATAGGCAGCATGGTGGGCTAGAGCTGAAGATACTCACCTTCCACTTGGAAGGTTGAGAGTTCAATCCTAGGTAGTAGCAAGTATTTCTTTTCTAGAGCACGAAGAAAAAATATGTGCTGTGAACTCCATGTGGTGTCAGGCAGGGCACCTGACCAGCAAATGCTTAACTCCGTCCAGTTGCCCAACTCTACCCTGAATTAAGGGATTACAGGGTCATAAGGAGAATTAGATAGATAAATAGATAGATAGATAGATAGATATAATGGATGGGTGAATGGATGGATGGACGAATGGACAGATCCGTCTGTATAATTTGTCTGTATAATGCTATCTATCTATCTATCTATCTATCTATCTATCTATCTATCTATCCATCTATCTATCTATCTCTATCCAAATTCCTTGTGTGTCCAATCACACTTGGCCAATAAAAGAATTCTAATTCTAATTCTAATTCTAATTCTAATTATCTATCTATCTATCTATCTATCTATCTATCTATCTATCTATCTATCCATCCAAATTCCTTGTGTATCCAATCACACTTGGCCAATAAAAGAATTCTAATTCTATCTATCTATCTATCTATCTATCTATCTATCTATCTATCACCATGGGGAAATAATTAGGAATAAATACATCCCTCCAGGATGGGTGAAACAACCTTGAGTTGGGAGAAGATGCATGCTTTATAAAATGACCCTGCATGTGCAACATAGGATATATTTTATATTCTCCCAGGAGAAACAAACACTGAACATCAGGACAATGGCTATCCATCTCCATGGAGATGTGATTTGGAATTACCACTGTTGAATCATTTAAGCAGTGTGCATTTAACCTGGCTCCTTTTCAGTTGATGTTGTAGGTATGAAGAAGTTCTATGCTCTGGAGGGTCTCCACTTTCTGGTCTTAAAAGAGGAAAGAGATCGTTCTTGTTCCAAAATGCCAGCCAAGAGAACATGGGATGTTTGTGCGCAGAAGCCATGTTAACAGCCCTCCCATAACAGCCTGTCTCTTTATGCCATGGGAGGAAATGTTTTATCTCACCACTGTCAGCTCATAATTAAAACATCTAAATGGAGACTGAAAGAATGGAGCAAATCTTTCTTAAGTCCCTTCTCATCTCCTGGTCCTCCCTTATGCTCCGATGTGCTTAAAGTAATAAAAACTAATGGAACGCCTTTCAAGGCATTTCAAGAGAAGAAGAAATTGGCCATCAGCGAAATCAAGGCTGATCTGTTGGTGACCCCCAGTTTCAGTCCCAGAAGGGAGAGGAGGGAATCAGAAGAGCTGTAAATATGGATTCCAGACATCTGTCGGAGAAGGAATGGCAGAACTGGAGGTGGAGTTAAAAGAGGAATCAACCTAGAATCCCTACATGGTCACAAGCGGATGAAGTTCAACTCCCCTTGAATTCTGTTGACCCTTATCCAACTCTAAGCAGGTGCTAACCATTAGCTGAGGTGCAGAATGATATAGGGCTGTGATGGAGAACCTATGGCACATATGCCCAAAGTGGCAAGCGAAGCCATGTTGCCCGGCATGCACAGCCTTCCCTGTTTGTCTTCTGGGTTTCTGGCACACATGCGCGCATGACAATCAGCTATCCTTCATGCCTGGTTGATAGTGCCGAAAACTGGCCTGTGCATGTGTGCTGGCCAGCTGATCGTCATGCATGCATGCACTCTAGAACCTGGAAATTCAGCTTTTCCGGAGCGTGGCCCCGATGAGCGTGCATGCGCGATGTTTCCGCGCAACCTTTTTGGCACTTGGTGCTGAAAAGGTTCGCCATCACTGATATAAGGACTCCTGTTTGTTGGACTGCAAGACTTCCAAGGTCCCTTCCAACTCTGTTATTCTAAATTCCAAGATTCCTATGCATAGCTTTTTAGCAACAAATCGGTTTAATTGGACTTTCACATGAGAACCAGGTTTAACCTCACCTAGGAAGATCAGTAGAGGTTCTTCTCCAGAGGTGGTATTCAGCCAGTTCTGACAGGTTCTGGAGAACTGGTAGAGGAAATTTTGAGTAGTTCGGAAAACCGGCAAAGACCACCTCTGACTGGTCCTGCCCCCATCTCTTCTCTGCCTCCCATTGAGTCCCAGCGGATTGGAGGTGGGATTTGCCAGTTCTCCAAACCACTCAAAATTTCCGCTACTGGTTCTCCAGAACTGGTCAGAACTGGATAAATACTCACCTCTGCTAGAGAGATTCTCAATCATCCAGGTGATGGTTGTCGCAGAGGTACTTTTTCAAAAAGCAACTGGACTTTCTTTGAAGACACTTCGCTTCTCATCCAAGAAGCTTCTTCAATTCTTTGCTTCTGGTTTCAAAGAAAGTCCAGTTGCCTTTTGGAAAGCATCTTTGGAAAACTAATCAAGGAGAGAAGCAACCTAGAACTAAGAAGAAATTTCCTAACAGAACAATTAATCAGTGGGACAGCTTGTCTTCAGAATTTGTGGGTGATCCATCAATGGAGGTTTTCAAGAAGAAACTGGACAAACACTTGTCTGAAATGGTATATACTATAGGGTCTGCTGCTTGAAAAGGGGGGTGGATTAGAAGACCTCCAAAGTCCCTTCCAACTCTATTATTCTATGGTCTTCCAAACACATCTTTGAGGGTTGATTTAATTACCTTTCCAGTATGAAATAATCCAGGAAATCAAGCAAAGGGTGAGAAAAACCACTACTGCAATGACATCACATTATACCTTTCTTCCTTTTCTTGTTTTTTTTTTTCCAGTGACAAGATACACATGCATTCTGCCTCTTGATCCCTGGATTTCATAGTATTTTTTAAATTCAGCTTTTCCTCTACAGCAAGAAAAGTGAGTGCTTTCTTCCCCTCCTTCTTCCAAAGCTTAAGTTTTGTAGGGGAAATGGGGAAAGTTTATTAAGGGCAGGGAGAAAGAGAGAACACGTGCTTCCTTATGGATGCGGCTTAAAAATGATGGAAAATCCATGCCACTTTAAAGGCTGGCTATTGATTTATGCTACTGTGTGGCTAAGAACAAGCTTTGCATGAAAAAAAAACTGAAAATAAAATAGAAACAGGCTCCCAATTCCAGGTTTGGTGTTTTCAATTAAAAAGGAGACCATGGCACCGGTGACGGGAAAATCTTGTTTTTGTTTTTTTAATCTTTGTTTGAGATTCCTGCCAGCTCAGGTCATATCAGACAAACAGAACAGCTTGATTCAACGGAGCAGTCAGTGGTTTGAGTTTGTGGAGGAAAACTGACTTGATTGTTATAAGGCAGCAACTGGGGGGAAAAGAAAAGCGCTTGGCAGCTTGAATTTCCAGGTTCTCATCCAGTCCTTCTGAAGCCTTTACTGGCTGTTAGATCTTAAAAAATTGATGAGATTCTTCACTCACGGGGTTGGGCTTTCCACATACTTTGGGAACAAAGTCCATATGGAGATTCTCCGTCATCCAGGTTATGGTTATCCCAAAAAATGCTTTCTGAAAAGGCAACTGGACTTTGTTCTTCCTTGAAGACGTTTCACTTCTCATCCAAGAAGCTTTGTCAGTTCTTTCAGAAGGCAACTGGACTTCTCAGGTTAAATAAATAAATAATTTTTTAAAAAAGCACAATCGATTGAATTTCCTGGAAAAATAACTTTTCTAAAATGGTACTTCGAATATTGCTTCTCCAAAATATCTATGTTAATTCTCAAATGCTCTGATGCTGTATTTATTTATTAATTGAATTTATTAAATGCCAAAAAAAAAAAGGAAGAACTACATCTACATAAATGATTACAGTGAGAAAAAGAACATTTGTGGACTCAAACATGGTCCAGAGGTTAAGCTGGTAGGATAATCGGCATTTAGGTCTGCTACCTTTTGAGGTTTAGATGTGGCAGTGGGCAGTTGGCTCACTCATGGCAGAGAACAAGCAGGCATATCAACCGAATTAGGGTGTCATCCAAGACTTTGAAGGGCTTGTCGATGATCCAAGCTTATCTGGCCTATGATGCAGTTTCATCTATTCATTTCAACCCCAATCTGTGCTAAACACTCACTCAGGATCAGACCTCGGCTACGGAGGTCTGATTATGGGAAAGGTTTTGATTCCAAAGCTGGACAGAGTATTTCTTTCCTTGTTGTTCCCTCACCCATCCTGATTTTTGCTAGAATGGGTGAAAATTTGCTTTTGAAGGAGAGAGATGACCCCAAATGGCCATGAATGGAGTTTGGTGGTCTTGCATTGATAATATCTCATTGATTTCCAATACTTCAGGGGCTGACCCAAAGAAAAGGGAGTCAAGCTATTCTCCAAAGCACCTGAAGGCAGGAGAAGAAGCAACGGATGGGAATTGATCAAGGAGAGAAGCGACCTAGAACTAAGGAGAAATATCTTGACTGTGAGAACAATTAATCTGTGGATTAAATTGTTCAGAAGTTTTGGGTGCTCCGACGCTGGAGGTTTTGAAGAAGAGATTGGACAACCATTTGTCTAAAATGATTTAGAGTTTCATGCCCCTGGATTAGAAGACCTTCAAGGTACCTTCCAACTTTGTTACTCTATTAACCAGAACTGCTTGCCTCCAGAACTTGTGGAGATTTTTAAGTAGAGACCCGACAGTCCCTTGTCTGAAATAGTATAGGTTCTCCTGCTTGAGCAGGGGGCTGGACTAGAAGACCTCCAAGATCCCTCCCAGCTCATTCATTCATTTTCTATTCCACCGAGAATTATTTCCTAGGCCGCAGGCAGACCTAAGGGAAATCGGACGATCCCAGCAAGGCAGCCAGGCCGTACAATTTTCTCTCTGTCTCTCTCCCTCCACCCTCCTCAGTCTTAGTCGCTTTGCATAATGCCGGTTGCTTTAAATGCAAGCTTTTTAATTGACTCCTGTTGGACTAGTGGGAGATCAAGGAGGTGAGCAGTGAATCTAGATGAGTGCTTCTGAATGACTCTTCTCACTCAGCTCATTAAGAGAAGTGGGAGTTTGTCTCTGATGGACCAGAAAGTGACTCTCAGACTTCAGGGGTTGAACAGGGGGGGGGCCTTCGGCCGTCATTTCATCTCCTGGTGGCTGGTCCTGCAAACCTAGGCAGATGTTGTTGTCCTTTGCGAGGGGGAGGAATTTTAATCAAGGGCTGATTTCGCTGCAGAAAAGGACAGCCCTCGTTTGTCATTTTATTTATTTATTTTGATTTGTCAATCGCTTACAAGATAATAGGTATAAGTCTATACATAGTTATGAATACATGAAATGGGTACATATAAGACAAATAAAAAGAAACAATAGGACAGGGACGGTAGGCACGTTGGTGCGCTTATGCACGCCCCCTACAGACCTCTTAGGAAAGGGGTGAGGTCAATAGTAGACAGTCTAAGGTTCAAGTTTTTGCGGTTTGGGGAAGAAACCACAGAGTCAGGTAGAGTATTCCAGACATTGACCACTCTGTGGCTGAAGTCGTATTTCCTGCAATCAAGTTAAGGAGAAGAGCAAACTCTCTCCAAGACCCGTTGAAAGTTTCTTCAAAAAGAAAGAAAGAAACACGGCCTGTTTCTTGCATCGAATGTTCAAGTGGACCTTCTTGGAGAACTGGAACTTCTCCATCATCTGGCGATGGATCGGACGTGCCTGGGCTAAGCCGGAAGAAGTTTAAGAGAGCCCCGTGAACCCCTTCATTTCAATTGCAAGCTGTAAACATTCTCCTTGATCGATAACAGAAGATCTGGAATGTTTTTGAAGTCTTAAATGGTTTCTTGTTACTTTTTTCTCTCCCCACGGTTCCGGTGAGGAATTAATTTGGGCTTTTATCAAGACTCACTGAATTAGGCTTGGTTGGATTTATAGACAAAAAAAGCATTGAGCTATTCGACTTAGGGGCTATTTTTTTTTTT
>NW_020716918.1:281589-293919 GCF_900518725.1 Notechis scutatus | reverse complement strand
AGGAGGAGGAAAAGAAGCAGAAGGAGAAGAAGCAGAAGGAGGAGGAGGAGAAAAAGAGGAGAAGGGGAAGGGAAGAAGAGAAGAAGGGGAAGGGGAGGAGGAGGTGGAGAAGGAGAAGGAGTAGAAAAAGGGGAGGAGGGGGAAGGGGAAGAATAAGGGGAAGGGGAGTAGTAGTAGTAGTAGTAGTAGTAGTAGTAGTAGTAGTAGTAGGAGGAGGAGGAGGAGGAGGAGGAGGAGGAGGAGGAGAGGGAGGAGACAACCAGAAGCTCTCTTTGACTTAATGACCTTTTGAATCATTGCTTGTTCTTCTTCCAAAATAACACGCCAATCTCTCAGGTACGGAAAAAAACTCTGGCCACCTCGGTGAGAAATGACACATCCACAATTCTTCAATTCTCTCTCTGTCTCTCAGAGACAGGGGAGCCTGAATCATTAAGAGATCATTAAGCCCAAATTATCATATCTTCTGAACACCCTCTACACAGGTGGCATTCGGATCTCCTGGCTTCAACTTTGCCTTGTTAATCAACTTCTCCAGACCTAATCTTCTGATTTTGTATTATTATTATTTTTGCCTACCCTGGTAAATCTAGTTGGCATTATTAAAAATGCCAACTGCCTCTCCTAACAACTCCATAGTTTCATCTCTCAAGAAAGTACATGTTTAGGCATAAGAAGAGAAAGCGGTCTACAAAGAGATCCTTGTTCAGGTGGAATGAAGGGCAGAAGGAAGTTGGAAGACATTTTATATAGGCTATCCTAGATTTAGGGTGTTAGCCGCTTATTTCATGCCCAGTTTAACCATGGCTTGTTGCTTCTAGATGAGATGGGTGACACGTAAATCTGATAAACAAACAAAACAAGTTATATTGCCTTGCTTTCCACCTCAACCTATTCTCCAAAGCACCAGAGGGCAGGACAAGAAGCAGTGGGTGGAAACTAACCAAGGAAAGACACAACCTTGAACCAAGGAGAAATTTCCTGACAGTGAAAACAATAAACCAGGATTTGCCTGGTTTCAGTAAATCAGCGGAACCCCTCGCCTTCAGAGGCTGTGGGTGCTCCATCACTGGAAGCTTCCAAAAAGAGACTGGACAACCATTTGTCTGCTATGTTGTAGGGTTTCCTGCCTGAGCAGGGGTTGGATTAGAAGACCTTCAAAGTCCATTCCAACTCCCATATATTCCTTTAAGTCACCAAAGGTATACTGTGGATAATGTAGGTACTTGGGGCAGAGAGGAGGTAAGGAAAGGGGTAAATACATGTGTTAAATCTCTGTTAGGCTTAGCAACAAACACCAGAAAGATGGAAAAGATCCGAGAAAAACCAAAAGGTGATTTTTTTTTTCAGGAGGTAACTGGACTTCATTGGTTTTTTCCCCCCCTTTTGGAGACGTTTTGCTTCTCATCCAAGAAGCTTCTTCAGCTCTGACAGGATGGTTATGAATGGAAGGATTTATATTCCACTGGTCGTTTGCATCCTTTTGGTAATCGGGTAATATAATGGAAGGAATATAAATCCTTCCATTCCCCACCATCCTGTCAGAGCTGAAGAAGCTTCTTGGATGAGAAGCAAAACGTCTTCAAAGAAAAAAACAAGAAAGTCGAGTTGCCTCCTGAAAAAAGGCACCTTTTGGGACAACCATGACCTGGAGGACGGAGAATCTCTACAGAATCTGAGAAAATAGTTTCCTAGTTCTTCAGTTGCAACTGAAGCTTTATGAAGCTTCTCCTCTGGAAATATTGAATTGCTAACTAGGGCATACAAAACCTTCGCTAGACCAATGCTTGAATACAGCTCATCTGTCTGGAAGCCACACTATATATCGGACATTCATACAATTGAGCGAGTCCAGAGGTATTTCACGAGAAGAGTCCTCCACTCCTCTACTCGCAACAGAATACCCTATATCACATAGTACACTTCAATGTAGTACACAAAATTATCTGCTACAATGTCCTACAAGTCAATGACTACTTCAGCTTCAACTGCAACAATACAAGAGCACACAACAGATACAAACTCAAGGTAAACCGCTCCAAACTTGATTGCAGAAAGTACGACTTGAGCAACAGAGTGGTCAATGCCTGGAATGCCCTACCTGACTCTGTTGTTACATCATCTAACCCTCCCCATTCCTTTAACCTCAAACTATCTACTATTGACTTCACCCCATTCCTAAGAGGCCTGTAAGGGGCGTGCATAAGCGCACCATCGTGCCTACCATCCCTGTCCTATTGTCCCCATTTATTCATACCTATTTCCTGTATTCATACTCATGTTTATACTTATACTTATTATCTTTGCAAGCGATTGACAAATCAATTAAATAAATCAAATAAATAAATAAACCAATGCATTTCCTTCTTGTTTATGAGCAATAAACTCTAGAAGGATGGAGAAGAAGATCCCAGCAAAGAGTTTTCTAACTTCTTGAGGTGCAACCAATGCATTTCAATGAGCCTTCTCAATTTTGACCTTACCTGTATGGGAGGTGGAGACAGGCTCCATCGTAACAGCAGTGGTTCAAAGAAAATACGATGGGTCCGGTGTCTCACAGTTTAATTCAGATAAAGAAGCTCTCGGGAAGGGGAGAATTTTCACTCCTGTCTTCCTTTCTTGGTCTCTGCAATTTTAAATAAATAAAAATGAGGGTTTTTTTTTGTTTTTTTTTTGCCTCAGGCACATCTCTGCCGGGTGTTTGGCAGGCCTGCTCAGAGTGATTCCATGAAAGAACCACACAAAAGAAAGAAGGAAATGGTGTGCTTGAAATTCCAACACAAACTTAAAAGAAAAACCTGGATGCGTTTTTGTGGCCGGCTCAGAATAGATCTGAAATAAATATGGGAGGAAACCTAATAAGTACAGTTTTTAATGCTCTCAAAGAAGTCCAATCCCAGGCTGTGTAAGGAGCTATTTTTCCCTACAGTAAAAGGTAAAGGTTCCCCTCGCACATCAGTGTTAGTCGTTTCCAGCTCTAGGGGGCGCTGCTCATCTAAGTTACAAAGCCGAAGAGCCAGCGCTGTCCAAAGACGTCTCCGTGGTCATGTGGCCGGCATGACTAAACCCCAAAGGCACACGGAACATTGTTCCCTTCCCATCAAAGGTGGTCCCTATTTTTCTACTTGCATTTTTTACATGCTTTCGAACTGCTAGGTTGGCAGAAGCTGGGACAAGGAACAGGAGCTCACTCCGTTACGCAGCACTAGGGATTCGAACCGCCGAACTACCGACCTTTCTGATCGACAAGCTCATCATCTTAGCCACTGAGCCACCACGTCTCCTTTTCCTACAGTAAGTAAGATCATTTGATAAGCCAGTGCTGATCCTGGTTTGGAAGCCACAAGAGAGATGTACATGTTTGGCAGTCCTGAAATTGATTGGCTGGAATTGAAAAGTTGATGAACTTTGCCTATTGGGGATAGTTTCGATGTTGATCGGAAGGATGTTCATGCGATCATGACTTCACAATGAAAGCCACCAGCTTTTGCAAGCAAGAATTCATTAGATCCCTACATTCCTTTCCTTGTCATCATCAAGTTGTTGTTTTTTTGTTTTTGTTTCCACAATTGTTCTAGCAATCCAAACCCATGGCAGCTTCATTTATCCAGATTATGGGGAAAAGTTTGCGATCCAGGTTGACGTTGATGAACAAGACCCCTCTGCAACACAGCTCTTCTTTATTTGGGGACCCATCTGTTCCTCCGTTCATTTTTTTTGCAAGCCAAAGAGAACATATTTCACAGTGACGTCACCGAAAAGTAAGATAAATGCTATTTTAATGCACGGGTGACATATGTTCTTCTTTTTTCTTCCACACATTTGGTGATAGTTTCTCTTTCTCTCTCTCTCTCTTTTCCCCTCCCTCCCTCCCTCGCTCTCTCTCTCCCCTCCACCTTCCCAAAAACAAGCAATAGAGGACTCCCAACCTCCAAATAGACTTGTTAAGAGCAGCTCTAAAAGGAGACGGATTACTAGAAGAGGGAGAAGGGTATATATCATTTTAGAGAGATCAATACATAAATAAAAACTGCCTACCTGCTGGTTTCCAAGGAAATAGAAAAAAAAAACGTTCTCAAAGGGAAAACAACTGTGCTTGCAAAGCCTGAAAATTCAAGGTAAAAATGGTGATAAAAAACAACGTCTATCAGGAATTTATTCTAGCGAAAGCTGGTGGGACTATCAAAACTAAGTCTAACTAAGAGGCGGATTTTATGACGGGTATCACTCTTGATATGTGGAAGCTGAGAATACCCTTTTGGGAAGCCCTGTGCCCCACCGGTTTATCTTGACAAAGGAAAGCAGAGTTATCCATGGATATTAAGCCCAGAACTGTAAGTTAGATTGGGAAGTCCAAAACATATCTCGGAAAAAGTCAAGGCAAACCCCTTCTTAAATATGGGTCAGTTTCCCCCCACCCCTCAATCTCAGTTTTTAGAGCCAGGTCCTTTAAAAGAAAATGGGAAAAAAAAACCTTCACTCTTGGACAAAGGGCCATATAATTATTTGCTTTTAGTTTGCACTTCCCATCTGTTCCTTTCGCAAAATGTCAAAATGTCAAAATGAGCACTCAACTTTTCTCTGCCAAAGCCAGCTGCTTCATCAGATGTAGTTGACCCAATTCCATGATGCTGATGGTAAAACTTATAGAAGGTTCTGGAAAAGCTCTCCTCGCTTGGATGGTTCCAGGAGATGGGAAGAGACCCATGATTTCTTTCGGGGAAAAAAACTTGCTTACTTTCTATTTTTACAATCCCCTTTTCTAGAAACACAATTCTAGGCTGCATCAATAGAGGGATAGACTCAAGATCATGTGAAGTGTTAATACCACTTTATAAAGCCTTGGTAAGGCCACACTTGGAATATTGTGCTCAGTTTTGGTTGCCATGATGTAAACAAGAGGTTGAGACTCTGGAAAGAGTGCAGAGAAGAGCAACAAAGATGATTAGGGAACTGGAGGCTAAAACATAGGAAGAAAGGTTGCAGGAATCGTGAATGTCTTGTCTAGTGAAAAAGAGGACATGATAGCCATCTTTCAATATTTGGGGAGGATTTCTAATTGTTCTGATGTGCAGTGCTCTATAGTGTCATTTTGAGGGTAGGAGCTGAAACAATTTATGTCCGGGATGTGATGGGTCCGTAAATATTTTGACATCCCTCTTTTTGACTTGAGCATTATACATTAACAATGCCTTGGTAAGACCAAACTTGGAAGACTGCATCCAGTTTTGATCACCACAATATAAAAAAGACGTTGAGACTCTAGAAGGAGCACAGAGAAAACCAACAAGGATGATTTAGGGGACTGGAGGCTAAAACGTACGAAGAATGGTTGCAGGAATTAGGCATTCTAGCTTAATGAAAAGAAGGAATGGGGGGTGACATGATAACAGTGTTCCATATTTGAGGGGCTGCCACAGAGAACAGGGGATCAATCTATTCTCCAAAAAGCAGGTCAAGAAGCAATGGTTGGAAACTAATCAAGGAAAGAAGCAACCTGGAATTAAGGAGAAACTTCCTAGCAGTGAGGATAATCAATCAGTGGAACACCTTGCCTCTAGAAGTTGTGGGGACTTCATCATTGGAGGTTTTTAAGAAGAGACTGGACAGACACCTGTCTAAAATGGTATAGGGTCTCCTACTTGGGCAGCGGATTGGACTAGATGTTCTGACTCATGCCCTTTTCCAACAAATCAAACACAATCCAAAAGGAACAGAAACCTTGTAATGATTTTACAAAATAATTAGATGTGATAAGCACAAGCCTTGCCAAACCGTGCGAGACTTGCCAAAAGATAACAGACAAGAAATAATTTGCAATAACAAGAATTCTCAAATACAAACTCAGGATACTGGAATGTGCACGAGGCTGGAGTTTCAAAACGTCTTTGCCGTCTGCAAAGTGCGTTCGCTTCACAGCTGGCTTTTATCTTCTTCAAAGAGGGGCCATTATCTTGCAGCCTTACTCCCGAATCGCCCATGCTGTTGTAGCTGCTCTTTCCTACGAGCAATCCTGCCTGCATATGCACTTGGCACAGGCTCCTCAGGAACCTCCTCATCGCTGCTGCCAGCCCCCCACAATCTCTGAAGGCAGCAGTCCACTCCCTGATGGTCCTGGCCCCTCATCTGAGTCCTCGCTCTCCTCAGCCGTCCACACCTGCTGCTGGCTAACCACAACACTAGAAGACCCCCAAAATCCCTTCCATCTCTGTTATTCTGTTCTGAAACTGGAATGTGCCCACAAGCCATGATTTAAAGTTGTTTTCTTCATCTGGATATCAGTGACTATTATCTCTTGCAAATCTTAGAAAAAGGATAGGGTAGAGATGGAAAGTAATCAACAGATGTCCTTGAAAGTTCTCCCTAAATTCAACCTGTCATTTATCTTCATCTTGGTTATTTCAAGGAGCTCGATGGCGTGTTGCTTAAACTGTCCAATGGAAGTTAAATCAAGGAAGGACAAATTGCTCGCTTAAATCCTAATTTCCCCAAATTCAGGTTCATTCTGTCGTATTTCAGCATCAATTTGCTTCTCCATCCTTTCCCCCAAACCATTGTGATATTTTCTGTGAGGAGTGAGGTGGCTTAGAGGTGGAACTTTTGCTTCACAATCAGGAGACTGTGAGTTTGATCCTATGTAGAGGCAGATATTTCTCTCTCTGGGCAAAATGAGAATATATCTGCTGAACAAAACTCCACACTGGAGACAGGAAGGGCATCCAGCCAGTAAAACACTCTGTTAGCTCCATTCAGTTGCTCAGTCTCCACCCCATAAGGGATGATGGAGTCATTAAAAGAAGATGATGATGGCAATATTTTCTGCCTTTCCACAAACTTTTTTACTACCCAATTTTTGCCTACAACTTTTCTTAGTAAATGAACCTTTCTGTACATTTTTCCAAATAGATGCATTCGGGGTGAGCAGTTTGTTTTATGGACAGAGATATTTTTATATTTTGCAATCATTCCCCCCTCATTTTATATGGGTTTTGAAATACTTTGCATTTCCCAGAGATGGGAAAACAACCTGCTTTCTCTTCTTATATGGGTCCATGAAGTGAGGACAAGGCAAATTTTCTATTAAAATGCAAACTCAACTAACTTTCCCCTCCTCCGTTCTTGCAATGCAATCAAATTTTTCGCAACTTCTGAAAACACTACTGGGAAATTCCAAGAAATCTTTGAGATTATAGTAATATCCCACCCCTCCCATCCAAGTGCCAAACTCCGGACCAAAAAAGACTCCAATTTTCTAATAGCCCTCTTTCCTTTTCCCCATTCCTGTTTTTTTTTAAATTATTTTTGAGCAGTTTTTGGAAACATTCCCCTTAATCATATCTTGAATTAATGTGGGGCTTGTTCATTCCGAGCTCTCATTACCCTCTTAATTAACCGTGCACAGATGGAAAAAGTCGAAACTGCTTCAGTTGCGTTGTTCTGCTAGTTTTAAAATGAGATGGCAGATGGAAAGCATGGCAAAAAAAGGACCAGCTCACAGGCAGGATACAAGTTTTCAAGCTGTCACCAAAACGTCAGCAAACGTTCCCATCTGTTTAGTGGAGAAATCGGGCACCGAAAGGGTTGGGATGCCAACCAGCGAACATAAGTTCAAAGGATTCCAAACAACATAGGTAGATTAGCAAGTTTCTCCCTCCTTGCTCTTGTTCTCTTTTAAGAACCCTCTTCTTTGGAAGATGTATCATGAATTGTGGCTTGCAAGACAAACGCTACAACCACAAACCCAGGATTCGGTTGAGAAACCGAAGGAGGAGTCAAGTGAGGATCTAGCTTGGAGTCAAAGTTACAATGGCACTGAAAAAAAAATGGCCCTTACCACTGGTTGCAGCATCCCCATGGTCACGTGATCAAAATTCAGACACTTGCCAGAGTGACTCATATTTATGACCGTTGCAGTGTCCCGGGGGGGCGGTCATGTGATCTCCTCTTGCGACCTTCTGACAAGCAAAGTCAATGGGGAAGCCAGATTCACTTAACAACCATGTGACTCACTTAACAACTGTGGCAAGAAAGGTCATGCAGTGGGGCAAAAATGTCTCGCTTATCGACAGAAATTTGGGGCTTCCATCAACAGTCGTAATTCGAAGACTACCTGTAGAAAAACAAGCTTAAGAGCAATAGACCATAAGCTGGCATGTTGAAGGGAGTCAGTCAAGACTCATTTTTAGAGAGTGATGGGAGATGTGAACATACGAAGATGTGAACATACGATGAACGATTGCAGGAACTGGGCCTGGCTAGTCTAGGGAAGAGAAGGACCAGGGGAGACATGATAGCAGTCTTCCAATATTTGAGGGGCTGCCACAGAGAGGAAGGAGTCAAGCTATTTTCTAAAGCACCCAAAGGCCGGACAAGGAATAATGGGTGGAAACTGAACAAGAAGAGATTCAACCTAGAAATAAGAATAAATATTCTGACAGTGAGAGCAATCAACCCGTGGAACAGAAGTTGCCTTCAGAAGTTGTGGGAGTTTCATCCCTGGAAGCTTTCAAGAAGAGACTGGATTGCCATCCGTCAGGAATGGTGTAGGGTCTCCTGCTTGGGCAGGGGGTTGGACTAGATGACCTACAAAGTCCCTTCCAACTCACTTATTATGTCATCTTTATATGTAATCCATTTGATCCCTTTAAAACCTGCCCAGTTTTAAATAAGGGCCATTTTGTTTTATTTATAACGGTCTTGGGAGGCACTAAGCACCCCAAAAGAGATTGCAAAGGGCCATTTGGCTGTTCTTCTTCTTCTTCGCCCCTGGATTGATCATCCATTTATATAAACTCTCATTAGTCCAAGAGCCATTTGGTCTAATGTCAGCTTCCTAGAGGTTACTAAATCCCAATTAGATATGATAAAGCAGCAATGGCCACAGAACACCAATCAACTATCTTAATTCAGACATTTCCACTCTAGTTTTGTTTAATGGCTGAATCATAAAAGCCTTTGTTATCTGCATAAGACCAGCCCTGGTGCAAGGTCTCTGAGGTGGCTTTCTTCCTGATGAAATCCTGTTGTTTGGAGCTTGGATTTTGGGTTAATTGGCTGAATGTTTGGATGCCTTATCATCCTCTGGTCAACACACTATTAAAAAAAGATGTTGAGACTCTGGAAAGAGTGCAGAGAAGAGCAACAAGAATGATCAGGGATCTGGAGGCTAAAACATACAAAGAATGATTTCAGGAATCGGGCGGGTCTAGTTTTCCCAGTTGCAACGTATGGTTGTGAACATTGGACCATAAGAAAGGCCGAGTGCCAAAGAATGGAGGCCTTTGAACTATGGTGCTGGAGAAGACTCCTGTGAGTCCCTTGGATTGCAAGGTGATCCAACTGGTCAGTCCTAGAGAAGATCAACCCTGGCTACTCCTTAGAAGGCCAGATCCTGAAGATGAAACTCAAATACTTTGGCCACCTAATGAGAAGGAAGGACTCACTAGACAAGAGCTTAAATGCTGGGAACAATTGTGGGCAATAGAAGAAGAAGGGGACAGCAGAGAAGGAGGTGGCTGGATGGAGTCACTGAAGCAGTAGGCGTGAGCTTAAATGGACTCCAGAAGATGGTAGAGGACAGGAAGGCCTGGAGGAACGTTGTCCATGGGGTTGCGATGGGTCGGACATAACTTTGCAACTAACAACAAAGTCTAATGAAAAGGGGAGACATGATAATGGTGTTCCAATATTTGAAGGTCTACCACAAAGAAAAGGGTGTCAAACTATTTTCCAAAGCACCAGAGGGCAAGAGAAGAAGCAATGGGTGGAAACTAACCAAGGAGAGAAGCAACCTAGAACTAAGGAGAAATTTCCTAACAGTGAGAGCAATCAAACAATGGAAGAGCTTGCCTTCAGAAGTTGTGGGCGCTCCATCATTGGAGGCTTCCAAAAAGAGACTGGGCAACCATTTGTCTGAAATGATATAGAATTTCCTCCTTTACCAGTGGGTTGGTTTAGAAGACCTCCAAGGTCCCTTCCAACTCTATTATTTCTATGTTCAATATGTTTTTAGACTGCACACTGTTAACAGGTCTTATGACCATCAATCTAGTTTTCTCTAACTTCTGCCCAAGGTCACCACATCACCCCACGTCATGGTAGTGCATAGGATGCCCTTAAAAACCCAACTTGAATCCTTTTTGATGGGAAGCCCATCATCCCCTGCTGATGTATGGGTTTGGGGAGTCCAAAACCCAAATGCAGAGAGCCTTGACCAAACAGGAGGACCAAATTTGACCAAACAAGTGAGCCAAACTTTACAAGAAGCCCTTTTTTGGCTGCCAGATAGATATATCTCATTCCTCTTTCTATGAGAAGCCATTCCCCAAGGTGCTTTTTACAAATACAGACATACATATTATATTCCCACCTCTTTTTCGACTGCTCCTTTCCATCCTCCTGAAATCCTCATGCTCAAATCATGCCTGGAACTATTAAAGATGTTGGCACAAGCTGGTTTAAAGCCAATTCCATTTAAGTCCCCCCGTATCATTCTCAAACATATTTCTCTTCCCCCCCTCCCACCCCTTTTATTAAATCTATGGTCTGGCTGGGCTGGCTCAGTCTTTTAAATAGAAATTGCTGCCTTGGCTAAACGTTGGCTTTCAGTGGTTACAATAAATATCTGACAGCAAAGAAAATAAGGAAAGAGACAGGCGAAGAATGATCTTCCTTGTCGTATGACTGAGACACCAGTAAGAAAGTGCGTGCGTGTGTGTGTGTGTGTGTGTGTGTCTGTGTGTCTCTGTGTGTGTGTGTCTGTGTGTTTACCTCCCTCTGTATTTTATCTGGTTTTGTTTTCTCCCCAGTCCATTAACCACTGTTAATTGCTGTGTTCTTTGCGGTCAAAGGTGGCTCATTTGACAAGGGTACTGGAAAACAGTTGGGGCATTTTACAATCCTTCTTGTAAACACACACACATGCACACAGACAGCCAGAGACACAACTGAAATGACCTTCTCAGGGGGAAGAAATGGGTGACCCCAAAATCTGAAATGAAAACGCTGAGCTATTCATCTCTAAAGTTAAAAGGGATGTCATCCATCAGAGGTATCACACACACACACACACACAATTTTTCCCCTGGTGTCCCTCACCATTCATGAAATTCCTCTTTGCTTTTTTAGTCTGGGCTGATTTCCTCCCAGATAAAAGTAAAAAATGGAATGGTGGGTCACATCCCCACCATTATCCGCATCAGAGACGGAGACATCAAAATAATAGATTGGAGAGAGACGTGGCGAAATACACAGGAAGGCAAAATTTAAAAGTGGAGGAAAAGCAAGGGGGGGGCAGCATAAGCATCTCCGCAGCCTCGTATTATAAGGTTTTTGAATACAGAGATTCAAAGGCTGCTCTTTAAACCCGGGGAAGAGTCCTGGAGGGAGGGAGAGAAAAAAAAAATGGTTCTCCCAAAACTGCCAGAAAGAAAGTTTAGGAAGGACAACTAAACGTTGCTGCTTCGGTTTGGTGACCTAGATCAGGGGTCTCCAACATTAGCAGCTTTAAGACTTGTGGACTTCAACTCCCAGAACTCCTCAGTTAGCATGGCTGGCTAAGGAATTCTGGGAAGTTCATATGATGGGAATTGAAGTCCACCAGGCTTAAAGTTGCCAAGGTTGGAGACCCCTGATCTAGATAAATGGTTTCAGGTCATTTAGCCTGAAGGTTATAAAAAAACACTACAGCAGAACAAGCATCTCTGGGTAGATGGGTTGGGCCACAGGTCATTCAAAAAGATCATGAGGAGCCCAGGGATCTTGGAGGTCTTCTACTCCAACCCTCTTCTGAAGCAGAAGCCTCAACACCATTTCAGACAAATGTCTAATCTCTTCTGAAAAACCTCCAGTGATGGAGCACCCACAACTTCTGCAGGCAAGTTGTTCCACTGATTAATTGTTCTCACTGACAGAAAAGTTCTCCTTAATTCTAGGTTGCTTCTCTCCTTGATTAGTTTCCATCCGTTGCTTCTTGTCCTGCCTTCAGCTTCTTGTCCTGCCTGGTGGCTTTGCAAAATAGGTCAACTCCCTCTTCTTCGGGGCAGCCCCTCAAATATTGGAAGATTGCGGTCATATCACCCCTTTTCATTAGACTAGACCAGTGATGGGATCCAGCCAGTTCACACCAATTCGGGAGAACCGGTTGTTCACTTTCTGAGCAGTTTGGTGAACTGGTTGTTGGAAGAAATCATTGGAGCAGAGAACCGGTTGTTAACTTATTTGAATCCCACCACTGGACTAGACGTAACTAATCTATACCTATAAAAGCGAAATACCACTCACACATCATCACAAAATCTCCAGAACCGTTAAGCCTACAGTATTTCCTAT
>NW_020716918.1:196935-207839 GCF_900518725.1 Notechis scutatus | reverse complement strand
AGAGGGAGAGAAAGAGGGAGAGAAAGAAAGGGAGAGAAAGAGTGAGATGTCGAGAGAGAGGGAGCAAAAGAGAGGGGGGGAGAGAGAAAAGGAGAGAGAGGGAGAGAGAAGGAAGGAAGAGAGGGAAGAAGAGAGGAAGAGAGAGAGAGGCAGAGAGGGTGAGAGGGGGGGGGGGGGGGGGGGGGGGAGAGAAAGAGAGAATATGAAGAACTTTTCAAGTAGCCTCATTTCTAGGCAACCAAAGATTTAACCCTCAACAGTAATTCACCACACACTTATACATCTACAGTTCCCTCCTTTCTTTTCTTCAGCTAAATAGAAGGGCTTTTAGGTTTATTCATGGCACATAATAAGGAGACCCTCATCACGAGGCATCCACCCTAAACAAATTTTCTTTCCAAGTGGCCTCTGCAAACGACGGAGGAGCCACGGCTGTCTAAAATAAGACCTGTTCCATTTGAGGCACATGATTTAAGTCACAAAGAGGCATCTTCAAGAAAAGAAGTGTTTTCATGACAGCAGTCTTCCATTAGTTGAGGGGCTGCCAACAAAGAAGAGTGGGGGGGTCAAGCTATTCTTCCAAGCACCCGAAAGCAGGAGAAGAAGCAATGGATGGAAACAAATTGAGAGGAGCAACCTAGAACTCAGGAGGAAATTTCCTGACAGTGAGGACAGTAACCAGTGGAACCACCAGAAGTTGTGGGTGCTTCATCACTGGAGCTTTTTAAGAAGAGATTGAACACTCATTTGTTTGAATTGATCTAGGGTCTCCTTCTTGAGCATGGGGTTGGACTATAAGACCTCTATGGTTCCTTCTAGCTCTATTCTGATTCACTGATTCCATCTCTTTGGAAACTGAAAGGCATTTTCCAAAGCACCAGAAGGACAGGCAAGAAAAAATGGATGGAAACAAACCAAGGAGAGAAGCAACTTGGAATTAAGGAGAAACTTCCTCACCGTGAAGACAATTAACCAGTGGAACAGCTTGCCTCCAGAAGTTGTTCAACACTGAAGGTTTTTAAGAAAAGAATGGAAGCCGCTTGTCTGAAATTGTAGGGTTTCCTGCTTCAGCAGGGGATTGGACTAGAAGACCTCCAGAAGAAGAACACAGGGGCAATGATGGCTGAGCTCATTGAAGCAATGAGATTTAGTTAGGGAAGTCATCTTCACTGGGCTTGTAAGACTTACTCTACCACCAGAGAATGCCCCCTGAGGCAATTTCCAGATGTGATGTTATGGGATGAAGGTGTGGTGTTTGTAGAAGCACCATTGGAAGGCGAGAAAGGTCAGGATAGAGAGAGATCTCTTTGGA
The DNA here is from genome assembly GCF_900518725.1 of Notechis scutatus. The sequence goes on along the minus strand of NW_020716918.1, from coordinate 206,527 downwards.
GAAAATCCATGTGGGCACAAAGACTCAACACGGACTCCATCGTACACAACTGATCAATCATGTCTCTGGAGATTCTCCGCCATCCAGGTCATGGTTGTCCCAAAGTTGTTTTTTCAAGAGCAACTGAACTTTGTTTTTTCCTTGAAGATGTCTTGCTTCTCATCCAAGAAGCTTCCTCAGTTCTTCAGAAGGCAGCTGGTCTTTGTTTTTCCTTGAAGACATTTCACTCCTCATCCAAGAAGCTTCTGCAGTTCTTTAGAAGGCAACTGGACTCTGTTTTTCCTCGAAGACATTTCGCTTTTCATCCAAGAAGCTTCTTCAGTTCTTCAGAAGGCAACTGGTCTCTGTTTTTCTTTGAAGACATTTCACTTCTCATCCAAGAAGCTTCTGCAGTTCTTTAGAAGGCAACTGGGCTTTGTTTTTCCTTGAAGACGTTTCGCTTCTCATCCAAGAAGCTTCTTCAGTTCTGAAAACTGGGAAGCCAACAGACATTTACATCTTCTGGTTGGCCTTTTTACAGTTAGATCCGCCAAGGAGGTGACGTATGATTTTGTTGGAAACTTACTCTTTATCCTTCTTATTTGCAGTCAATACCTCTAATTCTACAAATGCATCAGAGGGAACGGGGAATAAAAAGAAGGATGGCAGTAGAAGACCAAGAAGAGAAAAATCAATCTCATGTGAATAGAAGGTGTTTACATACTCAAATCTAGACATGCTGCTTTCCGATCGATTCGTCCTCCCGCAGCAGTGAAATTCAGGTGTTTGAAGCTGGGCTAGTAATGCAACAGAAGACAGCTAACTGGAATATCCTTCCTCATGGATTAAAAAAAATCTTATTATTATTCTCCTTTTGAGGTAGTTTCAGTGAAATATGCAAGCACAGCATTCCAATTTTTCCCCTCTTGCCTTCCCATGGACTGCTGAGTCTGTCCAGCCATTCAATTTATTCAGCGGTCAGAAAATAAGATCATTTGCATGGGGTGCATGTGTGTATGTGGAAAGCAACATATTTTCCCTCTCCTACCAGGCTCGGTGGCTAGGATTTATAAGCAATCTTGGCTCTGAAAATTAATGATAGGCTGGGTGTCAAAATGTCCTTCTAGAATCATGTGAAATGTTAATACCACTTTATAAAGCCTTAGCAAGGCCACTCCTGGAACGCTTGCATCCAATTTTAGTCCCCACATTATAAAAGAAAAGATGTTGAGAGTTTGAGAGTTGAGAGTTCAACTTATTTTCCGAAGCACCAGAAGGCAACAATGGGTGGAAACTAATCCAGGAGAAAAGCAACCTGGAATCGAGGAGAAACTACCTAACGAGTGAGGACAATTAACCAGTGGAACAGCTTGCCACCAGAAGTTGTGGCCGCTCCATCACTGGAGGTTTTTATGAAAAGACTGGAGAGCCACCTATCTGAAATGGTGAAAGGATGTGCTGCTTGAACAAGGGTTGGACTAGAAGACCTCCAACGTCCTCCCAGCTCTCTATTCTGATCCTGATTTCTCCTTTCCTGGAAGTTTTCGACCTCTGGGAAGGAAGTTAGTAGCTTCCTCTCTTTATGTTCAGGCAGCTTTATAATTTCTTTACAATTCCTTTGTGGGGGGGTGGAGGTTGCATATATTGTGCAACCTCACACTAGGATGGTGGGGCGTGATGGTCTGATTTTATAAGAATAACAACAGAATAACAGAGTTGGAAGGGACCTTGGAGGTCTTCTAGTCCAACCCCCCGCAAGCAAGAAACCTTGCACCATTTCAGACAAATGGTTGTCCAATTTCTTCTGCAAAAAATCCAGTGATGGAGCACCCAGAGCTTCTGGAGCCAAGTCGTTCCACTGATTAATTGTTCTCACTATAAGGAAATTTCTCCTTAATTCTAGGTTGGTTCTCTCTTTGATTAGTTTCCATCTATTGCTTCTTGTCCTGCCCTCTGGTGCTTTGGAAAATTAATTGACTCCTTTCTTCTTTGTGGCAGCTCCTCAAATACTGGAATACTGCTATTGTGTCACCCGTAACTCTTCTTTTCTTTAGATTTTAGACATTTCATGAACCTTGATCCAAACTGTTCTTTTTCTCTAGCAAAAAAAGGGGGAAGCACCATTTAAATTTAATAAAATTAGAAAACAATCAGAGAAGCACACAAGAACCAAAACTCCTTCCCCAAATCATTCTCCCAGGTTTTAATTTATAGGCGGCCTCCCCTCAGACCACGGATATTTAGAAGGAAGGTGGGGGGGGAACTGTATTTTGTTTTCCTCCAGTGGTTTTGCATTTTGGAAGTCGCATTTTTTATGTGTGCAAAAGTTGAGAATTCTAAAGAACGGTTTTCTCAGCCCCATATGCTCTGTAGCTATTTATGTTCTTGAGTACCCTGAAAATAAAATGGTTAACCAATGTGTGACCACAGCTCTTTGGGATGTCTTTTCCTGCATTAGGAAACTACGAGAAAGATTTTTTCTTCTTCTCCTGCAGCTGTTTGCAAATGGTAATCTGTCCGAGCTCAGGAGCCTTTTCTCTATGGGAGAGTCAATCCTCATCCATTTTGGGAACGTTCCTTAATTCCACCCCTTCCCCCCTCTACCCACCACAATTTGCATTTCCAGAAAAGAGCAAGGGAAGGAAACATTTGCATTCTCTTTGGCTAGTCCTCTTGGAGACAAAAGGTGTTGTCAGGTCACCCTTATTTAGGAATCATTTAAAATTAAAACCCAAACAGAAGAATGAATAAATCATAAGAGCTGGAAGGTTTATGGGGAAATCGATGTTGCTGTAATTTTTAAATTGGCACGGGCTCAATGCCTGTCAACGAGACATGCCTGGTTATGCCAGCAGCCTCCTAAATCTATCTGACTTAAATTTTTATTCAGGTGTTCACTTTTGGTCCAGGTGGTGGAATTTCATAACACCGTGATCGATACATTGGAATACGTGTTCCAAATAGGTCTTCCCTGATCGTAGAAATACAGTGTCAACTTTGGAAGCCATATTAGCACCAGAAGCTTCCACACTGCCACACTCCTGTGCCTGGAAAATTAGGAGGGGGAATATTGTAGAGTGGTTGCCTTGAGACATAATAGCATTTTTCTTTACAGTCAAGGAGAAGTCATGGGATTCCTGCACCTGGAGGAGGAGTGCTGTAAGGGATGTCTCAAATTGGGACGGAGGGTGATTGGGCCAGGTGATGGAGTGATGGGTGCAGGGGATGGATTTTGTGGTTTTTAATTATTGGAGGGCAAACCCAGTTGAATCAATCAGAATAGAGCTGGAAGGGACCTTGGGGGTCATCTAGTCCAGCCCCCCCATCCAAGCAGGAGACCCTACTCCATTTCTGACAGATGGCAGTCCAGTCTCTTCTTGAAAGCCTCCAGGGGTGAAGCTCCCGTAACTTCCGAAGGCAATTTCTGTTCCACCAGTTGATTGTTCTCGCTATCATCCAACATTTCAGGTTGAATGATTGAATGGACAAACAAATGAATAAACAAACAAACAAAATCAATACATAAATGATTTGTAGCTCTTAGATTTGAAGGCTGGGATCCTGGAACTGTGGTTCAGAAGCACCATCTGTTTTCCTTGCCAAAGAATCTAAATTCAATATTCCTGTTCTGCTCGTTGTCAGTAAGGCAAAAGTTTCTACGAGTTGAACTATCTCAATAAAGCCAAATGTGCCACTGAGAGTTAATGACAGCTTTGAACATCACAGAGACCTTGGGGAGTAATTTTAGAGTGTTATTTTCTTTTCTTTTTTTAATGCTTGGAGATTTTAAAATTCTCTTTGTCTCCTACATGAGGGATCTCCAACGCCTGGTCCATGAACCAGCACCGGTCCGTGGCATGCCAGCAACCAGTCCACACAAACAAGTGAAGCCCCACTTGTGGGATGTAGACAATACCAAAAACCCCACACACTCTCCGGTCTGTGGAAAAACCTTTCCACACAGAATCAGTGCACAAAAAGTTGGGTGCCACTCAGAAGTGGGATCCTACACGTGGCACTACTGGTTTGGTGATTGCATGCCCACACGTGCACCCAGGGGTGGGATTCTACTGGTTCTGTCTGACTCTGTAGAACTGGTAGCTCTGAAGAGCAGCAGACGTAGAACTGGTTCTAGGTCTGCTGCTGTTTTGGCCCACCCGCCCGCCTGGGCTCTTACCTGAACTTTATTTCCTGCTTTTTCAATTTCAGCTGCGGTGTGAGGCACAGTTGTGGTTGAAAAAGCAGGAAAAAAATGCTTTTCCAACCGCTACACACCTGCACGCAGCTGTCCAGGCAGCAAGCTGATGACAATTTACGCGCATGCGCAGCGCAAATCATAAATCACTGAACCAGTAGTTACACCGGTCAGATCCCATCCCTGCGTGCACCTAACACTTGTGCGCAGCTGTCCCCACACCAGCTGAGGCCTGCAGTGCCAATCAGCTAAGAGGATAAAGAAGAGAAAAGCGCAGGGGCAGGTGGGAGGGCCGATCCTGCACTTTTCTCTTCTCAAGCTTTTTTTTTTTTTGACTACCGGTTCGAGTGAACCGGTCCAAACCGGTAGCATTCCACCACTGGTGCCAACTGTCCTACATGGTTTCTATCTCTGGAGAATGATGAAAAGGGGGACTATTTTATGCTGGCTTAGGACTGGAATCAAGATTTAGACTGGAATAGAGCTGGAAGGGGCCTTGGAGGTCTTCTAGTCCACCCCCCTGCTCAAGCAGGAGAACCTGTACCATTTCAGGTAAGTGACTGACGATTTCCGAAGGCAACTTCTCTTCCGCTGGTTAATTGTCCTCACTGTTAGAAAGTTTTCTCCTTATTTCCAGGTTGCTTCTCTCCTTCTGTTGTTTCTTGTCCTGCCTTCTGGTGCTTTGGAAAATAAATTGACCCCCTCTTCTTTTTGGCAGCCCCCTCAAATATTGCTATCATGATCTCCTTTTTATGACCCCATAATCCCTTGTGGGGTGGGGTCTGGGCAACTGAATGGCGCTAGCAGAGTGTTTACTGGCCGGATGCCCTTCTTGTCACCAGTATGGAGTTTTGTTCACCAGATATATTCTGATTGTGCCCAGAGAGAACAATATCTGCCTCTACCTAGGATCAAACTCACAGCTTCCTGATTGTGAGGTGAGAACTCCACCTCTAGGCCACCACACCACTCTGGCTGCTATCATGTCACCCCTAATTCTTCTTTTCTTATGACACACTCAAATCCTGCAGATGTTCTTCATATGTTTTAGTCTCCAGGCCTTTGATCTTCTTAGTTGCTCTTCTCTAAACTTTTTCCAAAGTCTCCACATCTTTTTTTATTTTATTTGGGTAGGATAATCCTTGCATTTCAGCAGGTCCAGTAGACATTCAACCAACCTGGCCCAGGCCTGTTTAGTATTTGATACCCTGACAGGCGCGGCCAGGAAATAATAAGATTTTAAACTAGACTGGGAAATCAAACCAATATCTTAGGAGACGCCAGTGGCAAACCCCGTTTGCAATTATCATTAAGAAAATCACTTGATGTGTAGATAATGCCAGGAGCTGAGCTCACCCTGGTTCATGGCATGCATTTGCCCAATTGCAAAGCAGAAATGCCAGGCTCACTCAAATCTATGATGGGATCAGTGGAAGAAATATCCCAAAATGCAATTTCACTAATGATAAAAAAATTGCGGTGTTGAATTGCTTGAAGGTTGGCAGTCTTTAGGTCTTCCTTGGTTGATCCTAATCAAATCTCCAGTTAAAAGGAATTTAGAATTTTATCACTCATGGATCAGAGCTTGGTTGTACAACACCCAGTTCCCTTCCAACTTTCTTCTTCAGTTATTTTTTTTTCCTCTTACCCTTATTTCCTATACTTAAATGATGAGAATAGGGGACGTGGTGGCTCAGTGGCTAAGACGCTGAGCTTGTTGATCAGAAAGCTCGGCAGTTCGGCGGTTTGAATCCCATAGCGCCGCTTAACGGAGTGAGTTCCTGTTACTTGTCCCAACCTAGCAGTTCGAAAGCATGTAAAAAAAAAAATGCAAGTAGAAAAATAGGGACCCCTTTGGTGGGAAGGTAACAGAGTTCTGTGCGCCTTCAGCATTTACTCATGCTGGCCACATGGCCACAGAGACATCTTCGGCGGCGCTGGCTTTTCGCTTTGTAATGGAAATGAGCACCGCCCCCTAGAGCCAGAAACGACTACCTTAAATGAGGAGAGTAGGAGATTGGGTTGACATGTTATTCCTCATCCCAAATTTCCTGGTCCTGATTTCCTTGGAGAATATGAATCCTCAAATCATTTTCTCTCCTTAAGTAAGTGGAAGGACCAACAGGTTCTATATGGCGTGCTTGGTTTTTGTTTTTGTTTTATTTTGCAGACTAGAAAACTTGTCCTTTCATTCATCAAAGAGAGCGGGTTTATTCACTCTGGGGTCTCACCTGCATAAAGCCTCCTTAAAAACATCTGCAATGTACATTAGTTTGTCCTTTTCTCCCCAAGTCAGGGGGAGGGAGAGAGCGAGAGAGATGTCAGATTATTAATGTGCTTGCTTTCCCCAAGCAGCTTTTAGCTTCTTATCACTCCATGTTCCTAAGCAGAGACACGGGCTGAATTTGAAAGAGCCCGCTAAAGTCAGCCACGGAGAAACCAATATCTGAACGCTGCAGGAAAGAAGCATCAGGGAAGAAGGGAAATGCAAAAGTTGGAGAAAGGTTTCTATTAGGAGGAGCTGGCTGGGAGCAGATGTCTGAAAATTCGACAACAGTGACAACAACAACAAAAAAAATTTAATGGAGCCTTCTCATCAGGATCTCCGAATCGGCTTTGGAGTTGACTGGCTGAGGCAAAGAGCCAGCTACCGTGGAGAAAAGACGGGCCTTTCTTAAGGAGACTTCAGTGGAAAGAATTGTGCAGCGAAGAATCGCTAAGATGAGGACAGTAGAGTTCATTGGAAAGATATTTCCGGAATCTGTGTGATCCTAGTTTAGAGGATGGGATTCAAAATTTTTTACTACGGTTCTGGCATGGTTTGGTGGGCGTGGTGAGGCTTGGTGGGCATAGCAGGGGAAGGATACTGCAAAATCCCCCTTCCCTCCCCACCCCACTAACCTTCTTTCCAGCTCCGTTCTTCTGTGCAGGGCAACCAAAGGAGACCCAGCCGATCAGCTGGGACTCAATGGGAGGCAGAGAAGAGGTGGGGTTGGCGGGGCCAGTCAGAGGCGGGATTTGCCGGTTGTCCGAACTACTCAACATTTCCGCTACCGGTTCTCCAGAACTGGTCAGAACCTGCTGAATACCCACCTCTGGTCTAGAGTACAAGCCAACCGTCATCTCCATGATCTCCATCAGCTGGGATAGAAGTGGACAAGGAATCCATCAAATCCATGGAGAGCTATTCAGGTACCCAGGAACAAGTGAAGAGGTATCCCCCAAAACGTACAATTTTGATAAGAAAGATTTTTTTTTTAAAAAAAGCATTTTCTTGAGTTCCACTTGCTGCCTTAGAGAACATCTTGTTCTCCAGGTTGTTGAGACTCTAGAAAGAGTGCAGAGAAGAGCAACCAAGATGATGAGGGGATTGGAGACTAAAACATATGAAGAACGGTTGCAGGAATTGAGCATGGCTAGTCTAGTGGACAGAATGACCAGGGGAGACAGGAGAGCAGTCTTCCAATATTTGAGGGGCTGCCATAGAGAGGAGGGGGTCAAGCTATTTTCTAAAGCACCTGTAGGCCAGACAAGGAATAATGATGAACAAGGAGAGATTCAACCTGGAAATAAGGATACATTTTCTGAGAGTGAGAACAATCAACCCATGGAACAGAAGTTGCCTTCGGGGGTTGTGGGAGCTTCATTCTTGGAAGTTTTCAAGAAGAGACTGGACTGCCATCTGTCAGAAATGGTGTAGGTAGGATCTCCTGCTTGGGCAGGGGATTGGACTATATGACCTACAAGGTCCCTTCCAACTCTGTTGATCTAAAATAATCTCATGAAGAACGCCGTATCTATGAACATCTCATTCAGGAGCGGTTTTCTTTTTCAGACTGTTACTCCTTTTTCAGGTTGTTTCCCTCACCAAAACCAGTGTTTTTAAGCAGTTCCCACAGAAGAGAAGGAACCAAAATGCAGGCCATGGGAAGACCTACAAGAGAATCTGGCCTTCCTCCCTGCCCACTTTTGAAACAGAAGCAGCCTAATAGCATCTTATTTATATTTCCCCAGAGAGGACTCAAACACATTTCAATATCACTGCAACGCTGTTAATTGAAATCAGTAATTTCTGCGCTCATTAATAACAAATCTCTAGGAAGAAATAACCCCACCACAATTAATGATCACCATTAAAGGAAAAAAAAAAAAACAACCACTGAGTCCTTTTTATAGCAAGACGGAGAACTTTGGGTTCGTTTTATAGCTGATTAGCAAAGATTAAACTGTGCACCCCTATCTTCTGGCTTGCTAAATATACATGTGTGCGGGAATACAATTTAGAAAGGCTAAATCTACCTCACGGCTGTCAGCAGGTTGGGCTGTAGATTTTATAACGTGGGAAGAATGCTCAAAATGTTCCAGAGGCCAACCAACAAATGATTCTACACATTAAACTAATAGTGCATTGGGGGGAAAAAGGGGTGTGTGGGTATTCCTTTGTACTTTCGAAGGAGAAAAACTAATTTCTGCAATTTTAGAGGGTGGAATTAATCTGGTCCGTTCCTATCTTCCCCTCCTCCCATTGAAATTCGCTTCCCGCTTTAAAGAATTCCACGATTTTGATGGGTTTTCTGTTCGAGGTGCTCAACAATAGCTGGTCACCTACAATTTTGGGAGCAATTTCATTCTATCCACTTTGCACGCTCCCTTCTAGTAGTGGGCCATTAGCTTGAGTTGGCTAAAAGCTTTGGAGGAGAAGCAAATGGGCTTTTGAGATTCTCGCCTCCGCTGGTGGTGAGCAGAGAAATGGGAAGAAGGAACGTTTTGTTGCCCTGAAGTTCTCCAAGGCAGGAGAAATCTTCCGACCCCTTTCTCTTCCTTGTGTGTGTGTGTGTGTGTGTGTGTGTGTGACAATAACATTGCAATTTTAAAAAAATGGAAAATCCCTCTTCCTATTGGAGGCAAGGGGAGAAGCCAGGGAGGAAAGAATTTCCTGACAGCGAGAACCAAGATTCAATGGAACGCAGGGCTGGGCTTCTGGGGGTTCACAGGGGTTCAGGAGAGACCCCTAGCTAAGATTCTGTGCAGTTTGGAGAACCCCCCCCCAAAATCCCACTCATGGATGGCCCCGCCCATCCTGCCCCTCCGCTCCCAGGAGTCCCCACATGGCCCATTTTGGATGCAGGTAAGTGCAGGGCCTGCACGGAGGCTCGGGGAGGGTGAAAAACGGGTCTCCCAGAAGTTCAGGTTGTTCTTCAGCTCTAATTTAGCTGCTTTCTTGCCGATGTTTCATTACCCAACTAGGTAACATCATCAGTGCTTGAAGGGAGTGGAGTTTGCTTTCTGTTCGTATACGATACAACCACACTGCTTTCAAGCACTGATGATGTTACTTAGTTGGGTAATGAAGGCCACAAAGAGCACCAAGTCTTCTTCTTCTTCTTCTTCTTCTTCTTCTTCTTCTTCTTCTTCTTC
>NW_020716918.1:164807-178108 GCF_900518725.1 Notechis scutatus | reverse complement strand
GAGATTCTTAGTTATCCAGATCATGGTTGTCCAAAAGGTGCTTCTTCAAGAGGCAATTAGACTTTCTTGTTTTTCTCTGAAGACATTTTGCTTCTCATCTAAGAAGCTTCTACTGCTTTGGCATAGCTAAATATCTATGGAGATTCTCAATCCTCCAGGTCATGGTTGTTCCAAAGATGCTTCTTCAAAAGGCAACTGGACTTTCTTGGATTTTTTCCTTGAAGCACTGTCTTCAAGGAAAACAGAAAGTCCAGTTGCCTCTTGAAGAATCAACTTTGGGACAATCATGACCTGGAGAATTGAGAATCTCCATAGATATTTCCTTCAGCTCTTTATTGTTATGCCAGGACCAGCAATGATTTAACCTCTAGTTTCCTCTCCTGATGCAATTTTGACCATGCTCAACACCCAAGATCTGGTTGTTCAGAGCTATTATTGCCTCCAAGGTTGGTTGGTTAGTTGGTTTTTTCTTCCTTTGTCTATGGAGATTCTCAGCCATCCGGGTCCTGGTTGTCCCCAAAGTGCTTTCCCAAAAGGCAACTAGACTTTGTTATTCCCTAAAAATGTTTTCCTTCTCATCCAAGAAACTTCTTCAGCCTCTTGAAAAAGCACCTTTGCGATACTCTTGGTTCAATCTTCTCATGGACTTTAAAAAAAAAAATTAAAACTATCTTTCGGCGGTGCTAATTTGGCGATGTTCTAATTCGTCCCGTTATGTTTATTGAATGCTTGTGACCTTTCAGTCTTTATAAAGCTCATTCAACACAGCTGAGGGAATTGTGTTTAAAGGAAAGGGAAATATGTGTTTTTATTGCATTATTTTGAGAGGAATGATATATTGTATTTCCCCCCCTAGAATTAGGATCCTTGTTCACTCATTTTTCTTTTAATTTTCCTGGACAGCAATTCAGGGGGAAATAATAGAATAATTAGGGATGTGGAAGGTCAGACATTCATTCTAAATTTTTAGAAAATAATAATAGCTTATAATTTTTTTAAAAAAAAGATATACATGTGCACTCTCATATGCACAACAGTAATAACTGGGGCTCTTTTGTCATTATGGGACATGTAATCTAAACCCCGAAGGGTTGTCTCAGAAAAATAACCTTTATTTGTTTGATTGCTTCTCTTCGGTTAATTTGGCTTAATTACTATATTTTCCTATTAGGCTTTAATTACATACGGTATTTTCATTATGAAGGGTAATGTTTCTCAGAAAGCCGTGTCAAAAGCAGAAGGGATATTATGGGTTTTTGTATTTTACTTCATTAAACCTAGGATCAAAAGTTCTGCTTTTTTTTTTTTTTTACAAAAGTAGAAATACAGATAGATAGTATTTTGAACTGCTAATTTGTTTTATTCCATGATGCCTGCCTGCCTGCTTCTCTCTCTCTTTCTCTCTCTTATCTATCTATCTATCTATCTATCTATCTATCTATCTATCTATCTATCTATCTATCTATCTATCTATCCATCCATCCATCCATCCATCCATCCATCCATCTCTCTCTCTGCCTGCCTTCCTGCCTCTCTCTCTCATCTATCTATCTATCTATCTATCTATCTATCTATCTATCTATCTATCTATCTATCTATCTATCTATCTATCTAATTTATCATTTATGTATCACCAACTATCTGTCTGTCTGTCTATTTGTCTATCATCACCTCTGGGCTTCCTCTCTGTTATACAGAGGGGTATATAATATTCTTTTCAGGTTATGAATTACTAATTATGCTAGCAATGGGTAGAAGTCAGGTCTCCTTTAAGTTCAACTCAGCTTCTGTTGACTTCATGAACACTTCCATATAATTTTGCAAGGGTACAGAACTGGGTTTAATCTCTGCTTTCTTCCAGGAGGTTGTTTTGATCTTCTGGTCCAGCCTACCAAATTTCATAGTGGTCTCCTGACCCACCAGCTTTGACCCAATTTGGCTTTCTGAGATAAGCCAAAGTCCATTAGTGCAATCTGGCCCAAAGAGCTTCTTGGCTGCCAGTTAAAAACCAAAATAAATACTAGACTAAATGTTCTCCAATTGGCCTGTTGAAGCTGGTGTGGTCCCATATCTTTAATAATCAACTGACCTCTATTTGGGGGCAACTTTTGGAAGGGTTCAGGGATAATATGGGTGGCTACAAGTTTGTTAGCTGCTGTTCTCATTCATACTATGCATTAAACCTCTTCTGCTTGCTGAATGCAACCATCTTTGCCAACAACTATGAATTACACTTCCAGGGTTGCTTTGGATAAGATACTAAGCCAATAATCAAATGCAACAAACCTTTTAATAATAAATAACAGCCTAATATATTTTACTTCGAGGAAACCACTGCCCAAGTCTCTCTTTCTTCCACTAATTTAGCGTCCTGTAATCCAGTGATCCCCAACCTTTTTTATGCCGCGGCCCGGTACTGGCATCAGCTGGGCGCTGCAGCCCGGTACCGGCATCAGCTGGGTGCCGCCATCTTTTTTTGATGAAAAAGTGCTTCCGGTGAGCTTTCTACCCGGAAAAGCTCACCAGAAGCACTTTTTCATCAAAAAAAGATGGTGGCGCCCAGCAAACCAGCGGCCCGGTAGGACTTGTTCCGCGGACCGGTACCGGTCCGTGGACCGGTGGTTGGGGACCCCTGCTGTAATCTGTACACCAACCTCCATCTTACGACATTTGCCTTTGTGTCTTAAGAGAAGACTTCAAATTGAATGCCGTGATTTTACACGGACTGGAAAGAACTAGAGACTAGTTTAAACCCTAGAAATAGAAACCAGAAATAACAAATAAAAGCAGTGAGTTAAGTCTCTGCTAAACCAAAGTCTCCTTTTACATTTTTAAAACTCTTGAATCCTGCTCACCACAACAAACATGGATGTTAAATCCTAGCTCCCTCATTACTATGAACCAGCCAGGTGTGACTCTCCAAAACATTAAAGAAAATGTCCCTCATCAGTCACAAAACTGTCCACCTCTAAACAACGGATGGAAACTCATCGAGGAGAGAAGCAACCTAGAACTAAGGAGAAACTTCCTGACAGTGAGGACAATTAACCAGGGGAACAGCTTGCCACCAGAAATCATGGGCGCTCCATTACTGGAGGTTTTTAAGAAGAGACTGGACAGCCATTTGTCCAGAATGGTATAGGATCTCCTGCTTGGCTGTCCAATTATTCTGGACAAATGGCTGTTCAATCTCTTGTTTAAAACCTCCAGTGAGGGAGGGAGGTCATTCCGCTGATTAATTGTTCTTACCATCAGTAAATTCTTCCTTAATTCTAGGTTGAGTCTCTCCTTGATTGGTTTCCATCCATTGCTTCTTGTTGGACTAGAAGACTCCAAGCTCTGTTCGAACCCTATTATCCTTCCTTCCTTCTTTCTTTCTTTCTTTCTTTCTTTCTTTCTTTCTTTCTTTCTTTCTTTCTTTCTTTCTTTCTTTCTTTCTTTCTTTCTTTCTTTCTTTCCTTCCTTCCTTCGTTTCTTTCTTTCTTTCTTTCTTTCTTTCTTTCTTTCTTTCTTTCTTTCTTTCTTTCTTTCTTTCTTTCTTTCTTTCTTTCTTTCTTCCTTCCTTCCTTCCTTCCTTCCTTCCTTTCCTTCCTTCCTTCCTTCCGGTCTGAAATGGTATAGAGTCTCCTGCTTGAGCAGGGGGTTGGACTAGAAGACCTCCAAGGTCCCTTCCAGCTCTATTCTGATTGGTTGGTTGATATTCTAAAAGAGTATCTTGGATGTTATAAAAGGAAAAGTTAATGTATTTTCCAAATGATGGAGGGGTGGGAGGGAGGAAAGGACTCTTCGAATCAACCCTTGCTTACTCGGCAGGCATACAATTTCCGAGTTGCATATTCTAATCCATTTCTGTTGCCTGTGATTTAATGCACCCGTTAAGGCTTTTGATGTCAGCCTCCCCGAAAAGAGAAAAAAAATTAAAAATTCATTGCTGACCTTTGCATGGCATGGCACTTTCTCAAACAGTTGCATTTGGCTGGTGCATCAGAGTCCAGGTTTTAGAGGGTTTTCCGGCAAAGGAAGAAGAGAGAAACCTGGGAAAAGAAGAAGGAGATTTTGAGGGTCAGAAGCATAAAGCCAAATCTCCACAGAAGGCAAATGAAAAACAAGCAACCCTCACAAAGATGCTCAAAATTAGAGAACTGGGTGTGAAAACAAGCCAAACTTTTGACAATCCAAAAGGGAGGAATGCAAAAAGATGTTCTTAAGAAAAATAATAAAAAACAAACAAAAGACAATTCTTAAAAAAAAAAATCTCCTGAAGATTTCCAAAAGAAACAGAAATGAGAAACTGAAGGCACACACAAACACCCCTTAAAAACAAGGAGCAGAAGAAGAAGAAGAAGAAAAAAACAAACAAACAAACACTATTCTTGAATGTCCTCGGAGATTTATTTATTTTATTTTCCTCTCCCAGCCTCCAAATCTGGGTTTGTTTATGAGAAGATAAGATAGTGAGAAATGCATTTTTATTTTCATTTTTTGCAGGAAGCAAACAGTAAAGCCTGTTTCCCCGGACAGATAAGGCAACTTTCTATTTGATGCTCCCTTGTACGATGTGGATACATTATCAGAGAGGCAGAAGCGAAATAACACCATTTGAAACCATCCGTGGAGCAGGTGAATAAAGTGCATCCCCTTCCCCCCCAAAAAAATAACCTACAAGAAAAAAAAAAAGGAACAAAAAAACGATAACCCTAATAATTCATAACGGCTATGGATCGAAGAAAGGCAGAGTTAATTTCGATCAGGCAAGGGAAGAGTTGCATTTATGAAACCGTGCTAGCAAATAACGCTCAACCTCCGGTCCTTAGTGAGAGGTCAATAAATTATTGATGCAAAATTTTGCAGCAGCAAAAATCCAAAGTGAGTTGGCAGCCCAATTTTCATGTTCAACCTGTCTTTCTTTCTCTCTTTTTTAAATTATTTCCTCCAAGAAGGGCAATTTTTGGTGTCTCAAAACAAAAAACCCTACAGCTTGCCATCCGAAGTTGTTAGGTGCTTCATCACTGGAGGTTTTTAAGAAAAGACTGGGCAGCCACCTGTCTGAAATGGTATAGGGTCTCCTGGTTGAGCAGGGGGTTGGACTAGAAGACCTCCAAGGTCCCTTCCATTATTCTAGGTTCTATGTTCAATTCCTTCCAGCTCTGTTCTGATTGAAAAAAGGACGCAGGGATCTGTCCATTTCTATCTTAAACAAATTTCCCTGGAGAAATCTGTTCTCAGTAGTGTTGGAAGAAATATCCATCCTTGGTTCGGTTCCAAGCTGGGAGAAAGACATTGGAAACATGGAGGCTGATTGGAAAGATGGTTGAGTGATGAACAAAACCACCCGTGTCTATGGTTCTGACCAATTGGTTTGATGAGCACATGGATCAGATGATGGGATGTGTGTACAGAGGAGGCCCTGGGGATCAGAGGAAGGGTCATATGTGGAGATAGGACCCAGGTATGGATGGAGGGGACATGAGAGTGAGGAATATGAATTCGGATAAAAACATTTTCTCTTGTCTTCATTTCTTTGCCTTGAGCTAGCCTTGCTCCTTCCTGTCTTCTCCCTTCTCTATAGAAGGAGGGGAGTTGCAGGGGTGAGGTGGGGTGCTGCCTCAGACAAAGATTTAAAACTGCTTTACTTTTCTCTGTGGAAGGTGGGGGTCGCAGGGATTGGGGGAGCTTCCTTGAGCTGCTCTGCAATAGGAAAGGGGTTGGAACCACACATTCTTAGCGAGGCAGACGTTAGTACCTTAAACCACTAGCCAGGATATAAGGAACAAGAATAGCTTGCTTATAAGAAAAAAAACCCAAAACCACATAGCTGACACATGAAACGAGGACACTTTGCAAGCCCAGAAGTATTTCACGAGAAGGGTACTACACTCCTCTGCTCGCAACAGAATACCCTATATCATCAGACTTGAAATTTTGGGCTTGGACAATCTTGAACTACGTTGCCTACGGTTGGACTTAAGTGTAGTACACAAAATTATCTGCTACGATGTTCTACCAGTCAATGACTACTTCAGCTTCAACCGCAACAATACAAGAGCACACAACAGATACAAACTCAAGGTTAACCGCTCCAAACTTGATTGCAGAAAGTACGACTTCAGCAACAGAGGGGTCAATGCCTGGAATGCACTACCTGACTCTGCAGTTACATCCTCTAACCCTCCCCACTCCTTTATCCTCAAACTATCCACCATTGACCTCACCCCATTCCTAAGAGGTCTGTAAGGGTGCATAAGTGCACCATCGTGCCTCCCGTCCCTGTCCTATTGTCCCCATTTATTCGTACCTATTTCCTGTATTCTTACTCATGTTTATACTTATACCTATTATTTTGTAAGTGATTGACAAATAAAATAAAATAAATAAAGATACCCATGACCTGGGGTGAAAAACAGATGATGCAACATTTAGCTATGTAGGGGGAGTGAGATCCAAATAACCAATCAATATGATCCATTATGCATGCATTAGGGCTGAATGCGACCACCCCTTGACTATAAAAATTGCTGTAAGATTCTCATTGGGGCCCTTGGTTAGCTTTTGAGCCAAGGTCCTTATATCTTGGTACCAATATAAACGTATATTGTATCACACCTTGTGTCCGGGGACTTATCGGCTTCGACATCAACCAAGAGCCCAGTTTTGGGGACAACAGGGAGTGATGTGCAATGTTTGAAATGCCCTTAGGAGATCATGCAATGTACTGAGCTCTGTGTCTACTGCTAAATGGTGGTGGGTGGATCTATTATGTCCTGAAGGATCAGGTCCTGTTCTTCTTAATGCCCATCATCCTGGAGCTGAAGGTCTTTTCTTTGTAGATAGGCTGGCCCAGTCGTTCTTAAAGAGCACACATTATCTGCTGGCTTCCTGCCTCAAAAAACCCCCAAACATGTTTCCAGGGTTGGGATTCTACCTGTTCGCACCTATTCGCTAGAACCGGTTGTTAACATTCTAAGCAGTTCGGAGAACCGGTTGTTAGAAGAAATTACTGGGCTAATCCTGTAAGGAAGGCAGGAAGGAAACATTCTGGTGTTGCTTACAGAAACTGCCTCTCCGTTAACCGTTATTACATTCTTGGTCAGGACTAGACTTCCTGTCTCAGGAACTTCTCTGGAGTTTTTCCCCCCTCCTTTGCTGGTACTTTGCTTGTGTGGAGCGACCACTCAAAGTGACAATGGCACGGAAAAAAGTGACTTATGACCATTTTTCACACTTACGACTGTTGCAGCATCCCCGCAGTCATGAGAGGCCAGGCGAGGAGATGCGTGCCTCAATGTGAGTGATATTGAGTTGGCCACGCCCAGCCACTAACATGACCACCAAGCCATGTCCACTCAGTCACATGACCACCAAGCCACGCCCACCACCTAAGCCATGCCAACAGAACCGGTTGTTAAAAATTTTGAATCCCACCCCTGCATGTTTCTCCATTTCTCATTTAGGGAAATAAAATATTCTGTCTTTTTAAATATTCCTCAAAATATTTCATTCTTCTAGAAGAGACGAGGCTTCCCACAGTAGAAAAGGGAAGAAATAGGAGATTTAATTGCCACGGGATGCAATGTTTTACTGACGTTGTTGTCTATATATCTATAATTTATATTAAGGCTTTTTTTAAAAAAAATGAATGTAAAGTAAAAAAAAAAAAAGAAAAACCAAAGAGGAAACTAAAAGGGCCACAAAGGGGGGAAAAATAGAAAAGGAAGAAAAAAAGATAGAAAGAAATAGCTACTTCTTTACCGCAATTATCTGTGTAATTATAAATTTACCTTTTACTTTATAGCTATGACATAACTCTTTATAATCTATCCTGTCTAATCATCAAAACCATAAATCACGAGTAGATTTTTTTTCCGTTTTATGCAAATCTCTAGACATTCATCTATTTTCTCTAAAGAGAT
The DNA here is from genome assembly GCF_900518725.1 of Notechis scutatus. Next base: position 170,198 of record NW_020716918.1, on the reverse strand, counting down.
GTCACTTCCTTTATATAAGTAGGAATAATATTCATAAAATGCTTTTTGTGCTGCCTCACTATCCATTAATGCAGAATCTCCCTCTTGTAATTTTAATGTAGTATTCTTTTTCTTTGTTTAATTTATATGCTAGCCACTTCCCTAGTTTATTTGCAAACTCAGATTTTTTTTGGGAGGGGGCTTTCCATAACTCATTTTTATTTCATTTCTCGATGATGGTGGCTGTACAAACTTAATTTGTTGAGAAATACTTACCTTCTCTGGAAGTCCTTTAATTCTCCTTTCCTCTTTATCTCATTGAAAATAGCTTATATTTTCTTTTGACTCTTTTTTTAGTATGTTATTATGTCGCATAAAATAATCTCTAATAAAAGCCTAATAATGCATGCCAAACCATTGCTAAACTAGACCCTTTACCTAAACTATTTTGGAAAGAATTTTTTTTTAAATTTCTTTTAACAACCCTCCCTTATTAATATCTTTTAATATCTTTTGAGTGGTTTTCAAACACTTGTCAAGATCAAATACGGTTTGTACAGAGACCAGAAATCTTTTATAACTCAACATCATTCAATTTGAGAGAATATTTTAATTCATTTCAGGTTCATAACATTGGAAACAGGAAAAATAATCCTACGAATGGCCCGAATAAGTTTTTTTTTAAATTGGAATTAACAATTGACTTAGTCGCAATTGACCTTGAACAAAACTGCAGATGTTTTGAGCTGTTCGTTTATGGAGCTTCAACTGTAGATTCACAATGAAAAGTTAACCTGAATGTTTCTGTATATGTGTTATTTTTGCTTGCTGGTAATGTCTGTAGTAAATTAAAATGGAATAGTAGGAAAATAGTTTTTGACTTTATAAAGCCTTAGTAAGACCACACTTAGAATACTGCATCCAGTTTTGATCACTACAGTATAAAAAAGAAGTTGAGACTCTAGAAAGAGTCCAGAGAAGAGCAACAAAGATGATTAAGGGACTGGAGGCTAAAACATATGAAGAATGGTTTCAGGAATTGGATATGTCTAGTTTAATGAAAGAAGGATTAGGGGTGACACGATAGCAGTCTTCCAATATTTGAGAGACTGCCACAAAGAAGATGTGAAAAACAGAGTTGGAAGGGGACTTTGCAGGTCTTCTAGTCCAACCCTACACCACTTCATCCAACATCTTCTTAAAAACTTCCAGTGTTGGAGCATTCACAACTTCTAAGGAACTAAGGAAATTTCTCCTTAGTTCTAAATTGGACAACCATTTTTTTCCCTGAAATGGTAACAGGGTCTTCTGCTTCAGCAGTGGGTTGAACTAGATTGGAAGACTTCCAAGGTCTCTTCCAACACTGTTATTCCGACTAAACATTAGGAGAAAACAGTACATTAAATTTCATAACCTCTCCTAACTCTGTTATTGCAAATAGACATATGATGTGATCAAATGGAAGCAAAGTCTATTCCCGCCTTACCTATCTTTGAGATAACTCTGGCTAGAGATATAGCCATGTTCTAATGATCTTGGTTGGATAGTGTCACGGTTACTAATAAACACCCTCCTGTGTCTGTTTTTAAAACCGATTTTATGGCTCATCCTGTCCCGTTGGATATTGTTACATTACATCAGAGCGAAGTCTATTTAACCATATAGAATTATAGGCGCCCTTTCCATGAATGCCAAAATAATAATAATGGGGGCATCTATTCTTCCCCCCATAAAGCTGCTTAGATAAATTTTAAGTGTGTTGTGTTCAGAAGGTAACGGTGGTGAAAGAAGAGAATTTACTGGCTGCCTGGTTATTAAGGCCTCATAAATATTACCTTCTATAATGCAGTGTCTTAGAAGGAAGGAAAATGGTTGGAAATAAAGATTTGATGGGGAGGGAAATGAGATTGGGCTTGTATAATATTGGTTCTTCTTATAATAAAGTGCCCACTAAGTGGATTGTAATATTTCTCTATAGGGCTTGAAAAGCCAAGAGTTGAAAAAAGGAGAAAATAGGGCATTAGGACTGGTTTTCAGCCAGAAGGGATAACAATATGCTCTAAGTCTTTGAATTAGGTGACCATTAGATGGTACATTGAATTAGGTGACCTTCATAACTTTTCCTTGCTCCGTTATTGAAAATAGACAGTGAGAACAATTAAGCAATGGAACAACTTGCCACCAGAAGTTATGGCTGCGCCAGTCAGCTCCCCTAAAAAAAACCTGAATTTTTGAATCGAGGAAGAAAGGGGGGTCCAATCTATGTGAAAATCAGGGCTGTCCACTCTGATTTTTGAAAACTTTTTTTAAAAAAAGTTTTCCGAATGCAAAAAATCCATTTCAGTTGGAAGAGACTTTGAACCCAATTTTTGAAGCCAAGTTTCTGAAAGGACAGTGAATCAATCTGAGGATGACAGTGAGTTTTCTTGGAAGAATGGCATAACCAACTCCAATCTTCAGTGACTGAGACTCAATTTGCTAGGAAGCTCACAGTTCAGCGGAGTCTTCCATAGCTTTAAGATACTCAGCCCTTCGTGAAAAATAAAAAAAAGAAAGAAAGAAAGATAGGATGGCATTTAAATATCCCCCCTTCCTATCCTTTCTTTTCTAGTTCACTGCTTTCCACTTTCCTTGAAAAGTTAGTTACTTAGGTAGGCAGGGAAGGAGAAAGACTCAGTCATGAATTTTAAACACAGCCCAATTCCAAGTTACTTTTCTTTTCTTTTCTTTTGCAACAAGCCAAAACTCGTCTACGTTTTGTCTGAATTGAGGAGGAGGCAAAGTTCAACTTGCAGGGTATATAGAAATATTTGTTTTTTTAAAAAATTCACCCACCCACCCCCCACACAAAACAAATGTACAGCTTTGCTATTCTCTTGGAAATATCTTGAAAAGGGCAGGATATTGGACTCTGAGACAAAAGGAAGAGAAATAGTCTAGCGAGGAAGTGGGTTGGCATTGTAATGAGAAAAAGACGGGGGTTTTTTTTGCAGTGGGAGGAAGGATGAAGTTGAATAAAGAAAAGCCAAATCTCTCTCTCTCTCTCTTTTTTTTTTTTTTTGCTTATTGGGCCCAGAATATTCTAAATGCCTTTGGGAAACACTGCGAAGAGGAGGAGAAAGGACAACGAAAGAACTTTTTGGAAAAATCCTACATATTTTCCCCAAATTATTTTTAAGGGTCTCCCTTTTTGCAGTGGTTATTCATAGGCTGTGTTGCTTGGTTTATAAACCAATATTTGGTTGATTTATTACTACTTCAGTCTGAGCCCTTGATGCTCTCTGAGCTTGGTAGTTTTCTTGCAGACATTTCATTACTGAATTAGGTAACATCATTAGTGCTAGAAGAGAATGGAGGTTACAAAGGAGGAGGAGGAGAACTGTGGGGTCTTTGGTGCTCTCTGAGTTTGATAGTTTTCTTACAGGCATTTCATAACCCAACTAGGTAACATCTTCAGGACTAGAAGAGAGTGGGATTAATAAGAGAAATAAGAGCAAACCTACTCCTTACTAGCACTGATGATGTTAATGTACATTGGTAATTGAAAGTCTGCAAGAAAACAACCAAACTCAGAGGACCCCACAGTCGTCGTCCTCCTCCTCCTCCTCCTCTTCCTCTTCACAAACTCTCCTCCCTTCTAGCACTGATCATATTACTTAGTTTGGGTAATGAAACGTCTGCAAGAAAATCACCAAACTCAGGGAGCACCAAGGACCCTACAGTCCTCCTCTTCCTCCTCCTCTTCCTCCTCCCCGACCTCTACCCCCTCCTCCCACATTCCATTCCCTCCAGCACTGATGTTGTTACCTAGGTTGGGCCATGAAACGCCTGCAAGAATACAAACAAGCTCAGAGAGCACCAAAGACCCCACAGTCCTCCTCCTCTCCACTATCTTTTTCTTCCCATTGTACCTTTGAACAGTCCCTAAAAGAACCACTGTAAGTCAAGGATTACCCGTACAAAACTAACACTGTATTAACGTGAGCTCTTCACGTGGGGATCCAGTTGTTATTTTAGGCCAGATGGGAAGCCAATCAAATGTAAACTAGGTTTGCCGGCAGCACTCCAACCGAAAGACAAATTTCCAAGAAAGGTTGGGCCAGGTTGAGCCACGAACTGCTTTGCCAGCACATGAGTGATGGCTGAAAGTTTTATTATGACAGTTGCAACTCCTTTCTTCTCTCGCCCGCTCTCGCTTTCTCCTCCGCGGCCTTTTTTTCCGCTAGGCTGCTCCTGGCGTAAAATGCAATTCTGGATTCAAATCACAATTGTCCAAAGACTCCTGATTATAATCATAGGTTTCCCGGAGCCGGAGAAATGGCTTGGCTGTGATGATAAAGGTTTCCGATGAAAGCTTTGTTTCAAGGTCTGGTATTCGCTGCATATTTAATCTGGTTGAACGGAATAGCTGGGGACGAAGATGTGCTAGCAGCCCTCAAATAAGATAATTGAATGTAAACCAATTTCAACAGCAAAATGTCTCATTTCAGCCAAGCATAAATACCCAGGAATAGTTATTTCCATTTAGCAAATGAACAGAAATTCCAGCTTAGCTGTGCAAGAGAGATTTCTCTTTTTCTCTTTTTGCCTACTTTTATCTTCTAGGGAAGAGAGAGACCTTAACTAGCCCCGATTCCCCAGCCTTGGTGGGCTCCGATTTGTCTGAAATGGTATAGGGTTTCCTGCCTGACCTGGCGGGGTTGGACTAGAAGACCTCCAAGGTCCCCTTCAACTTTGTTATTCTGTTATTTGAAGTTCAGGGCTCTGAATTCTATTTTTCTGTTCATCTTTTAGCCATCCAGGAAACCCTCCCTTCAAAAATCTGAGGCATATTGCTAAATCTATGCTTATCATCGGTGAAAAAAAAGGCCCATTTTGGAATGTCAACAATTGTTTTCGAATGCAAGAACTGAACTCGTGCTTTTGCTTAAAAGCTGCCCTGTATCTCCTTCTCTTTATGGTTTCAGGTGCATATTAAAAACAAAACAACAAAACACTCGGTTTTCCTTTGCTTTGGAGTGCAAAGCGGAACTGGCTACACCTCGTAGGAGAATCCATGCAGAAAAGCAAATGAAAATGCTGAGGGCAGGAAGATAAGCCCATTTCCCATAAGGTGAATGATTTATTCTCCTCTGCTGGGTTTGCCTTTCTCCTGCCAAAGAGGGTAGACAGATTTAAGTCTGTCCATCTATCCCTGAAATCTCTTATGGTATGGGTACACGGGGGGGGGGGGGGGGGGGGGGGGGGTTTGGTTGTTCTTTGTTACTCTCTGAGCTTGGTTGTTTACCTGCAGACGTTTAATTATCCCACTAAGTAACATCATCAGTAGTAGAAATGGGGTTTGCAAGGATGAGGATGAGAATGAGGAGGGGAAGCAGAAGTGGAAGAAGAAAGGAGGAGGAGGAGGAGGAG
>NW_020716918.1:148344-159943 GCF_900518725.1 Notechis scutatus | reverse complement strand
GGTTCTGGTTCCAGTTCCAGTTCTGGTTCTGGTTCTAGTAATAGTTCTATTCGTCACCCAACATTGTCCAGCTATCAATATTCAGGGCTTATAATTCTATTTTTTTTAAAAAATATGAACTCCATAAGCAAGGATGAATGCCTGGTCTGAGGAAATGTAAATAATTATCTTAGTTCCAATCAGGAATATCTCCAGATTTCCTATCTATTTCAGTTCTAGTTCTGGTTCCAGTTCTAGTTCCAGCTCTAATTCTGATTCTGGTTCCAGATCCAGATCCAATTCCAGTTTCATTTCCAGTTCTGGTTCTGGTTCTGGTTCTAGCTCTATTCATCACCCAACATTGTCCATCCGTCAATATCCAGGGCTTATAATTCTTTTTTTTTTTGGAAAAAAATATACAAATTTGGAAGCCCTCCAGAAAAAAACAAACCCACCCCAATCTTCAAAGTTTTTTTAACCTGCTTTTCTAATGAAAAACTTTTATCATGCGTAAAGATCCTGGGATTAAAGGATTCCAGAAGCGACCAACCTCTTCAATCCCTCCAAATCTGAAGGCCTTCTTCAGCTTCTGAGGTGGGTCAACACCTTCCAAGGAAAATCCACAGAGAAACTTTCCAGGTTTCCAGATTTCTACTTTTGACCTGAGTTTGGAATCTCAAATGAGTTCAGGGAGCCATAATCTTCCTTTCTGCGCTGACCATCTGCTTAGTTCAAACTAAATGAGATTCAGCCTGAAACTGACTTGGCATTTGATTGGAAACAGTTGAAATGTAATCTAAGCGTGTGGTTTTTAAAAAATAGGATTATAACCCCCACCCACCCCAAATTCTCACAACTGGAATGTGGTTTATTACGGCAACATGTGCATCTGTATTTAAAGCCTGGCTGGGAATTTGGGCTCCTGGCAGAAGGCTGGCGCAGCCGTTAATCCACACAAGAGAATATTTCTTTTACGAAAAGCTTGCAAATACTTTTGTGATAAATATGTACAAATGATAATATACCGGAATAAAGAAGAGCTATAATAGACCTGCTTCTTGTCTTGGTAGCACTCTGTTTTAACCACGGAAACATAAATCTGTGGGAAGCTGATTTTATTAGGCATAAATTGGACCAACATTTTGTTAATTAATTAGAAGTGCCATACAATCCAGCGCGTGATTATCAACCTACAAGCTGCTCTGGGTGAAATTGTAGGTTTTTTTTTTCTTTCTTTCTTACACAAATATTCAAAACTAGAGGCTGAGCACTGGATTTAGTTACACGATTGGGAGGAGGAAGAGGAAGAGGGAGAGATAAGATATCTTGCTAACTTGGGCAATTATTTAAGAAAATGAAATTGTAAAGAGATGAATAAATCATATCTTCATTAAAGAGGGGATTTTTTTAGAGCAATAAGTGGCGTAGGATCTCCTGCTTGGGCAGGGGGTTGGACTAGATGACCTACAAGGTCCCTCCCAACTCTGTTAAGCTGTTAATCTCCCACAGCCTGTCGACATTGTATTTCCAACTCAATCCTAAAAGAAGACAACAGGAAGTAAGGGTTCCCTCCCAATAATGGGTCTCAGGGAAAATTTTGCTTTCCAGAAATTATCAAATCTCTTGTTTACGGAGTCCCAAAGGTACTTTTTCAAGAGGCAACTGGACTTTCTGGTTTTGTTTTGAAGAGGTTTCGCTTCTCATCCAAGAAGCTTCTTCTGTTCCGGCATAGTTGAATGTCTGTGGAGATTCTCAGGTCATGGTTATCCCAAAGGTGCTTTTTCAAGAGGCAACTGGGCTGTGCTTTTTTTTCCCTTGAAGACTTTTCACTTCTCCTCCAAGAAGCTTCTTCAATTCACATTTGAAGAGATCTTTGCCTACTGAATGGTGGGTGAATTCTATCTAGAGCTTCTAGCTAGAAATTTTGTCTCTTTGTTGATGGATCTCCTTCAAAGAGGAGAGAAAAAAGAATATTTCTTCCATCCTTCTGCAGTTCTGAAATACCTTTGAGTAATTAGTTCCTCCCCTAAATTCCCATTTTTACCCTCCTTTTTGCCACCTACCAATTCTAGAGGGTGGATTTTAGAATTCTGCTGGACGCCCTTGTAATTTTGAAGTCCACTCATGACAGTGTTTGATCCGATGGCCAGTGCCTTGCCTGAAAACCAGACAATCTTAACAGGGCCGATTACAGCATTCGGGCCTCATTCCTAAATAAAATTTAAAAATCTCCTAATGAAGGTAATAAATAAAATTATAGCCTGATGATACATTATTTGACGCCTCATTGAGTTTTTGCTCCTTGGATTATGAATGGCTTAGCCATGCTAAATAGTCAATATACATATTATCAAAGGGTGTTAAAATATGTATTTATGAAATGAAATCCATACACCAACTAAGACAGAGTGGAAATAAGAGGAGGAGGGGGACCTAGTGAAGAGTCTGGCAAAAGTCATTAAATCAAACACCAAAATAGTGGGAAAGGCTCCCTCTATAAATCCATAATCTTAAATAAGTTATAAGACAGCGCTTTAGGGATGAATTATCACTGGTCTTTTATCTAATAGGCTTCTTCGTTTCAAATTCTTGTTTGTTTTCTCCAAAGAACAGATTTATGCCCATAAATATCCAACAACGCGATCAACATTTTTCATGATGGAAGTTACTCTTGATGAAGCCCCAAAAGGGTAGGGCAGATTTACCATCAGTGGTGCGGTGGAATGTAGTCTGGATTCCCAGGAGGGAGGAGCTGTATTCCAGAGGACAATGAAGTTTGGATAGGTTGGTTGGGAGGAAGAGGCTCAAGGCATCTCCTTCCTCTTGATGCCTGTCGCTGCTTTAGTTTGGCAAGATGTCTGCCTATCGATGAGGAAGAATAAAGGAAACTGCTCAGGAGAACCTCAACGTGTCTCTCTTGGTTTTTGGAGCCTGAAAATTGGTAGGGTTGTCCCATCTGGTTACTGCAAGTTCCATAGCTAAACCATGACTCCTAGAAGTCCCACCATTTAAATTTGTTGGACGATTAAGTCAGGGGTCTTCAAATGTGACAGCTCTAAGACTTGTGGACTTCAACTCCCAGAATTCCTTCTCCAGTCATGTTAGCTCAGGAATTCTGGGAGTTGAAGTCCACAAGTCTTAAACTTGCCAAGTTTGAAGACCCTTGTGATAGATAATAGATAGATGATAGATACATACATAGACAGATAGATGATAGATGATAGATAGATAAATAGATAAATAGATAGATAGATAGATAGATAGATAGATAGATAGATAGATAGATAGATAGATAGGGAGGGAGGCAGGGAGAGAGAGAGAGAGAGAGATGATAAATAGGTGATAGATGATAGATCAGGGGTCTTCAACCTTGACAGCTTTAAGACTTGTGAACTTCAACTCCCAGAATTCCTCCTCCAGTCATGTTAGCTCAGGAATTCTGGGAGTTGAAGTCCACCAGTCTTAAACTTGCCAAGTTTGAAGACCCTTGCTCTAAGTCATTCAACCTCACTGTTAGATCTTGCTTTTACAGTCCAAGTTCAATAGAAGATATGGCGTTGTCCCCTTTGTACACAGGTGGGGAATCGATAAGTCATTGCTAAATTTTTTTAAAAAAATAAAGGAGCAGATTTGGAAGGGAGCCTGGAGATCTTCTAGTCCAACTCCGTGTCCCAGCAGGAGACCTTATATCATTCCAGACAAATGGTTGTCCAGCCTCTTCTTATAAACCTCCAGTGATGGAACACCCACAACTTCTAGAGGCAAGCTGTTTCACTGATTCTCACTGAATTGGTAATTTTTTTTTTTTAGTTCTAGGTTGCTTCTCTCCTTGATTAATTTCCATCCATCATTTCTTGTCTTTTGATGCTTTGGAAAATAGCTGCCCCCGCCTTCTTTGTGGCAGCCCCTCAAGTACTGGAATACTCCTTGTTTGTTGCTTGTAGATACACTGAAAGCTTATGCACCGGAGACAAATTCCTTATGTGTCCAATCACACATAGCCAATAAAGAATTCTGTTCTGTTCCGTTCCATTCTGTTCCATTCCATTCTATTCTTCCATTCTATTTTCTATTTTTTTCTATTTTCTATTATTTTCTATTTTCTATTGTATTGTATTCCATTCCATTCCATTCTTCCACTCCACTTTCTACTTTCCATTCTATTCCATCTTTAATTCTAATTCTATTCTATTCCATTTTCTATTTTCGATTCTATTCCATCTTTAATTCTAATTCTATTCTATTCCATTTTCTATTTTCTATTCTATTTTTAATTCTAATTCTATTCTATTCCATCTTTAATTCTAATTCTAATTCTATTTCATTTCATTTTCTTTCATTTTACTTTCTATTTTCTATTCTATTCCATCTTTAATTCTAATTCTAATTCTAATTCTATTCCGTTCCATTCCATTCTATTCTTCCATTCCACTTTCTATTTCCTATCCTATCCCATCCTATCCCACTAGCCATACCCAATTCCTGCAACTTGTCCTCCATTCTGCATCAACTCCAACCCCTTTAATTAAATTAAGAAGACCCACATTTCTGCTCACCTTGTGACTTTCAGGGTCTCTGCTCAAAATGAGAAGCCACTGAAAGACAAGTCAGTTGTCACTGATCGATTTTCTTACAGTAAACATGAGTGCATCACAGTGAGACCAGCTTCCATTCCTGATTCTTTTGCCCAGTTTCTGTTTCAGCAGCTGGTAAGTGTTCTGCTTGAGTGCCCATCTTCTTTCTCCCTGGCGAATGCAGTTTGTTTTTCTTTTTTTTCCCTTTCCGCTTCCCCTGGTGAGTTTAATCTTAGGTTGTAACGATAGTGTAAGACTGGAGTAGAAATCTTACAGGCAACTTTATTAAGGCTACAATATGATTGTTTTCCCTCTGCTAATTTCCACTACCAGCATGGAGCTGGGCCCTTGGTAAATCTAATATCGACAAAAATTTACCCTCTAAATACATCCCTGGGGAAGTCTATTGATGGTTTTAAGAGGGAATATTCAACATCCCATTATTGTAAACTTAAATATCATTTTCAATCTGTTTGGAGATTGAACGATATAATTTTCTCCTCCTTCCACTCCTCCTCTCCTTTTCTGTTTCTGCAGCAAAAGACATTAGATAAATGGTGATTTGCCCCAAATATTTCAACTCTTAAAAGAGAGAGTGAACAAAAATCGCATTTGAACGCTCATTGGAAAAACAAAGCAAATGCCCCCATATTTCAAAACAAATTAGTTTCCTGCGGGCCCTCTGATAATTAATAGGGTTATGCAAATTTGCTCCAATTTGATCTGAACAATGGATTCCATTTAGATCATCTGTTCAACCCCATTTATTTATGTACCATAGTTGTGTTGTGCCATGCCAGAACCCAACGGAACCTGGAATCATTTGATTCAATACACGAAATTGTTGAAGCCAATTGCTTAGTTTCCAGCATCTGTCTCTGCCAGTCAAGATGGAAAGTCAATTTTAAGATCGACTTTCGAGAGCTTCGCAATCGCTGGATCAAAGCTTTGCTTAGCCACCTTCTATGGCATTTTAATTTTTAAACCTTTGATTGGAATCCTAGAAATATTCACCCACGTTCGTGGGGTTACTGGTGTTGTAAATTTAACAGCCGTGTTGCACATAGGTGCAATGGATATATTCTTGAAGTTGCAAATAACCATGGTTAAAATGTTCAACCTTTGTATTAACCCTGTTTTAACCCAGTTTAATGAATCACAGATCCCCTTAGGGAGCAAAAGATTTTAGAAAGGAATCGCTGGTTTAAAAATTGGTGTTGTCAAGATAACTTTGGTTTCTTTCTAGTACTAATGTTGTTACCTAGTTGGGTAATGAAAGTGTTGGAAGTTGCGATTCTCTTCTAGGAAAACAGCCCCCACCCTTTGTCAAGCAGGACTATTAAAATAGCTGGAGCCAGCTTGCTTTTCCCAACAAAGGAAGGAGAAAACTACAGGCATGAGATACAGAGAAAAAACCCTACAAACTAGCTAAGATCCTTTTCCATAGAAATCAAATAGATGGCAAGCTATAAAACTTGTGAAAAGCAAATCAAGAGGCATAACAGGAAACTCGGGATATTGCAACCTAATGCAACAAGCAGCTACCATAAAACAATTACTCCTACCAAGATCCCAGGAAGAGATCCCAATCTCAAGAGACAGGAACTCATCACACACACACACACACACACAAATCAACAACTTCAAGGGTTCACACTTACAAAATCAAAGGATCTGAAGGGTATAAAAAAGGATTTCTCTACTCACAAGATTAGATTAATCTAATCTAGGAACGCTGTGAGATTTCTTCTTACCTGCCTTCCTATTAATAAATTGATTCTGACTTTCAACGCAGCTGACCAGATTATTTTGCATTTCTCCCAGCCGGGAAATTTGAATCCACAAAAGGAAAGAACTTTGCCTATTCCTTAAAGGGCAAGGCTTCTTTTTTCCTTTCCTCAAAAGAAAACAAGCAAGCTTAGAGAGTACCAAGGACCCCATAGTTGTCCTCCTCCTCCTCCTCCTCCTTCCCCTCCCTCCTTTCTAGCACTGATGTTGTTACCTAGTTGGGTAATGAAAGAAAACCAAGCTTACAGAGTACCAAGGACCCCATAGTCCTCCTCCTCCTCTTCCTCCTCCTCCTTCCCCCCACTCCTTTCTAGCACTGATGTTGTTACCTAGTTGGATAATGAAAGAAAACAAGCAAGCTCAGAGAGCACCAAGGACTCCTCATCTCTACGTTCTGTTGGAACAATGAGACTTCGGACTTCCATGATGGGACTCCAAATTTCCAACTAATATGCACAGACTGAGTCGAGAGTAGAGTATTAATTTTCTCCCCTTTTTTTGGTTTGCATTCAATTGTGAATACCTCCACCGCTTTGTAGCCAAGGATGCTTTCTCTCTCCTGCCATATCTCTCTCTCCCTTCCTTTTATTTTGCCTTTTGTTTCTAAGCTTCCACTCAGCAGCGCCGAGCAGTGCTTAAAACCCATCTTCTTATCTGATTTGGAGTTTAGTGCCTGAAAGTCCTCAAGCTGCTTTATCTAAAGATCCGCCGCATATAATGGAGTACTTAAAATTCAACAGCTGTATATATATATATATAAAAACCACACACACACACAAAACATGTAGAATTTCTCCAAAGATACTTCAAAAGGGAAGCCAATGGAAGGAAAGGAAAAATCGAGCCGTTCCAACAATACAGGTTACATGAAATGTTTATTGGGATGGGTTTCAGGGAAATTCATATTCCTGAGAGTCATCTTTTCTGACTCAATTGATACCTGGAACACGATTCTGGAGGTTTGTGCCTTACCCCATGCTGCTGAATTTATTCTTGTTCCACGAAAGAGAAAGAAAATAGCTAAGAGGGATTCATGATTCAGCAGGATCTCCAGATTTGGGGGAGCTAACTTACTACATTCTGAATGAAAGAATCCCTATTTCAATCAAATGATTAACACAAACACATACACAACATTAAGCCCTTAACTCTATCAGCTGCAAGAGGTTGCCTATTCATAGCACACGTCGGATTCCGCAAATGTGTAGGTTATGAGGTCCTCAGGGCTCCTCTGAGCGTAGCTGTTTTCTTGTAAGTGTTTTATTGCTATTCAATTCATGCTAGCACTGAGAAGGTTACTTAGATGGATAATGAAACGTCTGCAAGAAAACAAGCAAACTCAGAGAGCAGCAAGGACCACACCTCCTCCTCGTCCTCCTCCTCCTCCTTGTCCTCCTCCTCTCCACATACCCACTCCCTTCTAACACTGATAATGTTACCTAGTTGGGTAATGAAACATCTGCAAGAAAACAACCAAGGTCAGAGCATCAAGGACCTCATAGTCATTGTTTTCCTCTTCTAACACCACCGTCTCCTCCTCCTCCTCCTCCTTCTCCTCTTCCTCCTTTCCACATACCCACTCAGGTTTTGAATACACACACACACACACACACACACACACACACACACACACACACACATATATTTCTTAAGTTTTCGCGGGTACTTACATGTATGGTATTCAGCTTTGTTCAGGTATTTTCCCACATCATTATAGTTGTGCTTTTAAAGTTGTAGCAACGTTTCGGCAGAATCTCATCTGCCATCATCAGGCTTCTGTATTGTGTTTGTCTGTGAGTCAGACTTTTACAGTTGTTTCAGTTTTAAATTTGGGGCTAACCTACTGCTGTGCCAGAATGGTGTTTTCTTCATCCTGATTGGTTGGGAGTCTTGGTCTGTGTTTATTGGTCTTGGAGTTTGCTGTGTTCTGCTTGATTGGTGTTTCTAATATCTTCTGTCTGTTTTGTGGGTTTTTTTTTGTCTTGCTTGGCTGGCAACATTGTGTTCCTGTATTGGAGGCTTTTAGTGCAGCTTGGCTCCAATACAGGAACACAATGTTGCCAGCCAACCAAGACAAAAAAAGCCACAAAACAGACAGAAGATATTAGATATTCTGCCGAAACGTTGCTACAACTTTAAAAGCACAACTATAATGACGTGGGAAAATACCCGAACAAAGCTGAATAACATACATACATACATACATACATACATACATACATACATACATTCAAGATTCTTCCACCTACAAAGGATGTCTAATACATTATTCTGTCACCACTTTGAGATGCAGAGGATGAGTCCCCGTCTACAAAGTCAGAAAATACCTTCTGAGACTTTTTGACTCAACTACATCTTCAGATGGATATTGCTATGAAGCCAGCTTCAAGCGGGAGATTTGCTATGATGGGATGATAAAACCAGCCTCAGCTCTGTACGTTTGCAAGAAACCAATTATGTTATCTAGGCTCCCTGGCCTCTTTTCCCTGGATGATCTCACATCTAAGAGGAAATCACTTTGCACAGTCTATTACAAATTGTTTCCCAGTTTTGGGAAGGAAGAGCACCCCCCCCCAAAAAAAAACACCCTGCAGATTGTTGCCACAGGTCCAGTCCTGGAGACATAACGCTGGCACAAATAAACTTTCAAGGTTTTTAACCAAAGGTGGAGGCAGGGAAAAACTTTTAGGATGGACCATTTCTCCAGATCACTTTGGGGGAATAAGAAATGCTTTTAGGAGTTTCTTAAGGTGCTGTTGCTGAAAATGCTACACACAGAGAGAGGGAGGGAGGGAGAGAGAGAGAAAGAGAGAAGAGAGGAGAGAGAGGGAGAGGAAGAGTGGAGAGGAGAGAGAGAAAGAAAGAAAGAAAGAGGTGAGGAGAGGAGAGGAGAGAGAGAAAGGAGAGAGAGAAAGAAAGAGAGAGGAGGAGAGAGGAGAGAGAGAGAAAGAGAGGTGAGGAGAGGAGAGAGGGAGAAAAAGAGGAGAGAGAGAAAGAAAGAGAGGTGAGGAGAGAGGAGAGAGGAGAGCGAGAAAGAGAGAAAGAGAGGAGAGGAGAGGAGAGAGGGAGAAAGAGAGGAGAGAGAGAAAGAAAGAGAGGTGAGGAGAGGAGAGAGGAGAGAGAGAGAAAGAGAGGAGAGGAGAGAGAGAAAGAAAGAGAGGCGAGGAGAGGAGAGAGGGAGAGAAGAGAGAAGAGAGAGAGAGAAAGAGAGGAGTGGAGAAAGAGACAGAGAAAGGCACACAGACATCAACAATCCTGAAAGAAGTTTTTTTCGTTGCTTCTTTCGGCTTTGAAGGGTGGAAAAAGAGAATCATAGGTAGCCAACTGGTCCAGAACTTTGATCACATGACCATGAGGATACTACAAGGGTCACAAGTGTGAAAAAGTCAATTAATGGATGGAAACTGATCGAGGAGAGATTCAACCTAGAAATAAGGAGAAATTTCCTGACAGTGAGAACAATCAATCCACGGAGCAGAAGTTGCCTTCAGAAGTTGTAGGAGCTTCATCCCTGGAGGCTTTCAAGAAGAGACTGGACTGCCATCTGTCAGAAATAGCAGGGTCTCCTGCTTGGATGGGGGGGGGGTTTGGACTAGATGACCTACAAGGTCACTTCCAACTCTGTTGTTTTATTATTATTCTAAACAGTTGTAAGTTGAAGGCTACCTGTATTTCGGGGTAGTCTATAGTGCCAACGGTTGGCTGTATCCCCAAATCTCCTTCCAGCTAGGAGAGAGTCCTAAACTATGGCCTGGTTTTCCTCCCTCCATGCCTTCTTTCTGAACCTTCAAGTGCGCATGGGTCTACGTGTTCACAAGAACTATGCTTATTATTATTTATTTTTTTTAAACTTGCCCCTTAGTCCTGGGCATAATTAGAGTTTTCTGATTTCCATCGCAATTGGGTCGCTCTTCATAGCAATCAAAAGAGCCATGCATTTGCATCAACTCCGAACTATTTAAGCACCGATTAGATGATGATCCTTTTTACCCCTAGACAAAAGGTCAGCTGTCTTCCGGCTCGGCTGTCCAGGTGATTCTCAGACTGCTCTTGATTAATGGCCAGAGATGAGGCAGATGAGATGCCAAATGTGTATTCAAGAGCATCAAATTCTGGGTCATCTTTTAACCTTTGCCCTCCCATTAATATTCCAAGGGCTTTAAATATTTCACGTACGGTTAATAAATATTAGATTTGGCCTCTTCCGGAGGAATCAAGGATGCTTGGCAATGTTTGGGAGGAATTAAGAGGAAAGGGGGCCTCTTCAATGTGAAAAGAATCATTGGCCTGGAAGGGACCTTGGAGGTCTTCTAGTCTGACCCCCTGCTCAAGCAGGAAACCCTAAACTGTTACAGATAAATGGTTGTCCAATGTCTTCTTGAAAACCTCCAGTGATGGAGCACCTGCAACTTCTAGAGGCAAGCTGTTCCACTGATTAATTGTTCCCACTGATAGGAAATTTTCTGTTTAGTTCCAGGTTGATTCTCTCCTAGATTAGTTTCTATCTCGGCTTCAGGTGCTTTGGAAAATAGGTTGACCCCACTCTTCTTTGTGGCAGCCCTTCAAGTATTGAAACACGATGGGTAACTTGGTTAACCTTTCCTTCTTTTCCTCTTCCATCTCTCTTCCCCATCATCTTTATTAGGTGACGGGAACTGTCTTTGCTTCAAAGGGCTTTCATTTCTCCTCCACCCGAACGAGTGGAAAAAGCATGACAGATGCTGGAAAAAGATCAATTTTATTTAAATGGAATGTGGCAAACATGGCGTGAAGCTTCTTCAAGCTGAGCTTGACTTGAGCAGATTTCATGGGTTATGCGAAATCTGGGCAACAATACGTCATTTATTGCCACTGTTTTCCTCCAGAATGGATATACCTCTTCTTAAATGAGGTTTTTGGTTGTCTCCCATATATCTATATATCTATCTATATCTATATATGTGTATATGTGTGTGTGTTTGTGTGTATAATCACATTATAAAAATTACAGATTGACTACAGTTTAAGATGGGCTCTAGGGGGGGACAGACTCAAGTGTTTTCCTGACTTGGAGGGAAATTAGCTTCCTAAAACTAATCACATTTAGTACTGGGGAAATTCTCGTGGACTAGAACCAGCTTAGAAAACAAGGTTGAATAAGATTTTGGGAGGGAAGGAAGAAGAGCAGAGGTGGGTATTCAGCTGGTTCTGACCAGTTCTGGAGAACTGGTAGCAGAAATTGTGAGTTGTTTGGAGAACCAGCCAATCACACCTCTGAC
>NW_020716918.1:133068-148334 GCF_900518725.1 Notechis scutatus | reverse complement strand
CCCACCCCATCTATTCTCTGCCTCCCATTGAGTCCCAGATGATTGGCTGGGTCTTCTTTGGTTGCCCTGCACAGGAGAATGGAGCTGGAAAGCAGGTTAGTGGGGTGGGGAAGGAATGGAGATTTTGCAGTATCCTTCCCCTGCCATGACCATCAAGCCAAGCCCACAGAATGGAAGTAAAAAATTTTGAATCCCACCACTGAAGAACAGCACAATCTTTTACTCATCTACTCAGAAACACTAAGGGACATTCCCCCCCCCCCCAGGTTAATTATGCAAACATTTGCAGCACAAACTCTTCAAAGCAATTAGCAGGATTAGTTATCCTTCTGGCACCAGCTCTTCATTTCTTCCTACAGGGAGGAGGGAGATCCGTAGAGGACGTGGATATAAATATTCCTCCCAGTTTAACACATAAACATAAGAAACGGAAGGAATCACGCAAAAGGGGACCGTTGGGCTGTTAAGCATGGAAGCATTTACAGGCACACATTCTCCATCCGCCCCACGTTCCAGCTAGCCAAAGCCAAGTCAGAGATCTCATGGCCACCTCAACCAATGTAAAACCTGAAACAATGGATGGAAACGAGTTGAGGAGAGGAGCAGTCTTGAAGTAAGAGCGACAGTGAGAACAACCAACCAATGGAACAGCTTTCCCTGGGAAGTTGTGGGAGAGTCATCACTTGAGACTTTCAAGAAGAGATTGGACTGCCATTGGTCAGAAATGGTGTAGGGTCTCCCACTTGGGTGGTGGGGATGGTAGTTTGGATTAGATGACCTACAAGGCAGAAGAGGTCTCCAGCAGGTTCTGACCAGTTCTGGAGAACCGGCAGCGGAAATTTGGAGTCGTTTGGAGAACCGGCAAATCCCGCCTCTGACTGGCCCTGTTCCTGTCTCTTCTCTGCCTCCCATTGAGTCCCAGCTGATTGGCTGGGTCTTCTTGGGTTGCCCTGCACAGGAGAACGGAGCTGGAAAGCAGGTTAGTGGGGTAGGGAGGGAAGGGGGATTTTACAGTATCTTTCCACTACCATGTCCATCAAGCCACGCCCATCAAGCCACACCCACCAAGCCACACCCACAGAACCGGTAGTAAAAAAACGTGAACCCCACCACTTCTATAAGGTCCCTTCCAACTCTGGAAATTATCTGTATCTGTAGAGGAGAACTTTCCCTGATAGTGAGAGCAGTCAACCAGTGGAATTGCTTGCCTCTAGAGGCTGTGGGTGCTCTAACAATGGAGGCTTTTAAGAAGAGATTGGACAGTGATTTGTCTGAAATGGGGTAGGGTTGGACTAGCAGACCTCTGAGGTCCCGTCCAATTCTGTTATTCTGTGTTTCTTTTCAAAGATTCCAGAGCTGGAACGAATAACAAAAAAAGTCTAGTTGTGTCTTGGAAAAAAGCAAGCTTTGGGACTTTTCCAGAGAAGAAACATGAAGATGCCGCTCTGAGGAGAAGATTCGTAAGGCATTAATCCCCAGCACCAACTTTTGGACAGGTATTATTTTATCACAATACAGTGAGTGGGAAGAATGTGGAGGAGGAGAAAAAAACTACCTGTTGTGCATTTTGATAAAAGAAGCGCTTTTAAACAGCTTAGATACTTTGCTTTGGAAATTAGCCACTCAGCAGGTTGGCACGAAAATTAATTTAATGGGGTATAAATCAACACATTTTTTTTTAATCATTTCCTTCCCCTTTAGCTGCTGATCACCAGAAATTAAGCATCTACCCCCTTGTGTGGTTGGAACACTAGGATAACATATAACACACACACACACACACAACACACACACACAAACACTTTTCTCCAGAACTGCCAATTTAGTGCATCACATTTAAAAGTCTTTAAGTATTCAGTATTGGTCCAAGAGTTCTTCGAGCAATAAATCTATTTTCAACTGGCATTTTTTTTTTGTTGTTGTTCAAAGTTGCTAGGATGTGCAAAGGAGAGAGCCAAGCCACGGAAAAAGGATAGGCCTCTTAAAATTTACGGTGAAAGTTAATTAAGAATTTGACTGTTTATTGCACCAAATTTCGTCAGTGTGATGAAATTTATAGCCACCGAGAGAGGACAGGCATGGCAAGGCTCTTGATGTGTTGATAAATATTAAAACACACACTATCGGGTGTGTTTATTTTTCCCAATTTCTTTCTTTCTTTCTTTTTCGGGCCTCCTCTCCATCCTAATGTGAAAAATGATTCAATTGTCACTTAAAATGACTTGTCATGAAAAAAAGATTAAATCCCTACAAAAAAGCCATTAGAGAAACGCATATCCCCTTTTCCATTAAATATTAAGAAAAAAAACAAACCAGCGGGTGTGCCATAAATAAGACCCCTCACTCTAAGAATACAACGGGTAGGAAATAAATTAACACAATGACCACACAAGTGGACATTGAAGTGAACAAGTTTCCATTCAGCTGTTGCTGCTAGGAACCAATTAGGACCAAGGACACATTCAAGGTTTAATCATGCCTACGATAAATAATCCAGAAACTTCTTTGGCCCAAATCAACATTAGCCACTCTCCAGCTAAGGCACAGCATTATTGGATGTGACTGAGCTGATATTAATCACAATCCTAGTCTGCATTAACAGAGGGATAGAATTGAGACCATGTGAAATGTATCACTTTCTAAAGCCTGGGTAAGACCACCCTTGGAATCCTGCGTCCAGTTTTGGCCACCACAGTGTAAAAAAAGATGTTGAGATTCTAGAAAGAGTGCAGAGAAGAGCAACAAAGACGATTAGGAGACTGGGGGATAAAACATGTGAAGATCAATTGCAGGAACTGGGTATGTCTAATCTAGTGAAAGAGAAGGACGAGGGCTGACACAAGAGCAGTTTGAAGGGCTGCCCCAAAGAAGAGGGAGTCAAGCTATTCTCCAAAGAATCTGAAGACAGGACAAGAAGCAATGGATGGAAATTAAACAAGGAGAGAACCAACATAGAATTAAGGAGAAATTTCCTGACAGTGAAAACAATTTATCAATGGAATAACTTGCCTTCAAACGTTGTGGGTGCTCCATCATTTTAAGAAGAGATTGGACAGCCATTTGTCTGAAATGGATAGGGGTTCCTGCCTGAGCAGGGGGCTGGACTAGAAGACCTCCAAGCTCCCTTCCAACTCTGTTAATTCTGGTAAAATAAGCAATGTCCAGATGCTCTCAATATGGTTGGGACTTCATCCCCCCCCCCCCCCCGCAATAAATGCAAGGAAGAAGAATGTTAATTTGGCTACAGGAGCAGTGGTGGTATTCATTTTTTTAAAACTACCAGTTCTGTGGGCGTGGCTTGGTGGGCGTGGCTTGGTGGGCATGGCAGAGGAAGGACACTGCAAAATCCCCATTCCCTCCCCACCTCACTAACCTGCTTGCCACCTCTGTTCTCCTGTGCAGGGCAACCAAAGAAGACCCAGCCGATCAGCTGGGACTCAATGGGAGGCAGAGAAGAGATGGGGGCAGGGCCAACCAGAGGTGGTCTTTGCTGGTTCTCCAAACTACTCAAAATTTCCTCTACCAGTTCTCCAGAACTGGTCAGAACCTGCTGAATATCCACCTCTGTACAGGAGGATCTATCTTTGGAAGTGGAAAGAAGTTTGGTTTATCATCGGTCATCATTACAGAGGAGAGAACTTAAAGAAAAGGATGCAAGGTTTTGGAAGACTGTCTGGAGGTCAGTTAGAATGGGAGGTGAAAGGAAATTCCACAAGGCTGGGTAGGCAAGAAGAATTCCTAACAACTTAATAGCTTGACACAGCAGCATCTGTACCAAACATATTGTATGGATAAACACTGCAGGTGTTCAAACTGTCTTTGCAAACGAGGAGGTACCGTGATTATGTAAAGCATAACCTGTGCAGATTTGGTTGAGTTGTTCCTCAAGATGTTGCAAACCAGAGAAAGAAAATAGCTCACCGGCAATGGTGAGCCAACTCAACGTGGGCAATTTCCCATGGCCGACTTGCCATGGGGACAACTCACCACAGCCAACTTGCCACAGGGCAATTCACTGTGGGGCAATGGAACCATTCAACTGAATTGTTTAAAAGAAATTTTAAAAAAATGTCATTCCCATTTCATTCTCTACCTCCATTTACTCTACCTCCTTTAATAATTTTAACCCACCATTTCTTTGATATGTATACCTGAAAGAAGTTGAGATGAGGCGGCATTGCTGAGCAATTCCAAAGGTGGTTTTTTTTGGAGGAGACTGGACTTTCTTGTTTTTTCTTTGAAGATGTTTTGCTTCTCATCCACGAAGCTTCTTCAGTTCTGACTGGATGGTGGGGAATGGAAGGATTTATACTCCTTGCAGACAGCTGGTCATTTGCATCCTTTTAGAGTGTCTTTGAGGCCTCTTGGAGGTTTGCCTGTGTCCTCAGGCTCACCTGAGTAGTTGACAATGAAGGGATACAGGGCAGAAAATATCCTGCAGTCAAAAAGGCTCCCCACCCATTTGCACCACTCAGGTGACCCTGAGGATACAGGTAAACCTCCAGGTGGCCTCAACAACTCTCTAAAAGGATGCAAATGACCAACTGTCTGCAAGGAATATAAACCCTTCCATTTCCCACTATAGAGCTGAAGAAGCTTCTTGGAGGAGAAGCAAAATGTCTTCAAAGAAAAAACAAGAAACTCCAGTTGCCTCCTGAAAAAGCACCTTTGGGACAACCATGACCTAGAGGACAGAGAATCTCCACAGACATTTCTGAGCAGTATGAAACTTCAAATTTAAATTCAAAGAGAATTTAGCGATTCCTGTGGGTTCCAACCAACAAACATGCCTCACCAAAAGGGACGGTTGCGAGACCTGAAAAGGCACATATTTGCATGTGACCCAGTGTGCTAATTTATATGCATGCATGCAAATGAAGAAATAATGATGGGCATTTAACGAGAAACAATGCAATGTACCGCCATATTTAAAAAATGATAATTGTTGCCTAGCTGTCTAGCTGTGTCTCTTCCTCACAAAGCCAACTGCAAAGTATTTGAAAATTCAAACAAATTACCAGACTGTTAAAAAGTGGGAAGGATCCATAAAACACAGGAAATCCTGCACGTGAGACCTCTAACAAAAATCGTACATGCTGATGAGAGCTGGATTGGTGTCATGATTAAGGCACCAGTTTAGAAACTGGGAGTTCTACTCCTGTTCAAGTCACAAAGCCAGGTGAGTGATTTTAGATTAATCCTTCTTTGGAAGGAAACTGGCAATGGCAGTTTGGAAGGAAACTGGCAATGGCAACCCACATTAAAAATCTGGTTAAAAAACTGCAGGGACTTGTCATATAAAAGTTGCTGGAACTGGGTATGTGCAGTTTGATGAAAAGAAGGACTAGGGGTGACATGATGGCAGTGTTCCAATATCTCAGGGACTGCCACAAAGAACAGGGAGTCAAGCTATTCTCCAAAGCACCTGAGGGCAGGACAAGAAGCCATGGGTGGAAACTAATCAAGGAGAGAAGCAACTTAGAACTAAGGAGAAATTTCCTGACAGTTAGAACAATTCATCAGTGAAGCAACTTGTCTCCAGAAATTGTGAATGGTCCAACACTGGAAGTTTTTAAGAAGATGTTGGATAACCATTTATCTGAAGTGGTGTAGGGTTTTCCTGCCTAGACAGGGGTTTGGACTAGAAGACCTCCAAGGTCCCTTCCAACTCTGTTATTCTATATTTTATAAGCATTCTCCAAGACTCAACCCCGACATATTAACGTTAAGTAGATGAGAACCGGCTGCTATGCTGTAAACAAGTGACAGATAAGGGTAAGAAGTTGCAAGGAGCAAAGAAAGATAGATTAGATAGGAATATGAGACGTTAATATTAACGGAAGCAGTTGATGGAAGTCTTTCAATGAATTATCTCTTGGGAGATATAGGAGCCAGGCTCAGGTGGGAAGGAATTAGCAGAGATGGCTAAATTAAAGGGTGGGGGAAAATCACAAGTACTTTTGTTTCTACTTTGGAAACCAGTGGTGGTATTCAGCCGGTTTGCACCGGTTCGGGCGAACTGGTAGCAAGAATTTGGTGTGGGTCGCCGAACTGGTAGTAAGTTCTGGCTGGCCACGGCCCTGAGCCGGTCGCTCTCCTATCTGATGCTCGCTCACGCCGCCCGCCTGACATTCGCCTAAGGTAATTCTTTCTTTTTCCCCCCCTCCCGACAATCAGCTGTACATAGATCAACTGTGCTGGGATTCCCCTTGCTGAGGCCCAGGAAGGCAAAAAATGGCTCAGCCCCCCTTGCATTTTTTGCCTTCCTGAGCTTCAGGGGAGCTTCAGGGGAGTAAAAACACCCCCCGAGAGGCTCCTCTGAGGCCCAAAAGGCCGAAAAAATGGGTGGGGGCTGCAAAAAAGCAAAAAAAGCCACGCCCACCCAGTCATATGGCCACGCCCACCAAGCCATGCCCACACAACCGGTAGTAACAAATTTTGAATCCCACCACTGTTGGAAACCACTTCTGGACTTTGTGCTTGAGCTGCTCCATCACTGGAGGTTTTGAAAAAAGAGCCTGGACAGCCATTTGTCTGAAATTGTATAGGGTCTGCTGCTTGAGCAGGGGGTAGACTAGAAGACCTCCAAGGTCTCTTCCAACTCTGTTATTGTGTTAGACTTAAACTTCCAATGGATTAATGTTTAATTGAATGACTTCTGCATGATAAGAAGAGATCAAAAAAGGAACCAGCATGGGGACATAGCCGGAGCACTTCCTATTGTTTAAGACAAAAAGGCATTTTTGAAATGAGCAAACTAAAGCAATAATTTTAAATTTCTTCTCCAGCCTTAAACAAAACACACCAGGTTCCTGGCTGGCCAAAGAGCACGGTGTGCATCCAACTACAAGCTAACAACCTTCACCTACAAAGCATATTGTGTGCCGTTCCATGCAAACCTCACACATGGTCAGCCAAGCTGGCAACGCCATTCATCACCCGAAGCCTTCCTTGTCATAGCCGCCTTTTATCAATTGCAAACCACAACTCCCCCTTTAAGTCATTGAAATCTGTACTGTGGCCAAGAACCTCTCCAAGCAGAGGAAAACTGGCACGAGTCTGTGGTTGCATTATGTTAAAATATTCCAGCTGTGGTTATCTTGTGCGGTTGCTGCGAGACGGAGGAGTTGATTTGGTCACCGAAGAGTAGGAAAAACCTGGAAATTTCGATCAAGATGGATCCTGCATTCTGCAGAGGGATGGGTTTAAGATTAGGGAACGTGGAACTGTTAAGGTGTTACCATAAAAGAGGACCTGACCTGGGGTGCTCACATTGCATCCCTGGTCAAAAGGGCCCAGCAGAGATTATACAACCTGAGATTTCTCAGGAAACAACAACTGGATGGAAAACTGCTGGTGACCTTCTACCCCTGCACCATAGAGAGCATTTTAACATACTACACCTCTGTATGGTTTGCCAATTGCACAGGGGCAGATAGGAAAGCACCCCAGAGGGTTAACGTCATTGCCCAGAGGGTCATGGGTTGCCCTCTCCCCTCTTTGGAAGAGCTTTAAAGCTCCTGCTGCCTCAAGAAAGTTCAAAACATTCTCAAAGATCCATCTCATCTTGGGCACCCTTTTTTTTTTTTTTAACTATTACCATCTGGCAGACGTACAGGACAATAATAAAAACAAGGATAAATTGGCTGAAAAACAGCTTCTATCCCAGGGCAGTAGCTCTTTTGAGTTCTGCTGTACAGTGCAGCATTGGTGTGGTGTTGCGGGTTTTCGGTTAATGTGTGGAGTGTGTGTTTGTGTTTATTTTCATGGTCATGATGTGCACTGAAGATGGTATTTGATTTCACTGTATGAGGTGCAATGACAATAAACTAAACTAACTAAATGGTGGCAGCCTCCGAGTTTTCATCTCTATGTCAGGTAGCAAAGCCAGGGAGGATTCTTTCTTGAAATGTCATTGTTGTACGATGACTTTGGACAAACAGGTATGGCAGTTTCGTGTCTTAAGATTAGAAATGGTGTCAGTTTTCTTCAAGGAGGGAGAGCGTTATTCTGATCCACTTAAAAACAAAGAATTCTGAGGGGTCCTCGGTGCTCTCTGAGCTGGGTTGTTTTTTTGCAGTTGTTTCATTACCCAACTAGGTAACATCATCAGTGTTAGAAGGAAGTGGAAATTTGTGAAAGAGGAGGAGGAAGAGGAAGAAGATGATGACTGTTGGTGTCCTTGGTGTTCTCTGTTTGCTTGTTTGCTTGCCGACATTACCAAACTAAATAACTTCATCAGTACTAGAAGGGAGTGGGGTTTGTGGAGAAGGAAAGGAAGGAGAAGAACTGTGGGCTCCTTGATGCTATCTAAGCTTGGTTGTTTTCTTGCAGGCATTTCATTACCAAACTAGATAATATCATCAGTGTTAGAAGGAAGTGGGGTTGGAGGAGGAGGACTGTGGGGTCCTTGATGGTCTCTGAGCTTGTTGTTTTCTTGCAGACTTTTTTCATTACCCAACTAGTTAATATAAATGCTAGAAGGGTGTGGGGTTTGGATGGAGGAGGAGGAGGAAGAAGGAGAAGGACTGTGGGATCCTTGATGCTCTCTTAGCTGGGTTATTTTCTTGCAGACATTTCATCACCAAACTAGATAACATCATCAGTGCTGGAGTTGAGCTACAGCTGATCTCCAAACATTCTCTTCTATTAACAAAGAATTCTGATGGTCGCCGCCATTTATGAAATGACTTGAGAATGGCCTTAGGCCTTAAGGCATATATAGTGAAAATAACCATTGACCGCTTAGTTCTGAGATGGTTTACTTGGGAGGATGGTGACAACTTTATCCTGGTTTATGCGCCGAACGGGGAAAAGTAGACAAATGGTCAAACATTTCTTTCTGAGATTCACTTCTGAGGTGGATTTGATTCTGCCCTGAACTTGGTGGTTCAAATTGTCCTCAATGATTTACCCTGAATTACCAAATCCAAAAGTCTATTATTTCTCTCCCCCCACCCCCCCTCTGCCAATGAACTGGGAAGAATCAAACTGACCTAATTTGACCGTTCGGATCGACGTGTCTAATTGAGTTGGTTTTCCAGATCAATTCCAAAGATAATTTGAGCCAAATTGGAGTTGCTCTGCAGAAAGCAAAGGTTATAATTTTTTTGGAAAGGGGGAGGGAGATTTAATGGATTTTGCATTTGATTCGTGTCAAGCATTCTCATCAGGAAATCCACCTCTCTCAGTTGATGAACGTAAGACTTTTCTTTTAAATTTTTCATTTTGGCAAATTCAGGTTCTTCTTTATCAGAGCATTTTCAGCATGACTACCATTATGAGATAACCCAGGAGCAAAACAGCACACAGAGACTTATCCATTTAACAGTGGTGGTTTATCTACAACAGTTATATACAGAAATATATACGTGGTAGGCAAAATACCTTTACAAGTAAGCAAACTTCTTAACTCTACACATGGAGACCTCTGCAATGAATACTGGACACAAGGAGAGAGGACACACCCTCTAATGGCTGCATTGTATGTAAACACCTCTTAAAGGGATAGAACCCATCCCCAGTCTTAAAGGGAAATGCCCATGCTATGCTGAGTCATTTTTATTGCATCAGCCACATCTGGTCAGCTTCACTGCTGGTCAGCTCTTAAATTCCAAGACCTTAACATTCTTGGCATCCGGTATTGTCTAGTATGGCTGATCGAGCACAACTATTTCAAAGAAGGATTAAATGGTCATAAAATAGGGGAATGAATTGCAAATTCCTTTTTTTCCCCCTCTCCCCTTCAGGATGTTCAGAACTTTTTAGTAAGTTTTATTTAAAAAAAGAAAAACCCAACTTCTTTAATGGAAAGAAGAGCTTTTGATAGCCTGACAAACAGAAGGATAAAATACAAGAATCTTATATTCTTCTTTTTCAAAAAGAGGAAATTGTTATCCCAGTAAAACCTTCTCCGAGAACCAAATCCTCTGTGAATAAAGCTGATATTTCCTTTTTTTCCAGATGAGATAATTGCCTTAAACCCTCACATAAGCTCTTTGTGTGTGTGTATGTGTGTGTGTGTGTGTGTGTGTATGTGTGTTTATGGGAGAACATAAAAAAAATACAGACATCATTTATTCAAGATATAATCCAAAACCACCTCGCTTCTTAAGGCTAATTGGGAAAGCTTGATACATTCGCTATTGAAACCATCTGCTCCACCATAAATACTGTTTTAACAACCAGAGATTTTCATGCTATTCCAGTATTTTCGTTACAAAAAAAATTTAACTCGCCCCAAATGATGTATTGCACAAATTCATCAAAAGCCTTCCAAATCTGACTTTCATCTTTTCTGTGTCCAATATTTCCTTTTTTAAAAAAAATTAAAATAAAAAGAATAAAAATAAAGATTAGCTTGAAGCCTGCATTGGTCTTTCAGAGGGATGTGTGAAACTTTGCAACGTAAAATTTACGGCTAACTGTAAGCGTGGGTTTCTAAATCTAATAGAAATAAAACAATAAGAAATGGATGAGATGCTACATGGAATTCCTTTGTTTTCTTCCTAGATTCCAGGCTGGGAAGGAAAGGCTGATGTCATATGAGCTATCAAAAGACCCTTACCTGTTGTGACCCATACCTGTGACCCATACCTGACCCAAGACTTTCACCTGATGTGACCCACACCTGATCCATCACGACAGTGGTGGCATTTAAATGTTTTTACTACTGGTTCTGTGGGCATGGCTTGGTGGGTGTGGTGTGGCGTGGCTTGGTGGACATGGCACGGGTTGCAAAATCCCCATTCCCTCCCCACCCCACTAACCTGCTTTCCAGCTCTGTTCTCCTCTGCAGGGCAGCCAAAGGAGACCCAGCCAATCAGCTGGGACTCAATGGGAGGCGGAGAAGAGATGGGGTCGGAGCCAGTCAGAGGTGGTATTGGCTAGTTCTCCGAACGACTCAAAATTTCCGCTATCGGTTCTCCAGAGCTGGTCAGAGCCCGCTGAATACCCGCCTCTGCATCACGACCTATCACAGGACGTTCACCTAATGTGACCCACACCTGATCCAAGACTCTCACCTGACGTGATCCACACCTGACCCATCACAAAACTAACCACCTCATCTGATGTAATCCTGCCCCCACATCACAAGACCTACTGACTCAACAAAGCCCTTATAAGCAGAAGAACAAGGACATCCCCTAAACTCAAAGGAGGTATTCAGCAGGTTCTGACCAGTTCTGGAGAACCAGTTGTGCAAATTTTGAGTAGTTCAGAGAACCAGCAAATACCACTTCTGACTGGCTCTGCCCCCATCTCTTCTCTGCCTCCCGAATCCCAGCTGATCGGCTGGTTCTTCTTTGGTTGGCCTGCACAGGAGAATGGAGCTGGAAAGCAGGTTAGTGAGGTGGGGAGGGAATGGGATTTTGAGTTATCCTTCCTCTGCCCTGCCCACCAAGCCAGCCCACCAAGCCATGCCCACAGAACCAGTAGTAAAAAATGTGAATCCCACCACTGTTTGGACGCCTTCCTTGCAGCTGGCCCTTGAATTCAGTCCACCTTCCAGGCACATTGGTCTGGAATGATGTAGGGTTTCCTGCCAGAGCAAGGGGGTTGGACTAGAAGACCTCCAACGTACCTTCCCACTCTCTTATTTGTGAATACAAACCAGCCCGTCCTGGTTTCCCCACAGGTGACTCCCTGGATTCTGACATTACCGCTGCACCCCCGTTCCTTCCTCATCGAACCCTGCTGAGTATTCCAATGCTCTGTCTTGATGCCATGCCAAAATGGAAATGAGCATGCATTTGCACACACCAAAAAGAAAACAAAAGGGATAAAAAAAAAAAAAAACCACTGGTGTCACAGCCTTAGCGGCTCAAGATGAATATTTATGAAGGATGTTCAATGGAGAATGCTTGCCAGCATGAACAGACAATGGAGGCATGGTCTCGTGCCAGGATTCAGGTGGTGTTTTCTCAACCGAGCCGCACTGATGTCTGGGAAGGAGAATTGTGTGGTTTGATAGGAAGCTGGTTTGTCGCCTGGAGCTTTGGGTCAATTCCTTTGACCGTCCTTTGCAATACAAGGCCGAAAAGGGCTCATGTGTTACTATCCAGCATTGCTGGTAAAGTAGGAGCTAAGAAAGACAATGCTTTAGTCCTACAAAACTCTGGGAGACCATAGGGTTGTAACAAGTCGAACAAGACTTGGCTACCAAATAACAAATAAACCCTGAAACAAACCTTGCAGGATAGTTCTTGGATTCAAACCTTTCTCCCTATATGTATATTTTCCCACCTATTAGGCCTCTTTAAGGGCTTCCATTACTGTAATTACACATGCTTTGTCTTCGAATAAGAAACGCATCCGCCAATTTTTCAACAACGATAATCAAGAGGAGTTTCCCACCACGCACCAAAAGGGCCCGGAAAGATGCCTTAAAAATGCTTTTCTCTTGTTTAAAGTCCCACGGAGCCTGGAGATGCCAAAGCGAAGGAAATAAACCCTTGACACCATCTGGGTAGGGAGACAAATGTATTCCACGCACAGCATTTCCGGGAGGTGGGTGTGCAGGGGGCCATGGATCGCCCACCATTGTGTAAAAGCATGTCCCACCAGTACTAATTAAATTATGCATGGAGCTGGCTGTTGATTCCATTCATCTCCAAGAGGGCAGGACAGCCATCTGATTAGTGCTTAGCAAGTTGCAAAATGCAGGATTGTCATGCTAGGAGGCCAAGGAATCCATCTTCGACAGTTCCACATGTGTTCCTTCTGATGCAATTTCCATATTTTATCTGTCTTTTTTTTTTCTCTTCCTCCTCCAAGAAAAATCCACATGAAGGAAGAAGGAAGGAGGGAAGGAAAACAGAGAGAAAAGGAAGGGAAAGAGAGAGGAAAGAGAGAAAAGGAAGGAAGGAAATGGAAGCAAAGGGAAGGAAGAAAGAAAATAAACAAAGGGAGGGAGGGAGGAAGGAAGGAGGAAGGAAAGAAGGAAGGAGAGAAAGGAAGAGAAAGGAAGGGAAGGGAAGAAAGGAAGGAAGTGAGGGAGGGAGGAAGAGGGAAAGGAAACGAAAGGAGAAAAAAGAAGGAAGTGAGGAAGGAAGGAAAAGAGAGAGAAAAGGAAGGAAGGGAAATAGAGATAAAAGGAAGGGAGGAAAGGAAAGAGAAAAAGAAAAGGAAGGAAGGAAGGAAAAGAGAAAAGAGAGAAAAGGAAGGAAGGAAATGGAAGTGAAGGGAAGGGAGAAAGAAAATAAACGAAGGGAGGGAGGGAGGGAGGAATGAGGAAGGAAGGAGAAAAAGAAAGAGAAAGGAAGGGAAAGGAAGAAAGAAAGGAAGAGGGAAGAAGAGGGAAAGGAAAGGAAAAAAGAAGGAAGTGAGGAAGGAAGGAAGGAAGGAAGGAAGGAAGGAAGGAAGGAAGGAAGGAAGGAAGGAAGGAAGGAAGAAAACAGCACTGGGTTGTGTTCTTCTCACAAAAGACATTCTCCCAAATGTATTTTATCACAAACTACACATTTCCAGACCTCCCTGAGCCTAAAATACAGACATAAATATATGCATTGGGTTATGTTTCAGGAGGTGAAAGCCAGATTGGGAGGTCTGAAGCATTTTAAACATGCATATTAAGGGAAACGATGCAAGGGGGGAGGAAAGTGTTTAGTTAGGGGGAAAATAAAGCAAAAAGTGAACACTCTACAAAAATGCCTTGGTTAGAAATCTGCACAGAAAAAGATATGGATTTTTGTGCCTATTCTTCTTACCTTGCAAGCAAAATTACTGTGCGGAAGAAGGGAAACGGAATAACTGAGAGAACCATGATCTTCTCCAATGTAGGCCACCCAAACCCATCAAAACTATCTCCTGATTTGCTATTGACTGAGGAAGGAAGGAAGGAAGGGAGGGAGGGAGGGAGGGAGGAAGAAAAGGCAACTTCTGTTCCCTTGACTGATTGTTCTCACTGTCAGAAAATGTCTCCTTATTGCTAGGTTGAATCCATCAATCAGAATACAGTTGGAAGGGACCTTGTAGGTTATCTAGTGTCCAACTACCACCCCCAGCCAAGCAGGAGACCCCATACAATTTCTGACAGATGGCATTCCAGTCTCTTCTTGAAAGCCTCCAGTGATGAAGCCCCTGCAACATCTGAAGGCAACTCCAATATTCCATGGGTTGATTGCTCTCACGGTCAGAAAATTTCTCCTTATTTCTAGGTTGAACCTCTTCTTGATCAGTTCCCATCCATTATTACTTGCTTTGGAAAATAGGTTGTTCCTCTCCCCCTCCTCTCTGTGACAGCCCCTCAAGTATTGGAACACTGCTATCATGTAAACCTAGAAGACCTTGGAGGTCACTTCCAGCCTTAGGATGTTATGTTTAGAGTTAATCATCACAACTTCTGTGCTGAAATCATCTGGCAGGAGGTTTGAGGCAGAAATGTGTAGTTTGCAGTACCCTATTTCTGCCTGACGCTGTCTGGATTGTGTTGAAGTGTCAGTTGAGACACCAATTTTCATTGTCACCATCTTCTGCCTTTCCTCTAATTAACCTGCCCTGACTCTGTTCTTTTCCCCCCTTTTTATTGCCTGTTACAATTCTGCTGAATCTGAATATGGTTTGAGGAAAAGCAACTTTTCTAAATTACAAGTTTAATTAAAAACATTTCACGAGAAGCTGGCATCCTATAGGCATTTTGTCATCTCATATATCCCTGTCTTGTTCCCCAGAATTACAACATTTATGAACCTATCTAGGTCTTAACTAGAACTTAACTAGGTCAGCTAAAGACCTAATTACTGCATTTGCATAATAAGTAAAACTTGGTTAAATATAAAATTGGGTTATTGTTTTTTTTCTGGCTTACAGTGTTATATGGAAATTCGAGTCTCTTTGGCTAGCTCAAGATTTAGCATACAGGAAGTCCTCAACCTTCGACTAGAATTTCTGTTGCTAAGCAAAGTGGTTTTTTTAAGCGAGTCACCTCTGATTTTATGATCTTGTTCACTGTGATTGCTGCAGTTGTTAAGTGAACCACATAGTCATTAAACGAATCTGGCTTCCCCCATTGACTCTGCTTGTCGGAAGCTGTAAATGTCAACTCATAAAGCATTCCTGGCCTACTCTTGAGTTGCCATAGGTGGAGGGGGGGGGGAGAACTGATGGAGTAGTTCGGTTGCTATGACCAGAAGCATATTCCACACATACCTTTCTCCAGATTGTATCCCAGGTTACTAGAGGAAGCCAGAGAGGCATGCTTTCTACAGCCCACGAAAGTGCTCCGTTGGCGAATATGATTTATGACACACCCTGGGAGGACGGGG
>NW_020716918.1:96351-123057 GCF_900518725.1 Notechis scutatus | reverse complement strand
GGGTGTTAACTGTTTCTTCTCAAGGAGCTAGACTTGCATCCATTTTTATCATCGTTTCAAACTGCTAGGAAACCACTTGAAGCAGGGGTGGGCTGCTGGGGGTTGGCAGGGGTTCAGGACATCCTTTGGGCAATTCAGAGCACCTCCCAATCCCACTCCTGGCTGGCCCCTCCCACCCCTCCCCTCCCAGGAGCCCCCACCTGGCCCGTTTTGGATGCAGGTTAAGTGCAGGGCGCGTGTGGAGGCTCAGGGCCTCCTGGAAGTTTGAGAAGGCTGGAAATGGGGCAGTTTCCAATGTCCAGAGAGCTTCTGGAGGCTGGGGAGGCAATTTTCACTCTCCCAGAGGCTCAAGGAAAGCCTCCGGAGCCCGGGGAGAGCACAAACACTGCCCCCCCACCACGGTGCAGGAGGCCAACTAGGCCACACTCACACAGCAACCAGGCAGAGAACCCATTGCTAAAATTTTTGAAGCCCATCCCTGGTTATGTTCCAGCTTTCATGTAAATTAGAACCGAGGTATGTGATCTGTTCAACTTTTTCTAGTGGTATTCCTTCTGAAGTTATTGGTGGTAAATTAATAGGTTGTTGGAGCAAATCTACCGAAGTAAATTAGGCTCATCAGCAGGGAGATTGGAGAGCAACAGGTAAAGTTTGGAGGCATTTCCCTGCCAGCAAATCATGGTCAATCATTGCCATGCCTGCCTTCTCTTCTAACCCAGTTTGTCCTTGCAATCTATGGGATCGAGGTCAAACCCTGAAAGTATTCAGGATTCTGCTCCAACAGATGGTTGAGCCTTCTCAAAGAAGATCAGAATAGAATAGAATAAAACTTCATTGTCACTTTAAATGTACACTGACCAGCATACATGAACATGAAATTTGGTTGCATTTAGCTCTGAAAGGATAACCCTTAAGCAGATACCCACATACACACAGATATGCACCAAGACAAATTCCTTGTGTGTCTAATCACACTTGGCCAATAAAGAATCCATTCATTCATTCTTTCATTCATTCTTTCATTCATATAGCGTGCCTGTATTGTTCTCCATCTGTCTAGGCTTCAAGAAGATGTTCACAGATTGGCAGTTTTATCATCCACAAATCTGTCCACTCTACTTCTCCTACCACTTAAGTTGTTGCGCATTTGTTGTGAATCCTCAGATATAATTGCATTTGATGTAGCCATTTGTTGCCGAAATTTTTATTCCTCTCCAGATCTGCTCCTGTCACTGCTGTTTCATTTCTCTTGACCTTGTAAAACGTCAAGGACTCATGTATCAATTGATAGTTTCTGCAGCCCCAAACACACCGAGGGAGAGGCCTTGGTTTTCTGTTGTCCTTTTAAATGAGATTTTCTTCTATGGAATAATAAAAGTATTTTCCCATCTGTATCCGCTGATCTTTTTTTGTTCCTTCCTTCCTGCCCTCTGGCACTATGCAACCAATTATGACCAAATCTGGGACCATTGGATTCATGTTCTGATGAATTTGAATGGTGGCAACTCTTGAACTTATTCTAGGAAAACCCACCATGCTCAAAAGGGAGAAAACAATGGGGAAGGCACATTATACAAACAAAATGTCAGCCACCGGCATGGCAAACAAGAAATGTTCAACAATTCAAATGACCTAACATTTTGAAGGAGTCTGGTGGTGGGGGGGACACACACAAGCCATGCACTTTTGAGTTCATGTATCACAATTGCAAATCAGTGACTCACTCAATCAAAAGTTTGTTCTGCTCTGTTCCAAAGGTTTTGGCTAATTTGGAGCCATTTCAGACCAACTTGGACAATTTAGTGCTATGCAAAGACACACACAGCAAATAAACAAAAAAGGAAGAAAGAAAGAAAAGGAAGAAGGAAAGAAGGAAAGAAGGAAGGAAAGAGAAAGGAAGAAAAAAAGAAAGAAAGAAAGAAAGGAAGAAAGGAAGGAAGGAAGGAAGGAAGGAAGGAAGGAAGGAAGGAAGGAAGGAAGGAAGGAAGGAAAAAAAGAAAGAAGGAAGAAAGGAAAGGAAAGAGGGAGGGAAGAAGGAAAGAGATAGATATATAGATAGAAAAGAAAGAAAGAAAGAAAGAAAGAAAGAAAGAAGAAAGAAAGAAAGAAAGAAAGAAAGAAAGAAAGAAAGAAAGAAAGAAAGAAAGAAAGAAAGAAAGAAAGGAAGGAAGAATGAAAGAAAGAAAGAAAGCTTGCTAATCCATTCCTTAGGCAGTTAAGGGTAAATTGATAACCTGTTATTTTTTTTCTCCTCGATAACAGAGTGAACATTTAAGTTTAATTTGTTTAATTCATAAGACTTAGTAACTTTAGCTTTATTTCAGCTTCTTTATACTAACCTCTTTTGCTCTTGTCTATAATTAGGAGATGTTGTTTAAAAATTCCTATCCATTCTCCGCAAACTTGGAGATGCCAACTTGGCTACCCACAGCTGGTTTGAAGTCCAGCTAGACTTCTGTTGGAATGCTGATGTTTGCTTTGCTTGCAGAAGCAGATCTTTATATGCTTCAGCTGTCGCAGAAATCAGATTTGTGGCTCAACACTGGAAGAGGAACACTATTGTGGTGCATCCACCATGAATTGTGTTCCCCTGTCTTTGCTTGACCTCATCCAGTCTCAGGATGATCTTAGCTGAGATCCCATCTGTCTTCTGTTTCAGGGCTTGGGGAAATGGGACATCTAAAGGTAATATTGTCCACAATTAGCTGAGTTCATACAACATATCAGAAGTTAGGAAGCTTGCAGTACACACTGTGCTGCAACACTCCACCATTAACTTAACG
This sequence comes from Notechis scutatus, assembly GCF_900518725.1. The sequence continues at coordinate 120,274 of NW_020716918.1, read as the reverse complement.
TATTGCATGAACTCATCCATTGTAAGGATCAAAGGATCTACCTAAACCAACAATTCCCCTCCTTTGAGATGTTTGGATTTCAGTTCCCAGAATTCATAGCAATGTCTGTGCTGGATGGGGAATTCTGAGAACTGAAATTCATGCTTTTAAGTTTGCCAGGCTGGGAAAGAAGTAGTCTAAATCAAACGGCATCAAATCCTTCTCATATTATTCTGCTTGTCAAATCATTTTGATGATAAAAAGCAGAAAGTTATCTAGTTCTTTTTTTTAATGCCTTTTAATTGTGCAAACTGCACATTTAAAGAAAGAGGCTGCAGGTTAGAATTTGAAAAAAAAATATTACAGAAATTTTTTAAAATTTTATTATCTGAAAATTCAACAGCAAGGCCCTAAAATGATTGTGCGAACTGCATGTTGAAAAAGTTTGCAAATTAGAATCAGGACCTCGGACAGCCCCCCATCATTCTAACACAAGGAAGTTCGACTCTGAAGATGCCAACAATCTTCAGAGCGAGAATGAAATTTAGACATGGAACATAGTTGCACCTTCCTCCAGAAGAAACCCACGGATGCCTAGCAAAATCTGAGATCCCACACTCAACTTTCCACCCAGGTCCAAAAAAAACAACAACCTTGGCTTAGGAGAACAGGAATCCACCTCTTTGAATCCATTGTTGTGAGATCTCTCTGTCTTCCAGGTGACGTCCCTTACCTTGTGGGCATTTTAGAGACCTCACCTGTCTCCTCTCCTTTCAAATGGAGCAATTACACTTAAAGATGAACAAAGCAATGTATTTGGGAAGATGTTCCTGCTGTCATGCCCCTGTCAGAATCTGAATCCGAGGAGGAAGATGAACAGCTGACAGGGAGTGGGAGTGTGGCTCTGTTGGCTGTGGAGGAAACTGGGGAAGGGCAAAGTCTGGCTCGGCAGAGCAGGGAGAGGTAGAACAAGGAAGAGGGAGTTCAGAGGAAGACCCAGGCCCACCCTCTCTTCATTCCAAGGCAAACAGGGAGGAATGGAGAAGAGAGCAACATGGGTTGCGTCACTTATGGGGGAAGAAAGGGCCCTGATTCCCTTCATTAGCCACACCTGGGAATGAGAGTTTAAAAGAAATGCATGCTGAGTGCGGCAGCTGTTGGGAACAAACGTGAGTTTATCTTGTGTTGACTTTGCTTATCTGCATTTCTGGCATCCTCCCAACCATGTTGAATTACTGTCACTCCTTCACATATGGAATTCCTTCTCCTGCCCTGCTGGACTAATGACCTCATTTTGCCTTGATTGGACTTATAGTTACAGTTTTTGTTGACCATGTTTTGGACTTGATTCTCTGCAGCCAAAGGCTATTCCTGGGAGAGTTTTTCTCCAGCCCAGAAGGTAACCAGGACATTGGGGGGGCAAAGTTGGAGCTAATAAAGGGACTCCTACTGATTATCTGACTGTGTTGCCTTTGTGCCATGTCCTGGGTCATCACACCTGCATTGCTTTGTGGGATGGTTAAAGAGAAAACCTTGAGACCGTGGGAAAGTTTTGGAAGGAGCGATTGAGAGAAGGGTGAAATTACACCCACGGATGAGATTCTGCAAAAAGTGGGAAAGCATGAGAAAGAGAACAGTTTTTTTCCCCCCCAGAAAGATGCCTTGGTGATGAGGATTGTTCTTCCTTCCACATTTTGCTGCAATTCTTGGCCTTTATCTGAGGATCTCTAGACCAACCCTATCCCAGACAAATGGCTGTCCAGTCTCTTAAAAACCTCCATTGCTGGAAAACCCCCAATTTTTGGGAAAATGGGAAGCATTTCTTCCACTGATTAATTGTTCTCACTGTCAGAAAAGTTCTCCTTAGTTCTAGGTTGCTTCTCTCCTTGATTAGTTTCCATCCGTTGATTAGTTTCCATCCGTTCCATCCGTCCTGCCTTCAGGTGCTTTGGAGAATAAGTTGACTCCCTCTTCTTTGTGGCAGCCCCTGAGATATCCGAACAGTGCTATCATGTCAACCCCAGCCCCCTTTTTTTCCACTAGACACACTTTGCCAGATTTGTGAGATTAAAGGACAGGATTTTACTGATGCATAAAATCAAAGATGATTTTGCAAGGGATTAGATGGGAGAGAAAGACAGAATTTGTTAATTGGAGCACCAGCAAATAAATAACTAGAGAGGCCAATGTTTAACTAAAGTTTGCAAGAATTTCCATACCCTGGAAAAATGAGTTGCCATTAAAAGCAAAATTACTGTTCCTCAGGGGCCAAAGCACTGTTCCTAATTTAATTTTCAGTTAAATCATTACTGAAATAGACTCCAGTTTCTCTTCCACTGTTCTTGAAATTTCTCGGGTTACTCCTAAATCTAATCACAGATAAGTTGGTCTTTTACCATGAATTCATCACATTTTTTTAAATAAAAGAGATGGGGATCATTTAAAGTTTTGGTATTGTCATTTCTAATTGTAGGAAGAGAAGAAAAAAAATATGGACTCTTTGATCAATTTAAGAATAGGGCTGCATTTACCCCTCAAAAGATTTAAAATTGTGGGCCGCACAGCATGCTTAAGCCATCATGTGGCTTAGTAAAACAACTTTATTATTAATTCAATAGACCTCTGCATACAAATAAATAAATATTGCATCTATAGAGCAACTCAACGTATATCACACCTCCATGCACACAACAAACCTAGAAGCATTACAATTTATTATCTGTCAAGAAACATCTGTAAATCCATGTCTATAAAGGATTTAGCTCTTCCCAAGTTTATTCAAGCATGGAAATGCTTGGTTAATTTCTGGCTCGGTACAGTCTGTCAGTCCAGCTAATTATAGTCTGTGCAATAAACTGTATTTAAACAAACCAGGACATACTGATTGTGTTCCCACAGGTTTGTTTACCATTTGTATAAGCTAAAAGTTTAAAAAATCATTAATGCCAACAACCAGGTTAAGATGCCTGTGTCGCTGTAGCCGTATGTACTCAGCTGACTGCAGAGATTAATTAAGAAGATGCCTTCTAAGGACAGACAAAATGATATTTAGCTTTTAGCTAGTAAGGAGTATATTGAGAGAGCTATGCCTTCTTGTTTCACAGGGTGCTTTCATCGTGGCTGTTCCGTATCAGAGTAAAGATTGCAACGACTGAAATTAAAATGAGGTCAGAAAGTTGTCTTTAGAAATCAGTCCTTTTCTCATCTCTTGAACAGCTCCAAAGGCCAGGAATGTAGAATAGTATCATGTTCCCAAGCTTTGTGGAATGTAATTTAGGTCAAATGATTTATTCCACAAGGGCAGGTGGAGTGGACTCTATAAAGAATGTTTAAAGGCCTTCTTTATTGGAGGGACATTAGCAGAGCAACAGGGGGGGGGGGGAAAGTTCAGAAGCGTTAAGGGATTCTTCTTGGATTCCTCTGGAGATCCTCAGATAAAGGCCAAGAATTGCAGCAAAATGTGGAAGGAAGAACAATCCTCATCACCAAGGCATCTTTCTGAAAAAAAAAAAAACCTGTTCTCTTTCTCATGCTTTCCCACTTTTTGCAGAATCTCATCCGTGGGTGTAATTTCACCCTTCTCTCAATCACTCCTTCCAAAACTTTCCCATGGTGTCGAGGTTTTCTCTTCAACCATCCCACAAAGCAATGCAGGTGTGATGACCCAGGACATGGCACAAAGGCAACACAGTCAGATAATCAGTAGGAGTCCCTTTATTAGCTCCAACTTTGCTCCCCAATGTCCTGGTTACCTTCTGGGCTGGAGAAAAACTCTCCCAGGAATAACCTTTGGCTGCAGAGAATCAAGTCCAAAACGTGGTCAACAAAAACTGTAACTATAAGTCCTCCAAGAAGACCTCCAAGGTCCCTTCCAACTCTGTATTCTGTTACTCTGTCACTTTGTTAAGTTTATATTTCTCAAACCTAAGCATTGACTGTCCTCATTCAAAAAGCATCAAAGTCTTTGTCAGGATTCCGACAGTTATCCCCAATTAAATCATGAGTCTCGAGCCAAACTTCCAAAACTTCAAAAGGATTTATTGGGAGTTAACATATCTGGCACTGTCTGCGTGTAGCCAACTCCGAGACACATCATTCATTGTCACCCTTGACCCTGGTTTTCCCCCACCCCCTGGGTGTATCGTAATTCATATTCTCCAATGGGACACATCCATAGCCAAGAGTCATCAATCATGTTCTCCCATTAGATTTTTGCATGGCAGAAACTTCAGTCACCTAGTTATTATCTCTGAAAAACTATGTATGGAATGCACTTTCAATTTCCAAGCTGCCGCACTGCTTTTTCAAACCCCTTTCCCCCTCTCCCTTTCTGATGGAAATTAAAGAGACCATAGAAATATTTTATGACTTGACAGTCTTATTATTTAATTCTTTTTCAGGGAAGCAATAATGAGTGAGGTAAAAGGAGGGGGGAACTATGTACAAGATGATGGGGTTGGTTTTTTTTTTTCGTTCCTGAGATTTGCCAACTTTAATTGCTAGGATCTGCCTTATTCTATTTAGGATTTAATTGCCTTTAATGAGGTCAGACCATATCCAAATCTTGTTGGCAACCTAATGTTGAAAAACAGAGTGTTTTGAATCACTCGAGACCCTACTTCTTTGCTGAAAAATGCATAGAACATTTCATTTGGCTGAATTTAGTCATTTGCTGCAAATAAATCTTCAGGAAATGGAGACAGCCAGGCAAGATCATCAGTTATTGTAATATATTTTCTTTGTGGCGCACCTTAACCCCCACCCAACTTAATTCCAATGAAAACACAAGATGTGGAAAGTACTTGCTGCTTTTCTCCAGGGTTCAAATTTTTCGTTCGATACGGTTGCTATTACTGCACAGAAAACAGCTTTGGCAATTCTAAATTATTAGAACCAATCTGCAAAGAATGGGAGAACAGCTGGGCTGCAATTTTTAAAGGATAAATTTTCCTGGCTGGTTGGGAACAACAACAAAAAAAAATTTCTGAACAAATTTTACGATGGAAAGAAGCCTGCAAATATTGAGCTGAGTGTAGAGATCATACCAGAATGGTTCCCGTGCTTTGTGTGAAAATATAATGCTTCCCACAGGCCCTTTCCACAAGAGAGATGCACTAACATCAGAGCCACAGCTTCCTCCTTGAGTTACCCACCTCTTGTGCTGCTTATTCCAGGGAGAGAATAGCTCTCACCCCAAAAGTCTTGTTAGATGCATCTCAGGAAACATGGACGTATAATCAATTAAGGCTTCTTCAGATGCCTTATCTCTGCCAAATTCAAAACCAGACAGTGCTCAACCATCAAACCCAGATGGTGCTCAATTTCCTATTATTTCTCTCCAGTGTTAAGTTGAAAAGAAAAAGAAAAGAAAAAAGTGCATTTTGCAGGACTATGGAGTAGGTGTAAACATTTTATGGATTTCAGGAAGGAAGAAAGGAAGAAAGGAAGGGTTGAAAAAAAGGGAAAAAAAGGAGTGGTTTAAAAAGGAAGGAATGAAGAAAAGAGAGGTTGAAAAAGGAAAGAAGGAAGGACAGGTTGAAAAAAGGTAGAAAAAAGGAAGGAAGGAGAAGTTAAAAGGAAGGAAGGTAGGAAGGAAGGAGAGGTTGAAAAAAGGAAGGAAGGAGTGGTTGAAAAAGGAAAGAAGGAGTGGTTGAAAAAAGAAGAAAGGGAGGGAGGAGAGGTTGAAAAAGGAAGGAAGGAGAGGTTAAAAAAGAAGGAAGGAAGGAAGGAAGGAAGGAAGGAAGGAAGGAAGGAAGGAAGGAAGGAAGGAAGGAAGGAATAAGGAAAGCAATCTGATTATTGTCTATGGAGATTCTCAGTCACCTAGGTTGTCCCAAAGGTGTTTTTTCAAGAGGCAACTGGATTTTCTTGGTTTTTCTTGAAGACGTTTTCTTCTCATCCAAGAAGCTTCTTCAAGTTTCAATTCAGAGTTTCTTGGATGAGAAGTGAAATGTCTTCCAGAAAACCAAAGAAAGTCCAGATGCCTCTTGAAAAAGCATCTTTGGAACAAGATGATGGTTTGAAAACTGACAAAGGCAGGCTGAATTTCCAAGAAGGAGGAGTCAACTAGCAGCAATCAGAGTCATTAAGAACTCTCCCTATCCCTATATGGTCCCTTTATGTTCTAAAATTTGCAGTGGCATAATTTGGGTTCTCATTTTTCGGTCAAGGATGCAGCGTTTTGCAGGTTGAAGATGAAGAAAGTACGTAAGTGTAAAGCTGATTTAAGGCTAGTGCTTCAAGTTAAGAACTCTGAAGTGAGGAAGCTGGTGTAGAAAGTCAGCAACCACCCCTCTCCTAGCAGTATGAAATATTTTGAGAAATATCAAAGAGGCAGAATATTGAATTTCCCCCAATGATAAATGGAGAAACATGCTCTTGGAGACAGAAAGCAGCCCCCACCTTTCTTGAGGGCCCTCAGCAGATGCCAACATTTAAGCAATAAAGAGTTTATTGATATCTGGATAGCTCTATTCACAGGCAAAAATTCCCTACAGCAAGGTCTGAACGAAGGCTGGAGTAGCCCTCAGCCACCATGGGAATTGCCGAACAAGCCCCTTCATTGCATCAGCCAAACTTCAACCAAACATAGCTCAGACAAACTCCGAGGATTTGTACATGGTCCCAAGGGAGTTTGACAACAGCCAATAGAATACATGTTTTTGCACAGGAACAACAAGTTCAAGTCCAAAGCCCAAGAGAAGGTATAAATACCCCCCGCCAGTATCAACTCCATTTTGTCAGCTGCCCAGAACCACAAACACATTGTTCTGCTTCATCAATAAACCATCTTTCCGATCAGCCTCTGTGTTTCCAGAGTCTTTCTCCTGGCTTGGAACTGAACCAGATGGATGTTCCTTCCAACGATTGCAACACCAATGCAATTATTTAATTGTTATTGTGTTCCAAGGGTGGGCTTAGGCAACTGGTGTGTGTGTGTGTAATAAGTGTGTACTCTTTAGACTCCTTGCGAACAAGGGCCCTTGCGGCTGTCAGGGAAGGAACCCTGAAATGTTCTCCATGTTTCAGGACAGCAGACGCAACACTTTCTTCCATCAAATTAAAATGAAGATAATTAGGAGAGGGCAGAAGGAGAGAAAATTGGTAGAGTAAAACTCTAAAAGCTTGAGGTTGAGCTGCTGTGGACTTTTCCAATAATGATTAGCAAAGAAAAAATGATTGGTTTGAGGGTGGGCAGTTGCTTGTCTTGCCCTCTAGCTACTCCAAGTCGGATCTCCAAGGGGTTGGAGTGGCCAGAGTGACACGGAGAAGGTGACAGCTCAGCAAGGGATCTTCTCATCCACAGAAGCTCCTTTCTGCTCTCTGCCTGCCCCAATTAATATCCTGACTCTGACAGTCCAGAGAACTTCTCCTCACCTTTATTTTTATCACCACTTAATGAAAGTGTGCGAGAGGGAAAGGCAGAAGTCCCTGGAGGCCAAGTAGGGAGTGGGAGAAAAATTATCCTTTCCAGGATGGTCTGGGCAGAAGATCAAGCCATGCGACAGTGGTGTGAAGAAGGGACAAGCAGGCCTTAATTACTTATAATTGAATAACGTGTTCCATGTATGAAGACTGAGACACACGTAGCTATATGAAGGCTGAGCTCCACTATGGGGCAAACCTGAGTGGAGAATCGTGAGTCTGAAGTAATTTTTTTAAAGTGAAAAACATTTTATGTAGACCACGAGCTTTTCGTGATTTGAAATTGTTCCTCAAAATCAGCATGTTGGGAAGAAAGGAAGGAAGGAAGGAAGGAAGGAGATGGTGGAGTGGGAGGGAGTAAGAAAGAGAGAGTGTGTGAGAAAAGGGAAGGGAAGGGAAGGGAAGGGAAGGGAAGGGAAGAGAAGAGAAGAGAAGAGAAGAGAAGAGAAGAGAAGAGAAGAGAAGAGAAGAGAAGAGAAGAGAAGAAGGTGGGAGGGAGGGAGGAAAGAAAGAAATAAAGAAAGAATGAGAAAAGTGAAGGAAGGAAAGAGAAAGAAAGAAAGGAAGAGTAAAGAGTGGGAGGGAGGGAAGGAGGAAGGAAAGAAAGAAAGAAAGAGAAAAGGGAGGAAAGGAAGAAGAAAGAAAGGAAAGAAAGAAAGAAAGAAAAAAGAAAGAAAGAAAAAATGAGAAAAGGGAAGGAAGGAAAGAGAAAGAAAGGAAGGAAGAGAAGAAGGTAGGAGGGAGGGAGGAAAGAAAGAAAGAGAACAGGAAAGAAAGAAAGAAAGAAAGAAAGAAAGAAAGAAAGAAAGAAAGAAAGAAAGAAAGAAAGAAAGAAAGAAAGAAAGAAAGAAAGAAAATGTAACTGTGGGTGATTTTTAGTAAGTTCTACCCAACTATGTTTTTGTGGCTATTATTACTGGCACATTCTATTTTTTCAGATTTCTTTTCTTCCTTTGTCTGTCTGTCTCTGTCTCTCTATTAACAAAGGGTTGTGTTTTGATTTCACTGCCTCGCACTATTTCATATCTTCTAGTGTGTGGGGAGGGTTTTCCAGCCCCAAAGGTGGTCTAAAATTATTGCAAATAAACAAATCCATAAACATTACAAGCGTATATGCACAATGCATCAAATTCTGGTACGACCTAAATCCCATACCTGTAAATCTCGCACTACATTTTATGACTCACTAATTTAATAATTAGGAGAACAATTAGACGAAATTACTTTTCCCAGTGTTTCTTTTTTTCTTTTTTAAATCCCGCTGATCGCTAATACCAGAACTGGGAATATGTGCTCCTCTTTGTTACCAAGGTGAAAATAAATATACATTTACAGGGTCATAAAAGATAACTTACCTAGCTAAGCTCCCCAAAGTCAAACTTTATACCTGGAGGGGAAGAGAGAAGAATTGGCAAAAGCTGAGTAACAGAATGCAAGATTTCCCTTGAACAGATCAGAATGGAAGTTGGGGGCATGTTAAGAACTTAATTCTTAATGTAGCCTTGTGTGGATATGTAACTATCCAACCAATTCTCCCAACTGTTCTTGGTGAGAGTAAGAAACAGGCAACCCTTCCACATTTCATCATGTTTAAGCTGTTAACATGCCACTCAGCCTGGTAAACTTACAACGATTTCATGTTTTTTCCCCAGAATTATTTATGACATCCCAATATCCCCCCCCCTTGTAAGCTGAGAATTTAGAACAGAATACAACTGGAAGGGACCTTGGAGGTCTTCTAGTCCAGCCCCCTGCTCAAGCAGGAGACCCTACACCAATTTCAGAGAAGTGGCTGTCCTGTCTCTTCATAAAAAAACCCAGTGATGGAGCTCCCACAACTTCTGGTGGCAAATTGTTCCACTGGTTATTTGTCCTCACTGTTAGGAAGTTTCTCCTTAATCCAGGTTGCTTCTCTCCTTGATTAGTTTCCACCCATTGTTTCTTGTCTTGCTTTCTGGTGCTTTGGAGAATAAATTGACCCCTTCTTCTTTGGGGCAGCCCCTCAAACACTGGAAGACTCCTATCATGTCGCCCCTAATCTTTCTTTTCTCTAGACTGGCCAAACGCAAATCCTGCAACCGTTCTTCGTATGTTTTAGTCTCCAGGACGTTGATCTTCTCAATTGTCTTCTCTGAACCTTTTCCAAAGTCTCCACATCTTTTTTTGTAGCATGGTGACCAAAGTTATTTGCAGAATTTAAAATTTAATTTCATGTTTTAAATTAAAACTATTCAGTTTAATTTGATGTATTAAATTTAAAGCTATTGCAAACGATTTGGAGGTAGTACTTCAACTGCATCCTTAAATCCAGGTTTCTTTCTTTATTTTTATTTCTTTGTTTGTTTGCCAAGCATGTATGAGAAAACAAGTATAAGTATGAACATAACATATAAAAATATAAGTATAAACAGGTATAAGTATATACATAATAAATGAGTACGAATAAATGGATAAATGGGGATAGTAGGACAGGGATGGTAGGCACGCTGGTGTGCTTATGCATGCCTTTCTAAGGTGGGAAGGAAAACTACCAACTTTCTGCTAATTGGACAAGAAGAAGGTGGATTCACTTAAGAGTTCAGGTCTTAGAATCCCTTGAAAATCGATCCCTCCAAACCTAGCAGATCTCAGAATCGGCACACTGATACCCCTGATGTCAATTATCCTTGGTCAAGGATCTCAAGAGACTAATTTACCCCCTTTCTCCCTTCCCTGGTTCACACCTACCCAAACTAGGCACCCCAACACAACACAAGGGGACAATTAGTCACACAAGTGGCAACTCAAGGAAATTGAGTAGAACTAGGAACCAGAAACATTCTATTTTCTCTCTCAAAGATGGTCTGCAGAAGAGCAGAGCAGATCCATCGTTGAGAAGGGAAAAAAAGAAGAATGGAGATGCGCTTCACAAACACATTCATTTTTTTTTTGTCCTGGTGAAATTGTCCAAAAGACATGGATGCTCCCATGTGGCTTCTCACCTTTGGTGGCCATCCAATGGCTACATCTTAAGCCCATCAAGGTGCATATTTGTTCTGACCCAAGCCTTGTTCAAATCAAATAAACACAAAGTATATATAAAAGCAAACCTTTTTTTAATGTGTCTCTATGAATTCTGTTCATTCACAGCAAAGAGTCATTGAAATTAATTGTCCCAGATAAGAGGAAGCCCTTTCAAGGTTGTGAAAGGCTGTCAAGAACACAAGATTAATTGCAGGGAAATATCCAAAACCCAAAGTCTCTGAAAACAAACCAGAATAGACAGGACTTCCACAAGAACTTGGAGTTGAAAGAACTTCGTTGCTTCCTGCAAAGAAGCCAACCCCAGAGGCTGGCTTTTATCCCTTATGGGAGGGGCCATCACCTTGCAGCCTTACTCCTGGGTCGCCCATGCTGCTGCAGCTGCTCTTTCCTTCAAGCAGCCCTGCGCACACGCACACTGGCACAGGCTCCTCGGGGACCTCATCATCACTGCTGCCAGCCTCCACAATCTCCGAAGGCAGCAGTCCACTCCCTGAAGGTCCTGGCCTCATCCCTGCATCCCACGCAGGCCCCTCATCCAAGTCCTCACTCTCAGAGACCTCAGCCGTCCGCACCTGCTGCCGGTGAACCACAACAATATTATGGATAACAGCTTCCTGCTGTTTGGGGGTCTTGGAGAAAAGATTGGATTATAAACTGGCAAGAAATACGATAGGCCCTGTGTCAAAGTCTTGCCAAATACTAAGTAGGAGTATTTCCCAAGTCTTTGGCTTTCTTACAGGGAAGTTAATCACCTTTTAATTGAGAAGAATGGCGTCTACTTAAACAACGTAAAGAATGCCAAGAGGAAGGATGTGAATTCACATAGGTCTCCTGGAATTTTGGTTGACAGATGGGATATTCCAAAATATGAGCTAATTTGGGGTGGGGGAGACTGTCATTCCTCTCAATTTCCAGGATTCCAAAACCTAACAACATACCCAGCTTTCTTTCCAAAACTCAAGATTCCTCATTTTTGTCATCCACAGCCTCCCTCCCTCCCTCCTTCCTTTTTCCTCTTTTTTCCTCCTTCCCCCCATCCCTCTCCTTTTCCTTCCTTCCTCCCTTTCCTCCTCCCTTTCCTTCCTCCTTTCTCTCCTTCCCTTCCTCCCTCTCTCCTCCCCTTCTTTCCTTCCTCCCTTCCCTACCTCTTCTTCCTTCCTTCCTCTCCTCCCTTTACTTCTTCCCTCCCCTTTTCCTTCCTCCCTCCCTTTCCTCCCTCCTTTCCTCTTTCCTTCCTTCACGCCCTTTCTTCTTTCCTCCCTCCCTCTCCTCCCCTCCCTTCCTTCTTTCCCCCTCCCTCCCTCCTTCCTTCCTTCCACGTTTCACCAAATCTTCTCTTAATATTCTCCGCTACACTCCATGTGTTTATTTGCATCTGTGCTTGACGAAGCTCTTTTCCTACCACAGAATGAATGAATAAAATAATAAAATATTTAAAAGCTGGTTATGGGCAGGAGCTATTCTGCATCCAATGGAGCCTCTGTTCTAATCAGCGCTTCTAATTTTTACCTTGTTTCTCCCCCTAGACTGTATTTTGAGAATTTTTGCCAGATAGCTCCACTTCACAAGATACAGCTCATGCATGCATGCATGGTTAAAAAAAAAATGCTGCATTTGTTTCTGGAGATAATCTTTCTAGCGAGGGGGAAGGAAAAGGCTATGTCTACCAACACACATTTTGGTTTAATCAAATCTGATCTCTCGTGAATCATTTAGAACTTGTCTCCTCCCTCCCCCCAGAAGTATGGAAGCTTCTCCCCAAATAGTCATAAAAATATATATTGCAGACTCTTTGAATGCCATGTGGAAATTTTCCATCCATTCATAATTTAGAAAGTGGCAGCTGGTAGGTGGAAGAGAGGTGCATGGTTGGCACCAACCATTAAACCTCTTCGCATCTGCTTCTATCTAGGTCTGGACCGCCAAGGAAATGATCTGAAGGTTTTAAGACTTGTTTTCAGTACAGGAAAAAAAAAATTGCAAGCAGGATCGTCGGGAATCTAAAGCGGCATTAAAGAGCCAATAAGAGGGTGGTTGCTTCTTCCAGATCTTCTGAAAGGGAAAAGATAAGCTGGAGGGAAGAAGACATCACAGCCATCAACTTGAAATTTCCTACTGAATACTGCCCCATATATCTCGGATATTTGTACAAGCAGAGTGATCCGTCAAGGCAATAGTTATTAAGGCAGGATGAAAATGCAAAGAAGGGCAACTAAGACGATTAAGGGTCTGGAAACAAAAAATATGTGAAGAATGGATGCAGGAATTGGGTATGGCCAGTCGAGAGAAAAGGAGAACTAGGAAGGACATAATAGATATATTTCAGGGCTAGCTCAATACCTGTGCTTTGCTATGAAACTATGTGGTCGGGCTTAGTTTTTGGGGAGGAAAATAAGGGGGAGGTTTAGGGTGGGACACTAAAAGATGATCAGTGCGGAAAGATGAATTGGACCTTATTCTGCCTCTATTCTGTCTCTGCCTACCAGCATCCATCGGTATTCATCTCATTAGTGTCCTGTCAGTGTGTGAGAGAGTGGAGGGCTGTTTGGAAACTGAAACAGTATTTGCTGGGTGAGCAAGAAGGAGCAAGAGGCAAGGAGCCTGGGTGTGGCTTAGCTCAACCGTTCTGTACTAAAGCTGTGAAACTGAAACGGAAACTCCTCTCCTCTGCTTGTGTTTTGCATTTGGAACATATTTCTTTTCAGGTGGGGAGTATGCGTAGAACTCCTTAGCATCAGAGCATGTTAATAATAATAATATAGGAAATAATAATGCTCTGATGGTCAATCCTTTCTTAGTGAGGCCCTAGAAGCCAAGAGGAACATATGTACCAAATGTCAAGTTTGTAGGCTTTACGGTTCTGGAGATTTTGTGGTGATGCACGAGTGATATTTCGCCTTTTATATATATAGATTTGAGGGGTTGCCACAAAGAAGAGAGGGTCAACCTATTTTCCAAAGCACCAGAAGAGAGAACAAGAAGCAACGGATGGAAACAACTCAAGGACAGAAGCAACCTGGAATGAAGGAGAAACTTCCTAACTGGAAGGACAATCAGCCAGTGGAACCGCTTGCCACCAGAAGTTGGGGGTGCTCCATCACTGGAGGCTTTTAAGAAGAGACTGGACAGTCACTTGTCGGAAATGGTATAGGGTCTCCTGCTAGAGCAGGGGGTTGGACTAGAAGACCTCCAAGGTCCCTTCCAGCTCTATTTTGATGGATTGAATGAATTTAGCCAACTGTGATTTCCACTGTAGAAATCTGGAGAACCTGGACATGCAAGCAAAGAGATAACAATTTGAATAGAGGATTGTACCCAGGATTTGGTGGACCTAAAATGAGGCTTGGTCAATGTTTCCCCCCCCCCCTTTTTAATATCATGTAGTCACGGACCTGAAGGTAGATCTGGAAGAACTGGGATCTAAGCATTTGGAGCACCACTAGATGTCAGCAAAGCACTAGAGTTTTCTGGATCTCTTTGCTGCCATTTAGAGGTCATGGGGATTTTTTCAATCCAGCTTTGGTAGCTTGGGCTGGGCGAGGAATTGAATAATTCCTTGCTCAATTGCTTCAAAGTCTAGGCAGGCAATAAAATAGACTTTTCTTAAATATCTCCAGTGTCAGCCTTGGAAGCCATCTTTTACTTAGAAGCTCCCAGACTTAATGCCTGGGAATTTGGGAGGGGGGATTTCATAGTGAGGTAGAAGATTAGACTCAACAACATCCTTTCTCAGAGAGTCAAGGACGTGTCGCCCTGCACCTGAAGGGGGAGTGTTTACAGGAATGGCTCCAGTTGATTGGGGCATATGATGGACTGATGGGTGCAGGGGATGGATCTTGGATTTTCACCTGGAACTCTGAGATTTGGCTTTTCCCAGATGTGCCAATATGACTTGTCTAATAAATTCTTACTTGGATGAAATTTGTTTCTGAGTGCTGAATGGATATGGGGAGTTTCGTTGGAACGCTGACATCCAGTGAAAGACAACTTAACATCTCCGTAACAAGGTGCAGATATCACTATAAGGCCTGGTGGGAACATGGACATTAACCATGGTTTTCGGCTTGACGTATGTTTTGAATACACTTGATACAGTTCTACAGAGGAAGCCTGTCATCTGCACCACTATAACTGTCTGGTTTGGTTCGGCAACCCAACAAGACAGACACAGACTTCAGAGAGTAATTAGGACTGCAGAAAAAACAATAGCTACCAACCTGCCTTCCATAGAGGACCTGTATATTGCACGAGTCCAAAAGAGGGTTGTGAAAGTATTTACAGACCCCTCACATCCTGGACATAAATTGTTTAAACTCCTTCCCTCAAAACGATGCTATAGAACCCTGCACATCAGAACAACTAGACACAAGGACAGTTTTTTCCCCCAATGCCATCACTCTGCTAAACAAATAATCCCCTCAACACTGTCCAACTATTTACAAAGTCTGCACTACTATTACTATTAATCTTCTCATCACTCCTTATCACCCGTCCCCTCCCACTTATGACTGTATGACTGTAACTTTGTCGCTTGTATCCTTACGATTTATATTGACTGTTTCCGAGTATGATTTGATTGCTTATTGTACCCTATGACTATTATTGTTGTACCTGATGATTCTTGACGAATGTATCTTTTCTTTTATGTACATTGAGAGCATTTGCACCAAAGACAAATTCCTTGTGTGTCCAATCACACTTGGCCAGTAAAGAATTCTATTCTATTCTATTCTATTCTATTCTATTCTATTCTATTCTATTCTATTCTATTCTATTCTATTCTATTCCTATTCTATCCTATTCTACTCTAGTCTACTCTACTCTTCCCCTACCCCTATTCTATTCCTCTTCCATTCCATATTCTATTCTATTCTATTCTATTCTATTCTATTCTATTCTATTCTATTCTATTCTATTCTATTCTACTCTACTCTACTCTACTCTACTCTACTCTACTCTACTCTACTCTACTCTACTCTACTCTATTCTCTTTATATTCTATTCTATTCTATTCTATTCTATTCTATTCTAGGCTAGTCTAGTTTAGTCTAGTCTATTCCTTCCAACTGGAGTTGCTTCATTAAATCAGAGAGAAACTTTTGGGAGACCCAGTTTACAACTCCTTTATTTTTTTTCTTCCCAAGCTAAACATCCCCACTTCTTTCACCATTTCTCAGGAAACCCCTTCTCGGCCTGGATTGTCTTTTTCATAAAAATGTCCACTTTCTCAGGTGCCTCAGCCACCCTCATTTCCATGGATATTTCATTAGCTGTTTTGGAGCTAAGACTAATTCGCTAATGATCCCTTAACATTTAATAAACACAGCCCAGGAGTTTTATAACATGTTAACTGGGTGAATAGGGGTAATTAAGTACAAAAATGATAAATAATTAAGGACTAATTACAGGATATTGGTAATTTCATTTTTACAGCAGAGCACCCTTGGTGTGTTTGCTCTGCTGATCAGGTCGTGAAGAGACACAGTTCCATGGTAACATTTTCATCACTGTTAGCTGAGTAGAAAATTTAGCTTCTTGATCCTTTATGGGGGAGCACTCAGATGGAAAACGTTTTTATTCTATTGTCTATTGTCCAGGTCCTCTTCAAGGAAGGACACCACTGAGGCTATTGTTGAATGGAGTGTGTGTGTGTGTGTGTGTGTGTGTGTGTGAGGGGAAATGTTCATTTCTTGATATGGGGGTTGGAGATTAAAACATACAAAGAACAGTTGCCAAACCCAATTCCTTATTCTTTAAGATTTACAGATTAACAGAGTTGGAAGGGACCTTGTGGGTCATCTAGTCCAATCCCCCGGCCAAGCAGGAGACCCAACACCATTTCTGACAAATGGCAGTCCAGTCTCTTCTTGAAAGCTTCCAGTGATGAAGCTCCCACAACTTCTGAAGGCAACTTCTGTTCCGTGGGTTGATGGCTCTCAATGTCAGAAAATTCCTCCTTATTTCTAGGTTGAATCTCTCTTGGATCAGTTTCCATACATTGTTCCATGTCTGGCCTTCAGGTGCTTTGGAAAATAGGTTGACCCCTTCCTCCTCCCTGTGGCAGCCCCTCAAATATTGGAAGATGTATCCTGTCTCCTCTGGTCCTTCTCTTCACTAGACTAGCCAGGCTGAGTTCCTGCAACTGTTCATTGTCTCTTTTAGCCTCCAGTCCCCTCATCATCCTGGTTGCTCTTCTCTGCGCTTTTTCTAGAGTCTCAACATCTTTTTTTGTAGTGTGGTGACCAAAACTGGATGCAGTACTCTAGGTGTGGTCCTACTAAGGCTTTGTAGAGTGATATTACTAAGGATTTATAGAGTGGTATTAGTACCTCAGTTGATCTTGATTGTATCCCTCTGTTAATGTAACTTAGAATAAGAATAAGTAATGTTCTTCAAGAAATGGGAGAAATCTAATGGAAAGGTTTTTTTTTTAGGGTGGGTAGAAAGATAATTAATTCACAACCTTCTTGTAATAGCCTACTGTCTCCAAACTGTCTGGCTGGTTCATCTTAAGAGGAAATGCATGCCTCCTTGGTCCTTGTGGTTAGCGTTGTTTTCCCACCATCAGTTCTCCTCCACTCTTCATTTCCCTGCTGGGCAGCCCTGCCTACTTTACTCTGTACAGTTCATACGGTGCTCAAGACTCCATCTTTGGTTTTCTGCCAAGATCTCTTGGCTGCCAGAGAAATCTCTTGGATTGTTGGAGAGAATTTCTGGGCCTACATATCAGTTGAGCCAGAGGCTTGTCAGATGGAGAAGATGACAGCGGAGCTCACTAGAAGAATGATTGTTGGAGAACATTTCTGGGCCAACAGATCAGTTGAGCCAGAGGCTTCTCGGATGGAGATGATGATGCTGGAGCTCTCTCGAAGAATTGCTCTGGAAAACACTTCTGGAAGGAGGACAGCCTCCATGAAATGCTTCTGTGCATTTAATTGTGCATGGAACGTTCAATTCCAGCATGGTTGAACCTACGGGCAGCTCCCTGTAATACATGTGTTTCCCCTCGTTTTACCCACTCTTTGTGTCCATCAATCTGTTCCACGAACATATTTCTCATCAACTTTCTGGTCCTTAGGTTGAATACATGCAATTTCCCCTATGTTTTCTCTGGTGGCTTCCTTGCCAAAACACTTGATTGGCTTCCAATCATTCTCTGAAATGCTTCCTATGGTTGCCACGTCCCTCCTGAACAAGTTTACCAGCTGGTCAAAATTTCACTGAAATGCCCTGAGTTCTCTTTGTGGCTGCCTGCCAGAATATCAGCATTTTTTTTTTATCATGTTTGTGTGTGCTTTGATGCACTGTCATTCTTATTCTCTTATTTCACCCGAGGTCTGTTTTCAAAGCAGAAATGAATGGCTTCAGAAAGCATGATGTCCTTCTGCAAGAACCTAGGAGAAGCCTGCTTTTATGGGACTTTTCTTGCCATGAAAGACAGAGCAAACATGTTCTATGACATCTCAGCTGTGGAATCCTTCCAAAACAAACCAGATTCGCTCAAAAAAAACCCCAAAACATTCAAGCTCTCTGAGAATAATATCAAACAAAAGTCAAACTCTCAAGCTTTGTTCATGCTGGGAGATCTCCTCCATCCATTGTATGGGAGAATAAATGGACTACAGAAAGTCTTCAACGTACGACCATAATTAGCAACTTCTTGTTGCTAAGCGAAAACATTTGTCAAGGGAATCTGGCCCTGTATTATGACCTTCCTTGCCACCATCGGTAAGTGAATCCCTGCAGTTGTTAAGTGAGTCACAAGGTTGTTAAGTGTATCTGGCTTCCCCATGGGCTTTGCTTGTCAGAAGGTCACAAAAGGGGATCACGGGAAACAACCACCGTCATAAATATGAGTCCGCTGACCACGTAATCTTGGGGTCGGGATGCTGCAAAGGTTGTAAGTGTGAGAAACGTCGTCGGTCCCTTTTTTCAGGGCCGTTGTAACTTCGAATGGTCGCTAAATAAAATGTAAGTCACGGACAACCTGTATTTAAGTTCCTTCTCTTTCCTCTAGGGGTTTTTACTCATCTGCCCCCTAGCATCTGATGCAAAATCTCATTGATATTGCTAAATAGACATGCCCATGGTACAGGAGGCCGACTAGGCCACGCCCACTATGGCCACGCCCAAACAGCAACCAGGCAGAGAACCCGTTGCTGACATTTTTGAATTCCACCCCTGCACACCCCCGGTCCTTAATTGCATCGTGTCCCGTTGTGCAGCTCACGGCTTAGCAAATGAAGAACAAGTGCATCTTTTCCTGGATTGGTCAGCGCACAATTTTTTTGGGGGGGGGGGGGGCCTCCCCGTAGCCCATCCGAATCATTAAGGGTTGCTTTTTTGCTGGAAGAGAACAATAGAGCGGGGGGGCCGGGGGGCCCATTAAAGAGAGACTGTTTCTTGTCCTGCCTTCTGGTGCTTTTGACTCCCTTTTCTTTGTGGCAGCGCCTGAGATACTGGAACACTGCTGTCATGTCTCCCCTAGTCCTTCTTTTCATTCAAACCAGACATACCCAGTTCTTGCAACCATTCTTTATACGTTTTAGCCTCTAGTCCCCTAATCATCTTTGTTCTCAGCACGCTTTCTAGAGTCTCAACGTCTTGTTCACACTGCGGCGACCAAAACTGGATGCAGTATTTCAAGTGTGACCTTCCAAAGGCAGGAGATGAGCAACCTAGAACTAAGGAGAAATTTCCTAAGAAAGAGAACAATTCATCAGTGGAACAATTTGCCTCCAGAACAGTGGTGGGATTCATTTTTTTTTTTTTTTACTACCGGTTCTATGGGCGTGGATTGGTGGGCGTGGCATGGCTTGGTGGGCGTGGCTTGGTGGGTGTGGCAGGGAAAGGATACAGTAAAAATTCCCTCCTCACTCCTGGGAGAAGGTTACTGCAAAATTCCCATTCTCTCCCCACCTCACTAACCTGCTTTCCAGCTCTGTTCTCCTGTGCAGGGCAGCCAAAAAAGACCAGCCAATCATCTGGTACTTGGAAGGTGGAGAATAGATGGAGGTGGATCCAGTCAGAGGTGGCATTCGCCAAACTACTCCAAACTTCCTCTACCGGTTCTCCAGAACCTGCTGAATACAACCTCTGCTCCAGAAGTTGTAAGTGCTCCATCCCTGGAGGTTGGACAACCACTTGTCTGTTGCCTGCTTCAGCAGGGGGCTGGACTAGAAGACCTCCAAGGTCCCTTCCAACTCTGTTATTCTGTTATTCTGTTAACCTTCACTGCTGTTTGAATGCCCATAAATATGACTAGGTCTCTTCTTAATTAATCAAACGAGTCCTTTGGCTCTCTTTGATGACAAGGCAATATGTTCACCCCCCCCTTTTTCTTTCTGATCCTGTTGTCAAGTTACTACGAGAATAATTTTTTCCTTTTTCTTTTTGCAACAACATACTAGACGTACAAAGTCATTACAAACAGTTGCCCAGCTATGAAATTAGATATTGATTAATATTGTACCTACCCAGCCATGTTGTTGATGACACTTTTTATATTTCGCCAGGATGCACGGACCAAAAATTGTGCGCGTACACAGACCAGAATGTAGAACAGCTAGGATTTGAATTCTAAGGCTTGTGGGATGAATTTATTCCCTTGTTCTGTAGGTTATGGCTACTGCAAAAACCATGATAGACATGGTTTTACAGAACAGGTCCATGATGAAGGGGCAGGTGGTGGCTCTATTTAACCTACTCTAATGACGATGCCCACTGTGATTCTTGCAGAATTATTGGAATTGGTTGACCAGTGACTCACAACTTGGTGGTGTCTCTCTATCACACGTGACATGGGACTTATCTTGAAAAGTTGTCCAGATGCTTCAGTTATTGCAAAGTCCAATCTGGGTTGGTCACTGGGACCAACCAGAGGTTTTGTCTTCTGAGCTTTTGGACTTGTGCTGGAGCCTGTTCTGACCCAGGCTTCCTGAGAAAGTAATTAAGCACATGCTTAGTCAAAATAACTCTTGTTTTATTTCAATGCTGGGAATTATGTTCATTCCCAGCCCGTAATGAGTCCCAAACAGTCCCTCGAGATAAGCACCCACTGTTCTCTCCTTTGAATTGCTGCCAACAACTAAAGTACCAAATTAACTGTAAAAAGCCAAACGGAGCACAAAATCCACACAATTTCAGGGTTTAATCTGAACAGAGCGAACGACTTTGCTTCCTGCAAAGGTTTCTCTACCTTTGCACTTCCTTTATACCTTAGGGGAGGGGCAATCACCTCCCAGCCTTACTCCCGAGTCACTCCTTTTGTCTCAGCTGCTCTCGCCTTCTAGCAGCTCTGTGCATACGTGCAGTGGGAACAGGCTCCCCTTGTTCCTCTGCCTCGCTGCTGCCAGACTCCGGAGGCTCCAGGGTCAGCAACCCATTCCCAGATGGTCCTGGCCCCGTCTCTGCATCAGACGCAGGACCCTCATCTGAGTCCTCCCCAGACTCCCAGACTGGTCCCTGTTCTTCCCCACTGTCCGATTCCGCTGCTGTCTGCACAGGCTGCTGGCAAACCGCAACAGAGCAGATCTTCAGGGAACTTCTCTCTAGCAGAGCTTGAGCTGTTCTCTGTGTGATATTTATATAGTGCCCGTTGTATGTGGCTTTTTAGATGTTGATTGGGGTGTGTTGATGGCTGGTTTTCAAGTCGTTGGCTGTCATTTCCTCCTGCTGGCCAGCCTTGCCTTCTAAGTACTTGATAGGCTGGTGGTAGATCAGCCCTCCTGTTGACTGACCAGGGGACTGTTTTCCCGGGCTTCAATCTCTTCCCTGGATGTTTTTGTCCCTGCTCACCCAACAATCTTAGTAGCTGAGAAATTGAATGTGTGCCCTTGTTCATTGTGGTGTGAGGTTACATTTTCAGTCACTGCACACTGAAAGATTTGTACTGATTGCCTGTTGCTTTTCTCATGATGGCCCTGCAAAGATCTACGAGAAAGACATTTCTGAAGACACCTTTGGTTTTCAGAAGCTTGTCCTTCTGCTATGGAGGAGAAGATCTTTTTTCCGGCATTGCTCTAGACCTGATGGAACACTCTGCCTTGGGAGTTGTGTTGATCCTCTCTTTCTCACCATTGGAACTAGGCATCTCCTTTGCCAGTCTTTTAATTACTAATTAAGCTCATGTTAATTAGATGCTAATAATTTTAATAAATGCTAAAATGAATTGTAATAATTGTTTTTCAACTTGCTGGTTCTGTTTGGTTCTATTTTTGTCAGCTGCGCCGAGATTTTGCTTGAGTCAACAAATAAGATCTAAACGTTAGCTAAGCACTAGGAGAAAATTCCTAGCTATGAGAGACCTATCTGTATTAGATGACACACGCACACATACTCATCACAATGTTCCTTTTTGGAGCAAGCAACAATATGCAGTGCTGAAAAGGATTAAAATTAAGGATTGTCTCCATGATGTTCTAGTCCTGACATATTCTTTTAAATCTCCCAACAGTGCATTCATAGATATGGTAGTGACTGCATCCATCATCTGCTGATTGTCCTCTTCTCTTTCCTTCCACCTTTCTCAGCATTAGATCCTTCTCTAGAAAGTTAGGTCTTTGCAGAACAGGGGTCTTGTCATCTGTACCTTGAGTGATAACTCTGGGTTGATTTATTCCATGATCTGTTGATTTCTTGGATGTTCATGGTCCTCTTATAAACCTTTCCCAGAGCCAAATTTCAAAGGCATCAATTTTCATCCTCTCCTGCTTCTTTAAAGTCCAACTTTAGCTTCCGTAGAGCATCCATGCAAGATTCTGTTCAACATTATTTACAACAAATTATTGACACAACATTATTTTGTTGTGGTTCAGTCACTAAATCATGTTTGACTTGTGACCCAATGAACCATAGCAAACCAGTCCCCACATCCTCCACTGTCTCCCAGAGCTTGCCCAAATTCATGTTCATTGCCTATGTAACCCTCTCATCCTCTGCCGTCCCTTTCACCTTCCACCTTTCCCAACATCAGGGTCTTCTCCAAAATCCATCTCTTCTCATTTGATAGCCAAAATATTTGAGCTTCATCTTCAGGATCCCTTCTTCCAAAGAACAATCAGGGTTGATCTCCTTCAGGATCAATTGGTTGATCTCTTGGTCTAAGGAACTCTCAAGAATCTTCTCCAACACCACAATTTGAAAACATCAATTCTTCAGCACTCAGTCTTCCTTATGGTCCAATCTCTTAGTTCTACATTACTACGGGAACATTATTATTCTGATATTATTTGCATTTCAATCCTATATTTTCCTCTTGAGAGGTAGCTCCAATGCCATTCTGCTAATTACAATCCTATTCTGTAGAGTTGACTGTACCAGTTGAAAGCGTCCAATTCAGGGTCAAGGAGAGATCTGAATCTGATGTCTCCTGATATCTTAATCACTGTGTTAGCCCTGGCTAGATATTCTTGGATGTAAAATATACGTGGCTTCGATATCACATGGAGCAACTAATGTCTTCTGCTTGATTTGAGAAGAAAATTATTTGCTGGCTAAAAGTTCATCTGACGATCTGGAAGGATTGTCTCATTAAGAGAAGCTTGATTTTTGTTTTTTAATGGTGAAAAACTTGGTTGAGAAGGAGTAGAGGGTCATAGTTGGATAGCTATCAGAATACAATCGTGGCAAAAGCATTTGAAGGCAGAACAAAAATGTTCCTCCCCCCCCCCCAAAAAAAAAAGAATGGAAAGGGAAAAGGCAGATTAAAAAGAAAAAAACCCCTCACAAATCCAAGATTAGATGGTGGATGTTTTCTTTTATGTTTATCTTTAGAGATAGGTGAACACTCTGTCTCACTCTTGTATCTAGACTCAATTATTTCCCTCTTTCTCTAGAATTTTGGAGAGGGGGTGAGAATAAAATCTTTGTATTTATTACTTATTTTACTCTGAGAAATTGGGAAACAAACGTCAGTATTGGTGTCAGCTTCCAACTAACCAACTCTAAACTAATCTCTGAAAGATGGGAGCCCTGGGTCTGAACAGGCAGGGGAAACCCAACTCAACAACTCCTACTGGAATATTGTTTCCCTACTTGCCCAAATTGCTGCCAGAACTTGTACATTTCCCGAGCACTTAATGGAGGGATTTCTGTAGTCTTGTCAGTCTACTAATTTATCCCAATTAATTCTAAGTAAAATTTAAATCCAGCTAAATGGGTTTTTTAAAAAAAAGAATATAAAAGCTGAAAGCTTTTTGCCTCCCGGCCTTTGTTGTGTTTGTCATTTCTCGTTTTCTTTCTAAAAAAATAAAAATAAAACTAGCCAACCCCATCAATTCTGGTTCAGCTCCGAACTGAAGCTGGTGGGCAGCGGTGCATTTTGGAAACGATCTTTTCAGCAGATCATACCAGTTCTGCATTACATGGGATATTAACAGATTAACAGAGTTGGAAGGGATCTTGTAGGTCATCTAGTCCAACCCCCCACCCAATCAGGAGACCATACACCATGGCTGACAGATGGCAGTCCAGTCTCCTCTTGAAAGCCTCCAGC
>NW_020716918.1:79125-89821 GCF_900518725.1 Notechis scutatus | reverse complement strand
TCTACCCACCCATCCATCCACCTGTCCATCAATCTATTGGTTTACCTGTCCATCCATCCATCCATCCATCCATCCATCCATCCATCCATCCATCCAGCTAGACATATGTCCACCCATCCATCCATCCACTTGTCCATCAGTCTGTCGGTTTAACTATCCACCCACCCACCCACCCACCCATTCATCCATCCATTTACATGTCCATCCATCGATCTGTCCAACAATCCATTGATCCTTCCATCCATCCATCCACATGTCCATCTACCCACCCATCCACCTGACCATCAATCCTATCAGTTTACCTTTATCCATCCATTCAATCATCCATCCATCCATCATGTGGCTGTCCATCTGACTGTTCATCCATCTGCCTGTCCATCTCTCTGTCCATCCACCTGAACCCTCAGTCTTTAAACTACGTTTCAATGAACTAGGGGGTCTCCCTTGGTCCTGTATGGAGATATTTTGGGTCAAGTGGCAGCTTCAGAATTTGGGCGCTGCACCCATTTGTTCTTTGTTCTGAGCCAAATCCGAGAGGGATGCTCTTCCTATTCATGCTTGCATGTTCAGCAAAGTAGAATGAGTCTCTTTGAAGCCCTCCTGGGTTCCGATGAGTCAAACTTGACATATCCGGGACCCTTCCTCTATACGCAATCATCACACATGCACACTTTTGAAATGGCTGGGGGATTCAGAGCTGCTAATTGAGCTTTGCAACCCAGCGGTGGTGAGAAAGATAAAAGTGATGCAGCTGGTCAGTCTCCCCTGTCCCACCCTCAAAAGCCCCCTCTTTCTAACCTTTCCTTGCCATCTTCTGCTCCCACTTGACAGATCCATAACCTTTCTCAGCTGGAACAGAAAGTTCAATTAAGTTTTGTTGGCTTCAAATCCTGACAGTATCCCAGAGAAAAGATTAGGTACTCAGGGAGCTGCCATTATCCATCTGTTGGCTCTTTTGCTAGCTGTCTGTGCATGTGTGTGTGTGTGTGTGTGTGTGTGTGTGTGTGTGTGTGTGTGTCTTTGCACAAATGCACAGAGAATTTTGTAAAATGACAAGATCTAGATATATATAGACAGTGAGGTTGGGGGGTGGGAGGAATTGACTGTTGAACCTGCCTTCCACCTTCCCATTTTTGTAAACTTTGGATTCAGTGATAAAAACGATCATTAAAATAAATCAAACAGCTTGGGGCCATTAATCCATGATGCCAAATTTTGTTTAATTAAAAAAACAAACAAACCACGAGGATCTGGAATATGAAATAAGTCCAGAAAAGAACTCATAATGGAAGTTAATAAAAGTTCTAGCTAATAAGAAGCGGCTTTGGTTTCTTGAATGCTTCAACCGCAAGAAGTCAATGACCAAGGGATAGGACATTTGACTATAGTTTTCAATTTAGAACAGAACTGGAAGGGACCTTGGAGGTCTTCTAATCCAACCCAATGCTTAAGCAAGAGACCATTCTAGACAAGCGTCAGCCCAGACTCTCCTTAAAAGCCTCCAGTGATGAAGGACCTACAAGTTTTGAAGGCAAGTTGTCCCACTGATTAATTGTTCTGTCAGAAAATCTCTTCTTAGTTCTAGGTTGCTTCTCTCCTTGATTAGTTTCCATCCATTGCTTCTTGTCCTGCCTTCAGGTGCTTTGGAGAATAATTGGATCCACTCTTCTTTGAGGTAGCCCCTTAGTACACTTCCACCTGAATTGCTCTGTGGATGGACACAGTAGATGCTGTTCCCCAGAAGAACAAATAACTCATCCCAAGCCCTGGCATACTCTTCCCTTTTGGGTGAGGAGGGGCAAGAATTATTAATTTATTTAAAGACGAGGTACAAAAGATCCTGGGAGATAATTCATGCGATCACTGGCAATGACAAGGACAAGCTACATAAATCACTCCTGAGAATCAATAATAGCTGAGGAACCTGCAATCAAACCCTAATCAGCCTCACATTGCCCTGTGATTAAGCATCTTGGTTTCCTCCACAAGATGGAGAAAAGGCTTAAGTAGCAAGAGAGAGGCTCAGGTGAAGTGAGAACCTTCTTCTGGGGATGGCTCCTGAGGATTTTTGGAAAATTAAAGGTCAGGGGCCACGTGGGGACTCCACCGGAGCTTCATTGCAAATCTAGTGTCCCAGATTAAGGTGTTCTTAAATCCTTCCTTCCTTCCCTTCTCTTCCTTTCTTCTTTCCTTCCATTAATCCATCCATCCATCTCCTTTCTTCCTCTCCTTCCTATCTCCTTCCTTCCTTCCATCCATCCATCCATGCATCCACCTCCTTCCTTCCTTCCATTTCTGTCTCTTCCCTCCCTCCCTCTGTCCCTCCCTCACTCCCTTCCTTCCTTCCTTCCATCCATCCATGCCTCCATCTCCTTCCTCCCTCTTCTTGTCTCCTTCCTTCCTTCCATTCATGCATCCATCTCCTTCCTTCCATTTCTGCCTCTCCCCTCCCTCCCTCCCTTCTTTCCATCCATCCATGCACCCATCCATCCGTGCATCCATCTCCTTCCTTCCATTTCTGACTCTTCCCTCTCTCCCTCCACCCCTTCCTTCCTTCCTTCCATCCATCCATGCATCCATCTCCATCCTTCCTCTCCTTCCTGTCTCTTCCCTTCCTTCCACCCTTTCATCCATCCACCTCCTTCCTCCCTCTTCTTCCTGTCTCCTTCCTTCCTTCCTTCCTTCCTTCCTTCTTTCCTTCCATCCATCCATCCATCCATCCATCCATCCATCCATCCATCTCCTTCCTTCCTTCCATTTCTGCCTCTTCCCTTCCTCCCTGCCTCTCTTCCTCCCTCCTTCCCTCCCTTCCCTTCACCTCCCCCCCCCCCCCCCCCCCCCCCCCCCCCCCCCCCCCCCCTCTCTCTCTCTCTCTCTCACCCACACACACACACACACACACACTCATAGAGTCCTCTGGTATTAAGCTCCTTTCCCTCTCTACCCTGTCCAAGCGCTCCCAGGGAAAGTTCTAATTTTCACGAATTTGAAACCTGCGGAGGGAGATAGCCCTAAACCGAGCTGCATTTCCCCCACCCACCCCGCCCCCAGCAAAGCACAAGATTGTCCATCAAACAAGATGACTGACGGCCTCTCCCCTTCTCACCCCCCCGCTTGTTTCAAGCAGAAACCTTGTTATTACTATATTTGCTTTGACAATCAGGCCTTTCAATCCTGCCTTCAGAGCCCCTTCTGGGGGAAATTATGGTCCCATTTTATTCTCACCCGCGTCGGCATGCTGAGACGGATAACATTGACAGCCCCATTGTCTAGTTGCGACGGTCCCTAGAAAGAGGCACTTCATCCATCTCTATTTACGCCATTCGGTTTCCCCTCCTTTAAAAAAAAATAAAAATCACTCAAACCTCTTTTTTTAAAGAATCTTTTCGAGGGTCCTTTTCGAAAGCTTGGGAGCTTGGCGCAAAAAAACACTGTCACTGTGAGTTTTTTTTTTTAAAGCAATGTTTGGACTCTTTGGAACTGCAACCTTTTTTTCTCCCCACCCCCCCTAAAAATGCTGCTTGAGTGCCAAAATTGGAAAACTGGAGCAATAGTCCATTGGGTGCCGTTCTTTTACGTGAAGTGCCTAAAAGCGGAATGGAACAGCGAAGAAAAACCCTGGGTTTTGAAGAAGACGGGCAACGTCATTTTGAAATGCGTCCCTTTGGAGCAAAAATACAGGTAGTCCTTGACTTACAACAGCTCATTCGAAGTTACAATGGTACCAAAAACAAAAGTGACTTAGGACTGATTTTTGCTCATAGTCACGTGATTTACATTCAGATGGTTGACAACGTATTCATATTTACGACGGTCGCGGTGTCTCTGGGTCATGGGATTCCCCGTTTATGACCTTCCGACAAGCCAAATCCCTGGGGAAGCCAGATTCGCTTAAGAACCGAGTTACTTACTGAGCCTCGGTGGTGCAGTGGTTAGAGGGTGGTATTGCAGGCTACTTCTGCTGACTGTTGGCTGCCTGCAATTTGGCAGTTCGAATCTCACCAAGTTCAAGGTTGACTCAGCCTTCCATCCTTCCAAGGTGGGTAAAACAAGGACCCAGATTGTTGGGGGCAAGAGGCTGACTCTGTAAACCACTTAGAGAGGGCTGTAAAGCAATGTAAAGCGGTGTATAAGTCTAAGTGCTATTGGTCTTGATCTATCTCTATGTCAGTCTGTCTGTCAGTTTATATCTATCTATCTATCTATCTATCTATCTATCTATCTATCTATCTATCATCTATCTATCTATCATCTATCTATCTATCTGCTGTGGTGGCACAGTGATTAAAATGCAGTATGGCAGGCTAATTCTGCCCACTGCCACCAGTTCGATCCTAAGTAGCTCAGGCTTGACTCAGCCTTCCATCCTTCCAGTCTAATGAGGACCCAGATTGTTGGGGGCAAGAGGCTGACTCTGTAAACTGCTTCGAGAGGGCTGTAAAAGCACTATAAAGCGGTATATAAGTCCAAGGGCTATTGCTATTAGCAACTGCAGTGATTTACTTAACAACTTAGGCAAGAAAGGTTGTAAAATGGGAACCAAACTCACTTAGCAAATGTCTCCTTTAGCAACACCAATTCTGGGCTCAATTGTGGTCATAGGCTGAGAACTACCTGTGTTTTCTTGTTCTTCCTTGTTTTCAGCCCTGCCTTCAGAACCCACCCACTCCCCCCCCCCGGAAAAATCTATTTTTTAAAAAAAGCGAGAAGCCCATTCAGGCTTTTTCCAAAGCCACTTTGATAGCTCTCCAGGGTAAACAAGGCCTTCTCTTTTGAGATGCGTGTTGCCTCAGGCATCAGTCCCACGCTCTCTAATGCTTGGGCTAGCTTTCCAATTACGGGCTGGAAGACTGTCACTTCAAGCAAGATACACAATCTTGCATTGAAAGCTCTTCTCTCATGTCCTCGCCAGGCTAAAGTGTATGAAACATCTTCAACTGGACGTTGTGTGTTTAGATATCCAAACTTCCCTCATGGTTCTGAAGGTCTCCATGTATTGCTAGATTCTCTCTCTCTGTGTCAGCATCCTAAACCTTGGAGGGGAAGGGAGGAGGAAGCAACTGGCAACAATAAACAAAAAATGACAATAAAGTTGTCTTGCCCTGCCCTGCACATGGAGATCTTCCAAGCTATATGTCCATCTCCCATTTGTGGCTAGAAGAGACATTTCTGAATACCTTCCACTCTATATTTCTTCTCAGATGTTTACGAATCTAAATGTCTCAGCCATCATCATCACCACTATTAGAATCTCATTTTGTTCATCTGTCTGCTCCCATCGGTCCATGTTTGGACTTCCACTCCCAGAATTCCCCACAGTCAGTAAGCTTTAACATGTCCGGACTTCAACTGGGACTTCAACTCCCAGAATTCCCCAGCCAGTTGAAGTCCAGACCTCAACTGGCTGGGGAATTCTGGGAGTTGAAGTCCAGACATCCTTAAGGGGCCAAGGTTGAGAAACACTAATCTAGAGAACCCAGTAAACTCAACTGAACCAATTGCAGAGAAAAATCTGGAGGAAAAGTGAGCTATTATTAACACAAGGCAGAGAAATAAGCTCTGTTGCTTTTTTTTATTATTATTATTAAGCAGAAAAACTCTGTCCTGGAATCATCTCTCTCTTGCAAGGCAGAATATCTTTCTGCTTTTACTTTTATTCCACTTTCTCTACTCACTGATAGGGGAGATTATGTATAATTGGCATCCCATGGGGTCTATTCATGGTTTTTTAAAAGCCTTGCCTGAACAACAGCACTCAACTCTCCGTTTCTCTTTCTGTTGCCCCCTCAAATACTGTTTGATCAGATGTGCTAGTCTCAGCTTCCTTTTGTGAATGCCTTCTTATTATCTTTAATTAAATCATAACTCTGCAGGTATTTCCTTGTTCGCGCTCTGAAACCATAACCAGTATCTATAACCTCCTGGTGCTGAAAATCACGCATTGTAGACCTCAATATTTTTTTTTTTGCTTCTTCTCCCGGCATTGGCAATGATTAATATGAATATTACTCAAAACCTGTTACACATAACCACTAGACAAACGTATTCATGCACAGCATAGTTTAAGGTTAGGCAATCTGGGACACTTACCGTAGGTTGAATTGCATCGAAACTAGGAGTGCCAAACATCTGGATGATGTAGAGTCGCTTGGAGTTGAAACTGTTTCTAGGAAATAATAGAATGAGTTGAAAACAATGTCGATGGGAGAGACATATATTTGGCTTCCATTTTTATACAGCTTTTCAAAGAGGGTGCAATATTAAAAAATGTTGAAGTATTGTTCTCAGGCACAAAGAAGCAGGAACAATTGCTGAATTCAAAGCACTGAAGATAATAATATTATATACAAATAATATTCTGCCTATACCCTAGAATCTGGTCAACTAACAGTCAAATCTAAATAACAGGGAAGGGGATTCACAGGGAGCTGGACTTGAGTCCCTTGTGGCTGCACAATGATTCCAAACTGATAACCCATTTAATTCCATCCTCCAGCTCATCCTGCTTATCTCCTACAATTGTGATTTTATGATCTGCTTTGCCCCAGTTAAAGCTCATCTGGATTTCTTCAGCCCATACAGAACAATCCTCCTTTTACCCTGAGACAAACTTTGAACTTAGATGATCTTCAGCACAAGATCGACAATGGCTCAGAAAACAGAAACTTTATTTTGGTCATCGACCAATAAAAGGACAATCAATAAAATGATCCATGCAAAACTATCCCCCTAACAAGAAGAATGAAGCTACCAGGCGTAGACAAACCTTGCATGGCACGCACTCAAATATTGCTACTTTTAGAAAAATAAATTAATCTTGCATTTCAGGGCAAATAAAAGCTATCAGAGCACTCCAGAAATTTAAAGCAAAGAAAGGCAATTGACTGTTGGGGAATACAATCCTTGAAATAATACAATCCTTGGGTGTATAAACAGAGGTGTAGAATCAAAATCACACGAAGCATTAGTACCTTATAAAGCCTTAATAAGGCTACACCTAAAATAACTAGTATTTATAAAGCCTTAATAAGGCCACACCTGGAATACCACATCCAGTTTTGGTTACCACATTACAAAAAAGACATTGAAACTTTGGAAAAAGTGCAGAGAAGAGCAACTAAGGTAAGCCTCGGTGGTGGAGTGGTTAGAGTGTAGTACTGCAGGCTACTTCTGTTGCCTGCCAGCTGCCTGGAATTTGGCAGTTCAAATCCCACCAGATTCAAGGTTGACTCAGCCTTCCATCTTTCCAAAGTGGGTAAAATGAGGAGCCAAAAATTGTTGGGGGCAATATGCTGACTCTGTAAACTGCTTAGAGAGGGCTGTAAAGTACTGCGAAGTGGTATATAAGTCTAAGTGCTTTTGCTAAGACGATTAAAGGCCTGGAGACTAAAACATATGAAGAACAGTTGCTAGCATTGGGTATGGCTGGTCTAGAGAAAAGAAAGACTAGGGGTGACATGATAGCAGTCTTCTAATATCTCAGGGGGCTGCCCCAAAGAAGAGGCAGTCAAGTTATTCTCCAAAAGCACCTGAAGGCAGGACAAGAAGCAATGGGTGGAAACCAATCAAGGAGAGAAGCGATCTGGAACGAAGAAGAAACTTCCTAACAACAAAGACCATTAACCGGTGGAACAACTTGCCACCAGAAGTTGTGGATG
This sequence comes from Notechis scutatus, assembly GCF_900518725.1. Next base: position 82,163 of record NW_020716918.1, on the reverse strand, counting down.
CTCCATCATTGGAGGTGTTTAAGAAGAAACTGGACAGCCACTTGTCTGAAATGGTATAGACTCCCCTGCTTGACCAGGGGGCTGGACTAGAAGACCTCCAAGGTCCCTTCCAGCTCTTTTCTGATTGAATGTCCCTGTAGAACTGGCACTACAGTGGGGCTGCCTTCCATTTATATAGGCTGATAGCTGCGATAGTTTTTTCCCTTTCATAGGCACGTCTGCTCCATTTCCACAGTCACTTGGCTACGTGCTCTAAAGGCAGTTTCCCCTGCCTTGCCAGGCTAAAAGGGCCGAGCTTTGTCGACTCAACTCTCCCGTAGTTGATTTATAAGAGCCAAGGCCTCCTCTTCAGCAAAAAGGTGAAAGGTATCAATCATGGGGGAAAAAAGAAGCTGTAAGTGAAAATTGAAACTGTCAGGCTGGGTTTGTGGCCCGCTCCGTCTCTCTTTCTTCTTTCTTCTTTCTCCTCTTCTCCCCCACCCCCAGCCCCCAACTTGGCCATAGTTTTAATTAAAAGGAGGCCGAAGGAGGAATGTCGGCGGATGCAAACCTTGGATAAATCACAAAGCCATCTGAAAAAAAGCTCTGTTCCTTTGCAACCACGCTGGCTTTTTCACACGCTGGAGGAGTTGGCTGGTGAACATACTTCCTTTCAGCTGGATTGGGTTTAGCCGTAGTTTATCACAGTCATTTTTTCACACACCAGAAATCTGGCACCAGTTCAACAGTGGACTCTTCGAGATAGCAAAACAGTCAGTTAAATTCGTCTCCGGGCAGTGTTTCATACTAGATTCTGGAAAGGAACAACAGTGCTGTTCAAAAATACAGATACAGATTAACAGAGTTGGAAGGCACCTTGTAGGTCATCTAGTCCAACCCTCTGACCAAGCAGGAGAGCCTACACCATTTCTGGCAGTCCAGTCTCTTCTTGAAAGCCTCCAGTGATGAAGCTCCCACAACTTCCAAAGGCAACTTCTGTTCCATCAGTTGATTGTTCTCACTGTCAGAAAATTCCTCCTTAATTCCAGGTTGACTCTCTCCTTGTTCAGTTTCCATCCATTATTTCTTGTCTGGCCTTCAGGTGCTTTGGAAAACAGGTTGTCTGAACAAATGGGGCTAGCCAGTGGCTTCCACTCTTAGCAATTGTGGTGACAGGCAGACAACAAAACATATGTATACCTGCTGTTTGCGCCCCGATCTGCATACCCTTGAGAACCTCAATTAATGATGCTAGTTTCTGGGCAAGATCTGTTTAATTTGTACATATTTTAATCTTGCATTTTAATATTTTAAGTTTTACATCCTATAGTATGCCTCGTTTTAGAGTAGAATAGAACAGAATACTTTATTAGCCAAGTGTGATTGGACACACAAGGTCCTTGGTGTAAATTAGAATAGAATAACAGAGTTGAAAGGGACCTTGGAGGTCTTCTAGTCCAACCCCCTGCCTAAGCAGGAAAACCGTACACCTCTTCAGACAAATGGTTATCTAACGTCTTCTTAAAACCTTCCAGTGTTGGAGCATTCACAACTTCTGGAGGCAAGTAGTTCCACTGGTTAATTGTTTTAACTGTCAGGAAATTTCCCCTTAGTTCTAAGTTGCTTCTCTCCTTGATTAGTTTTCATCCATTGCTTCTTGTCCTGCCTTCAGGTGCTTTGGAGAATAGCTTGACTCCCTCTTCTTTGGGGCAGCCCCTCAAATATTGGAAGACTGCTATCATGTCACCCTTAGTCCTTCTCTTCATTAGACTAGCCAAGCCCAGTTCCTGCAATTGTTCTTTGTATGTTTTGGCCTCCAGTCCCCTAATCATCCTGGTTACTCTTCTCTGCACTTTTTCTAGAGTCTCAACATCTTTTTTTTACATCACAATCATCACAATTTTAATTGTGACGTTTCTGACACGAATAAACAAAACATCTGACGCGTAGACAGATAGAAGAATACCAAAGTCTCATCTTAAAAAGTTCATTTTCATCTAAAATCAGGAGTTTTTAATGCAGGTTTGGGGTTATTTTTTTTTTTAACGAAAGATATTTCTTCTAAAGTGACCCTACCACCCCCGCTCCCCCTTGGTATCTCAAAGTACATGGACTACAATTGTTCCATTGCTGGAGGTAATGTATCTCTAAATAGAGAGCTGAGGGAATCTTTTTTCTATATTAAACTATCGATTTTTCATAAACAAAAAGTACAAAAGGCCATGGAAAACAATTGCATCTCAGTTCAGGAAGCTGAAGAATTAGATGCTGCTTTGTGCCCTGATGATTGCGTTTTGTGCATCAAGTTTTTCAAGTAATTCTCCCCCCGCCCCCCCAAAAAAGCTTGGTGGATATGAGCCATGAACCTCCAAATGTTCAGGAGGCAAAAGAAAAATGGCAAGGTTGATTTTGCCTCAGTTGGAGAGAATTCCTCTAAATTAGCTGAGTATTTTTTTTTAATTCCTGGAGAAGAAACAACAACCCACAAATGTTTTACCTCTGTCTTTTCCTGATTCTTCCTTTAGTGAAGAGATTTATTTTCAGTATAGTCAGAATAACAGAATAACAGAGTTGGAAGGGCCTCTGGAGGTCTTCTAGTCCAACCTCCCACTCAAGCAGGAGATATACACACACAAAGTATGTGTATGTGTGTGTGTGTGTGTGTGTGCGTGTGTGTGTATACACACACACATGCACACACACACACAAACATATATATACACATACATACACAAACACATACACACACATGTACATATATATATAAATACATATATACATAGATATCTATATACATAGATACACACACACACACACATATATATACATGTGTAAATGTGTCTGTATATATATATTCTTAAGTTTTCATGGGTATTTATATGTATGGTATTCAGCTTTGTTCGGGTATTTTCCCACGTCATTATAGTTGTGCTTTTAAAGTTTCGGCAGAATCTCATCTGCCATCATCAGGGTTTTGTATAGTGTTCGTCAGACGAGTGACGAACACTATACAGAAAGAAAGAAAGAAAGAAAGAAAGAAAGAAAGAAAGAAAGAAAGA
>NW_020716918.1:67758-79115 GCF_900518725.1 Notechis scutatus | reverse complement strand
AGAAGTTGTGGGAGCTTCATTGCTGGAGGTTTTCAAGAAGAGACTGGACTGCCATCTGTCAGAAATGGTGTAGGGTCTCCTGTTTGGGCAGGGGGCGGGGTTGGACTAGATGACCTACAAGACCCCCTTCCAACTGTTATTCTGAAATGGAAGGTCCAGGGTGAAGAAGATGTTGAGAATGTTCTGGTCCAAATCATATCCTGGTTGTATCCAACAGGACTATCAGATCTGGATTGCAAAAATCCAGGTGGTGAGTAGTCAAGCATTCCATGCATCTCTTTGCTGCCATCTAGTGGCCATCTAGATTTTGCAGTCCAGATATGGTGGATCTGTTCTAGTCCCTTTTCCAAGAGTTGGGTGGGAAATTCTGCCTTTCCAAGCCTTGAAGAAACTCTCATTAGAGGGTTAAACAAAAGAGCCAGAAACAGTAGACTAACTTACTTCGCCAGGCTGCACAAAATCCACAGTCTTCCATCAGTGGAACCCGCTGATGAAAATCACTCACTTCCAGCTGCCAGAATTTGCAGAAAGTATTCTGACAGCGGATCTCCGAGGGGTTAAACATCAGGAAGTGGTGCAATCAAGGGACTAAGTCGTCACATAAGCAGGCTAAACTTGCCCAGCATCAAGAATCCATTTTCTAAAAGCTTCTAAAAACCATGGCTCTTCGGAGCACGCTCTGTAAGTCCTAGCCGTTCACAGCTGCAGCTGTTCAGCACTAATTTTGGCTGTGGCTCTGATCTAAGAATGCAGAGAAGAGCCACCAAGATGATTAGGGGACTGGAGACTAAAACATATGATGAACGGTTGCAGGAAGTGGGCATGGCTAGTCTGGGGAAGAGAAGGACCAGGGGAGAGATGATATAGGTCTCCCAATATTTGAGGGCCTGCCACAGAGTGGAAGAAGGGGTCAAGCTATTCTCCAAAGCACCTGAAGGCCAGGCAAGGAATAATGGATGGAAACTGAACAAGGAGAGATTCAACCTGGAAATAAGGAGAAATTTTTCTGACAGTGAGAGCAATCAACCCATGGAACAGAAGTTGCCTTTGGAAGTTGTGGGAGCTTCATCCCTGGAGGCTTTCAAGAAGAGACTGGCTGACATATTGTGTCATGTGTCTCATGCATTTGACATATCGGACACTGAACTTTGGATATACTATGTGAAGCTAGCAGCTGTGTTCTGTCCCTTTAAACATGGATGGATGGACGGACAGACAGAGACAGACAGACAGACAGATAGGGAATATACATCCCCTAAGATGTGCATATAAGATCATTTACATAATGAAAAGCCAACACAGTCATCTTGTAATCTATAATACAAATTTGCAAACTTGAGATGTTCTAGTCTCTCTCATACACACATACATACATACAAAATATAAATATAAATGTAAATATAAATTAAATATAAATGGGTTTGGGTTTGAACCAAATGAATCAATCAAAATAGAGAAACACCCCCGTAACAACCTCCCGCCTACCAGACATCTGGAAACTAGCCCTTATCAACAAATGAGTGCCAGCCACGAAAACCAACACCGGACCCAAAACAACACTTGACGCCACCACCAATCTCCCTCACCAGATTCAAACCCAAACCCATCCCATAGACGAAAGGCAACCACCGTCCAGAAACCAGACCACGGCTGCATCACCAGGCGGCCACACACCCCGACCCCCAAACCAAGCAAACTGATACATGCCATGAACACATAGCCAGACCTCAAACTCGGAGCCAAACCAAAGCCCGGAACATTGCATGACAGCCACCCACTCAGGATATCACATCACGGAACTCAGGAGGTTACACCACAAAACCTCAGGATGTTACAACCCAGCCAACGACCCAGGAGATTACAGCACAAGACCCTGGATGTCACAACAATAGAACGCAGAAGGTCATCACACAGCCCATTACCCAGGTCGTTACAACACAGGAGGCTGATAGACACACAGCCAATACCTCAGCCACACATGTTCTTACAAAAAAGCCAGCCAATCTTCAAACATCAACTCCATCAACCAATCAAGAAATAACAGCACAGCCAACCAGCCCACTTACAACAGAGCCAGCACACCACACCTCCCCACCAGTATTTATAGAGAGACAGCACCACCGATCACGCTTTTCTCGCACAAGCACAAAGCCGAAAGCACCAGCCTGAAGATGGTGAGTGGGACCTCATTGAAACGTCGCCAAGATACTCTCAATTTTACACGGGAAAAGACCCAAACACACACACACACACATGAGCACCAAAAAGGTGCTCAGTCCCTGAAATATTGATCTTCCTGTGACCAGCTTTTGGTGCCAATCAAATGCCCCACGGGATGAAGCAGAGGCTGTGTTTCTGTCAGGCAAGCTATATTCATGGACTCCATCTGCATACATATTTCATGGAGATGTTAGGACTCCTGAAACCTCTGTCAGAAATGATTGCTATTGAAGCAGACAGTTGACCTCTTCTAGTTACTTGCAGTCTTTCCTTTTCTTCCTTCTGCCCTTATTTCAGCAAAGCCAACTGCCGAATTTTACCTAAAAGTCACAAAGCATTCTTGAAAATGGGTTGACATCAAAAAGCAAATTCAAACTGGGTTCCTGGGCATAATACGATGAATATTTTTTTCTTTTTTGCCTCATTCCATCTGTCCATCCATCATCCATCGTCCATCCATCATCTGTCCATCCATCATCCATCCATCCATCCATCGTCCATCCATCCATCATCCATCCATCCATCTATCCATCATCCATCCAGCCATCCATCATCCATCCATCCATCATCCATCCATCCATCATCCATCTGTCCATCCATCCATTTATCATCCATCCATCCATCACCCAAAGTTACAATGGCATGGGAAAAAATGACCGTTTCTCACACTTATGACCGCCGTTGCATCCCCATGGTCAGGTTATCAAAATTCAGATGCTTGGCAACTGACTCATAGTTATGACAGTCACAGCATACTGGGGTCATGTAATCCCCTTTTGGGACCTTCGGACAAGCAAAGTTAACATGGAAGTCAGAATAACTAAAGAACTGTGGCAAGAAAGTTTGTAAAATGGGGCCCCTTAAGAACTGTCTCACTTAGCAACAGAAATGTTGGGCTCAATCGAGTTTGTATGTTCACACCTGTGTACGAATGAATTAAAGTCTTTTTTCTCTCCAATTTTTGGAAAGCTATTTTCCCCCCAACAATTTGTTGTTCTTTGTTCCATTCTTGGGTTGTTTTAGACTTCCTAGAAACTTTCTTGCCATTGAGTTTCGGGGCTGATTGGCATCTCCTAAAACAGGACCTGGAGGACTTCTGAACTTTTGTGAGGTGCAAATCCTCCTTGCTGAAGTTGTCTTCTGTGTCTTTCCTTGTCATGCCCTTGTTGGAGTCTGATTCTGAGGGGGAGATGGAGCAGCTGACAGGGAGTGGGAGTGTGGCTCCGGTGGCTATGGAAGATACGGGGGAAGGGCACAGTCCGCCTGGGCATTCAGAGGAAGACCCAGGGCCACCCTTTCTTCATCCTAGGGCACGCAGGGAGGAACGGAGAAGGGAGCAACATGAGTTACGGGGGAGGAAAGGGCCCTGACCTCTCTCATTAGTTGCAGCTGGAAGAACAGGATATAAGAAGGGTGTTTGCACACAGCACCTTGCTGGAAGCAAAGCATGAATTATATTTGTTGAGGCTTACCTGGGTTTTGGTGTCCTCCCAACTGTGGGTGCTTCGTTATCTTTTGGAAGTCTGCAATTTAATATCCTGGCCTGTCATATTAATTACTTCAGTGTGGTTTGTGTTGGTTTTTTTTAAATTTCTAATTATCTTTACTTTGAGTTCAGGCTGCATTTCTTCCCTTTGTAGACTGTTTTTGGAAGAGTTTGATCTTCAACCGAGGATAACTGGACATTGAGGGCCAAGTTGGAGGCATTAAAGGAAATTTATTCTACTTTTGTGACTTTGTTATTTTTGTGTCACTCTCCGGGTCTCGGGGGCGGTGCTCATCTCTGTTGCAAAGCCGAAGAGCCAGCGCTGTCCGAAGACGCCTCCCTGGTCATGTGGCCAGCATGACTAAACACTGAAGGTCCACGGAGCACTGTTCCCTTCCCACCAAAGGTGGTCCCTATTTTTCTACTTGCATTTTTTTTTACGTGTTTTCAAACTGCTAGGTTGGCAGAAGTTGGGACAAGGAACGGGAGCTCGCTCCGTGATGCAGCGCTAGGGATTCGAACCACCGAACTGCTGACCTTTCTGATCGACAAACTCAGCGTCTTAGCCACTGAGCCACCGCATCCCAGATAGTTGGAAACTAATCACACAGAGAAACAGCCTAGAACTAAGGAGAACAGTGAGAACAATTGATCCGTGGAAGACTTGTCTTCAAAAGTTATGGGTGCTCCAACACTGGAGGTTTTTAAGAAGAGATTGGACATCCATTTGTCTGAAATGGTATAGGCTTTTGTTCTTGAGCAAGGCGTTGGATTGAAGACCTCCTAGGTCCCTTCCAACTCCTCTGCTATTCAGATGCTTGTCATGAGACCACGCTATGTGACGAGTCCTCCTCATGTCTTCTCTTCTTGACTGAAGCCACCTATCTAGAGGAAGGAGCATCTCAGGAACAAGATGCTCCGATTATAGAGTCCACCATTCTAACCCCAACCTGCTTTATACCTTCCTTCTGGTGCTTAAATGGAGAATAAATTAAGAGTTTATCTGCAATTTTCTCATCAGGACAACTCTATTGAAGTGCCAGGCGGAGGAAGCTATTGTATAAATCAATGCTTTTTTTTTTTTTTTTTTTAATCTCAAGCTCACAGTTTCTGGTAATGAAGCAAACAAAGGGGTCCTTGTCTCCTTCCTGGATGCAATCAGCAAATAGGTGAGCGTTGGAGCTGTTTGGAGAGCAATGGGCATGGGGACAAGGACAAGAGAGAGAGAGAGAGAGAGAGAGAGAAAGGGAGAGTTAATTTGACCCAGAGTGTATAATATGGAGCTGTTTGCTTTGCAGCAGGATGTTTCTATGGTTATCTCCCCAGGACCAGCATCTTCAGTGTCTCTGGACCTTATTTTCCTAACCAAGCAAGCAAGGGAAAGCCATTACCATATTTATAAAGCGACGGCGGATGTGGAAATGCATGCATGAAAGGGCTCGAAAAAGGCTATCTGCTGTACCAGCTGTCGGTTCACCTTTTGTAAGCAGGGAGAGGAGGAGGCTGACCTGAATCAGAGAAAGCCGCAAAGGTTCAAGGAAACAAAATTCCTTTTCAAAGGGAAGCAAAGCACGATCGGTACCATACCTCGGTCCAAGGTAAAACACCTGTAGCTCTCTGGATGTCGTTGAACTACAACGCTCAGCAATTTTTTTTTTTTCACTTTTCTTGGTTGGGAGTTGTTGGGCAAAGTCTTACACTCAGGCAAGAAAAACCAAAAGGACACATATAGACAGGGTGAAACCAGGCTTAAGAGCAGGAACTGTGAGAGGGATCTTGGAGTCTTAGTGGACAACCTGTTAAATATGAACTAGCAGTGTGCAGCAGCAGCCAGAAAAGCCAATGCAATCCTAAGTTGCATTAACAGAGGGATACAATCGAGATTGAGGGAGGTACTAATACTACTCTATAAAGCCTTAGTAAGATCACACCTAAAGTACTGCATCCAGTTTTGGTCACCACACTATAAAAAAGATGTTGAGACTCTAGAAAGAGTGCAGAGAAGAGCAACCAGGATGGTTAGGGGACTGGAGACTAAAACATACGATGAATGGTTGCAGGAACTGGGCATGGCTAGTCAAGAGAAGGACCAAGGGAGACATGATAGCAGTCTTCCAATATTGGAGGAATTTTCTGACAATGAGAGCAAACAACCAGTGGAACGGCTTGCCTTCAGAACTTGTGGCTGCTTCATCACTGGAAGCTTTCAAGAAGAGACTGGACTGCCATTTGTCAGAAATGGTGTAGGGTCTCCCACTTGGGTGGTGGGGTTGGACTAGATGACTCACAAGGTCCCTTCCAATTTTGTTATTTTGCAAGCTTCCTACATCTGAAGACTCTGCTGTGCAAGATACCTTCAGAGGTGGAGCTTTTACAGAATAATAGAGTTGGAAGGGACCTTGGAGGTCTTCTAGTCCAACCCTTATTCAAGCAGGAGACCCCATACCATGTTAGACAAATGGTTGTCCAACCTCTCTCTTGAAAACCTCCAGCTTCTGGAGGCAAGCCGTTCCACTGACTAATGGTTCTGACTGCCAGGAAATTTCTCCTTAGTTCTAGGTTGCTTCTCTCCTTGGTTAGTTTCCATCCCTCACCCCTTGTCCTGCCTTCAAGTGCTTTGGAGAATAGCTTGACTCCCTCTTCTTTGGAGCAGCCCCTTGCAATAGCAATAGCACTTAGACTTATATACCTCTTTACAGTTTTTTACAGCCCTTTCTCTAAGCCCAAATTGCTCCCCCAATAATCTGAGCCCTCATTATACCCATCTCAAAAAGATGAAAGGCTGTTTTGTGAACAAAAGAAAAGAAATGAAATAAATGAGAGAATTGAATTAGGAAGGAATGGGAACATTTTAATGACACAATGTTTTAAAATATAAGTGAAGTGGGGGGGGAAATAATTATGGAAAGTTTATAAGCGTTCCCATAGAAGTATGATACTTATTTGAAAAGTAATGTGTAAAATGTTTAAGATTTAAATGAATATTAATATTAATGATAGATTTGAATTGGTATGGATTGTTGTTTTAATTATATTATATATTTATAATTTTATCTCTTTTTAAAATATAGTGTGCAACTTTAGAATGTACTAAGCAGAATCCAAATGGAAGTTATGTATTGTACTAAGTGTTATAAATTTAGGGGAAAGAGATAAAGGCGTCATACTCCAATCAGTGATTACAGGAGAAATTTTGTTTAATGAGAAAAGATAATAGACAGCTGGAAACAGGACAGACAAAGAATATAAGCATAATGATCTGAACTGAGATGAGATAAATAAAATAAAACTAAGAAAGTTAAAAGAGGGGAGAAGCTATATAGAAAATGTAGAATGGCAATAAGATATGGAATGGTATATAAAATGAGCATGAACTTGAATTTGTGTCTGTACGAAGAGATGTAACCCGGGATCAAGCTGCTTTCAAAAAAGATGTTTTATGTTCTTATGTTTTATGTTTTGTTTGTTTGTGTTTGTTTTTGAAAATCAATAAAATTTGTTAAAAAAAAAAAGATGGAAGGCTGAGTCAACCTTGAGCCTGGTGAGATTTGAACTGCCAAATTGCTGGCAGTCAGCAGAAGTAGCCTGCAGTACTGCAATTTAACCACTGCGCCACCATGGCTCTCCTTGATCTCTTTCCATCCGTTACTTCTTGTCCTGCTTTCCTTCTTTCCTGCATCATCCACCGAAACCAGAAATTTTAAAACCCACGGTGAAGAGAGGATTTCAGCAACAGGTTTAGCCTGTTAATTCCCAAGCTGTCCCTTCTCCATAACTCTGAAAAAATGTGAGTATCTTCTCATTTGAACTAATTATGTCTCCGGCGCCAGCCATCCTGGCATAAAGATGTCTCACTCTTATTCCAGAGGAACAGCAAGGGGGAAATACAGTCACTGCCAAAACAACCTCTCATTTGGAGTGACAACGGATGTTATCTTGAATTGCAGCAATCATCCTGCCTATGGATAGCACTTCTGGGTCAAAGGGCATCTCTGCCAGCTGAGCCTGAACCTCATCCTTATCCTTTTACAAATTAGGTGTGACAAGCAGTACTTCCCATATGTCACTAGAGAATAAATAGTGACCCAGAGTCTCGGATTGTATGATCTACAAGACTGCACTTCTCCTAATGGCAATTTATGGTCTTTGATGTGCTATAAATCAGGGATGTGAAAGCTTTTCTGTTCACTTATCAGATGGATACTCTGACGGTATAAGTCTGTCTGGGACCCAAAAGGATGCGTTAAAAACCAACTCGTGTAAACCACCCATTCACTTTCCACCAAAGAAGGAGATGTTGGGAAGAACAAAAAGTTTACCACAACCAACAGGGTTCACAAATTCTAGAATGAAGGAGAGTTGGGATACTGGAGAAGCTCCAGACGCTACTTAGCAAAACGGCACACTGTGTTTCTGCGTGGCTTGGATCTCAGCCAGTCCTTCAGATTTTGGACTTGATAACAGGTGACCAGAGGATAGCAGTGTTCCAGTATTTGAGGGGCTCCTACAAAGATGAAGGGTGTGTGTGTGTGTGTGTGTGTGTGTGTGTGTGTCAAACTATTTTCCAAAGCACCAAAAGGCAAGATGAGAAACAACGGATGGAAACAAAGCAAGGGAAGAAGCAACCTAAAACTATGGAGAACTTTCCTAATGGTGAGAGGATAGTTTGCCTTCAGTGGTTGTGGGTGCACCATCCCTGGAGATTTTAAAGAAGAGACTGGACAGCCATTTGTTCAGAATGGGATAGAATCTCCTGCTCAAGAAGGGGGTTAGGTTAGAAGATCTCCAAGGTTTCTTCCAACTCTATTATTCCATGCTCTTGTTGATCTTGGCTTACAAGAAAATCCAATTGCCTCTTGAAAAAAAAGCATTTTGGGGACAGCTATGACGCGGATAACTGAGAATCTCCAGAGACATTTCCATAAGTCTGTTTTTAGATGTTGGAGGTCTCCAGAATGGCCACCAAACCACCTTTCCAACTCTTATATTCCATAAACCCACATTTCGCAATCAGAGGAACGTATCCAACATCTTCCATCTCACAGGTAATCCCTAGAACAGTGGTAACTTAGGATGAATGATCTCCAGGCTCCTGCTGTCATGTTCTTCGAATAGATGTGACATTAAAGATTGGTTATTATTAGCCATCGATCATTATTTGTACCTGGTCTCCCCTCTCGGGGATCTGGCTTTTACAAATGATGGATGTGGCATTTTTTAAGAGTATGAAAATGTTAACATTTGAACATGCATAATGCGAGCTGGTGAGACATCTCCATTCAGAGGTGGGGAAAACAAACAGTGATTTAAGCCTTCAGGGAAAAACCATGGCAGAATGCCTCGTCAGGTTTGGAATTATTTCTAGGGGGTGATTTTTTAAACATGCTCTTTTGACTTGTTTAACGCTCATTTATTGCTATTCCTTGGACATCTCTTTCTGGAAGATCTAGGATCTTCATAAATTTTGAGAAGTTATTGCAGGTCTGGGCAAGAGGTGACTTTCTAGATAGTCTTCGTCTCAAGGCAACCTTCACCATACCAGGAACTGTAGGGCAACAGCCACAAAAGAGCTGTAGTATATCATGGAGTAGTATTCCTTTAGAACTAAGGACTATAGAACTAAGGAGAAATTTCCTGACAGTTAGAACAATTAGTCAGTGGAACAACTTTTGCCTTCAAAAGTTGTAAATACACTGGGTGCTTTTAAGAAAAAAATTGGATAACCATTTGTATGAAATGGTGTAGGGTTTCCTGCCTAAGAAGGGGGTTGGACTAGAAGACCTCCAAGGTCCCTTCCAACTCTGCTATCCTACCCTACCCTACCCTACCCTACCCTACCCTACCCTACCCTACCCTATTCTATTCTATTCTATTCTATTCTATTCTATTCTATTCTATTCTATTCTATTCTATTCTGTTCTGTTCTGTTCTGTTCTGTTCTGTTCTGTGGTGTACCAGAATTATTCAGTGGCTATTGAAGGATCTATGACTCTCTGTGTCTTGTTGAATTACAACTTTGAACCAGCCCATCTACCATGACCTATGTCAGGAGTCTTCAAACTTGACAAGTTTAAGACTTGTGGAGTTCAACTCCCAGAATTCCTCCTTCAGTCATGTTACCTCAGGAATTCTGGGAGTTGAAGTCCACAAGTCTTAAACTCACCAAGTTTGAAGACCCTTGACCTATACCAAATGGTGTTGGAATTGACACTACTGTTTCTGTGGGCATGGCTTAGTGGGCATGGTGTGCCATGGTGGGTGTGGCTGGGTGGGCGTGGCAGAAGAAAGATACTGTAAAATCCCCATTCCCTCCTCACCCCACTAACCTGCTTTCCAGCTCCGTTCTCCTGTGCAGGGCAACCAAAGGAGACCCAGCCGATCAGCTGGGACTCAATGGGAGGCAGAGAATAGAGGGGTTGGCGGGGCCAGTCAGAGGTGGCATTGGCCGGTTCTCCGAACTACTCAAAATTTCTGGTCAGAACCCACCTCTGGTGCCCTCTGAGGCAACATTTTCACTTATAATGTAGCTTATTCTTCTTCTGGAAAATCTTCTGCCATATCTAATTGTTTCTGTTTCAGTTCTGGTCACCACAGTATTAAAAAAAAAAGTCATTGAGGCTCTGGAAAGAGTACAGAGAAGGTGAACAAAGATGATTAGGGGCCTGGAGGCTAAAACATATGAAGAACAGGAGCAGAAATTGGGTAGGTGTAGTCTAGCGAAGAGAAAGACTAGAAGGGACATGAGAGCTGCCTCCCAATATTTGAGCGACTGCCACAAAGTAGAAGAGATCAACTTATTCTCCAAAGCACCAGAAGGCAAGACAAGGAGTAACAGATGGAAACTAATCAAGGAGAGAAGCAACCTAGAATTAAGAAGAAATTGCCCGACAGTGAGAACAATAAACCAGCGGAACCATTCGCCTTCAGAGCCTGTGGGTGCTCCATCACTGGACGTTTTTTTTTAAAAAAAGAAGAAGAGTAGACCGCCATTTCTCTGAATTGGTATAGATTCCTCTGCTCTGGCAGGGAGTTGGACTAGATGACCTCCAAGATCCCTTCCAATTCTGTTAATTCTGTATTTTCACATGGTTAAGCATTGGTGTGATGACTCTCAACACAGAGGGCCATAATGGAGGAAGCTGATAAATTCATGGAGGAAAAAAAAAACAATATTAAGGGCTACTAATCCTGCTACCTTCCGGCTTAGGAACAGAACGATGAATGATACGATGTCATTAGTGCAAATATATTGCATATATTTTATAAATATTTGCTATTACTCTCATGAACCTGCGAGTTACTATTGCATGCAGGTCCTGTTTCTGGACTTCCTAGAAATATCTGATTGGCCGCGTTGGAAAACAGAAAGACGGATAGTGCAACGTTATTAATAGTGGCTAGGATGATGGCTGAGACATTCGGGGAAGAAATATAGAGTAGAAGATATTCAAAAGGGTCTTTTCTAGCCATAGGTGGGAGATGGACATATAGCTTGGTGTAGGTTCCTCAGTATTGTGTACGTATTGGGTGTCACTTGTCCCATCACATCGTCTCTAGCATGAACTATTTGGCATTTTGAGAAGCAGCATGAATTGTTGGTCTCTCTCTCTCTCTCTCTCTCTCTCTCTCTCTCTCTCTCTCCCCCCCCCCC
>NW_020716918.1:11113-27931 GCF_900518725.1 Notechis scutatus | reverse complement strand
ACTCCCTTCTAGAAATGATGATATTACCTTGTTGGGTCATGAAACATATGCAGGAAAACAAGTTCAGAGAACACTAAGGATCCCCCCCAATCCTCCTCCTCCTCCCCCTCCTCCTCTTCCTCCCACTTTCGGCAAATGCCACTACCTTCTAGCACTGATAATGTTCCCTAGTTGGATAATGAAACACCTACAAACAACCAACCAGGCTTGGAGAGCACCAAGGAATCTCCAGTTCACCATTGAGCTACAGAGATTCTCTTCCATTACAATGATCCCTAGTATCTATGTTTTTATGAATTAAGTACGTATGTGTGACTTCTTTGTGCACACACAAGTGTAGTCCTGATATATTTTGATAATCCAGAAAAGGCAAGCTGCCAAATCCTCCCCTTTTCCTCATTGCTATCTATGTCATTTCAGGGCAGGGAGAGTTCAAAATTTCCTCTAATAACTCAACCTCCAAGTTGCGCTCACTTGTCATATCTCCAAATCATACCCAGTAGCCGCAGCCTTTTGAAAAATGAGGAACAATAAAACTGTCAGCTCCAAAGACATCTGCCTGCACCGAGGAGTGGCTGAGAAATGGGACCTAGGGCGAAAAGGATTTCTCCTAAAATCCTTGGGAATGAAAATGGCAGTCTTCGGTTGCTTTGTCTAAGCTGTTCGGGGTGGTTTGAGCCAAAAAAACAAAACAAAAAAAAAAACCCTACACAAACTCCCAAAAGTAACATCATCGGTGTGTGTGTGTGTGTCCATCTTGTTCTCCCGAGAAGCTGAAGATCAAGATGGCTGCTGCGGGTGTTCATAGGGGTTTGAGAGATTCCCTAGCAAAGATTCTACGCAGTTCGGCAAACCTGCAATTCCCATTCTTGGCTGGCTCTGCCCACCCTGTCCCTTCCCTTCCAGGAGCCCCCACGTGGCCCATTTTGGATGCAGGTAAGTGCAGGGTATGCGCAGAGGCTCTGGGTGGGGGAAAAACTGACCTCCTGGAAGTTCTGGAAGGCCAAAAATGGCCCTGTTTCCAGCTTCCAGAGAGCCTCTGGAGCCTGGGGAGGCCATTTTCTTGAGGAAAGGAGGCCATTTTATTGAGGAAAGCCTCCGGAGCCTGGGAAGGGGAAAAATGCTCCCCCCACCACCATGGTGCAGGAGGCCAACTAGGCCACGCCCATCACAGCCACTAATCCAGCTGTTGTAAGTCGAAGACTATCTGTATATTCAAGTTATATCCTCAAAGTTGAAGCTGTTCAACCATAGAAGAAGGTGAAAGAAAAATGCCTTGGGTTCCTTAAAGAATATCTCCAGATGTTCTTAAATTCTTCAGCTTAAATATTTTTATACAGTGTGATCAATTTCTCTCTCTCTCCCCCTCTCTCTCCCTGTCTCCCTCCCTCCCTCTCTGTGTCTCTGTGTCTATCTGTCTTTCTCTCTCTCTTTTTTTCTTTCTCTCTCTCTCATGTAATTGCTGCCTAACCTGGATTGGAACAGGAGGAAAGGTAACAGCCAAAGATAAATGTTTGTGGTAGATGATACTAGAGGAAGGGATTTAACAGGGAAAGAATTGAAGGACTGTCATTGCAATGTGGTTTTACAACTTCTATATGCTTTCTCCTGCTTTGAGAAAGTTAAACCAGAATGAAGGTTCATGGCAAAACTATAGCCGGTGGAATAAAGAGCTGTCTGGAAGACTGTCTAGAAGAGATGGCCTTCCAAGCAAAAGTACACTGAGACCATGTTCAGTACCATGGCAACAACAATCCATCATTGGTTGAGAATTCTGGAAATCAAAGTTTACACCCAACCTGAAGAAGGTTCGTTTGCATAGCCATTGTTGGAATTCTAAGAGTTAGAACGTGGCTATCAGGGTATCTGGAGAGCTTGCAGTTAGAATTGATAAAGTCCTCTGTTTTTTGTTTATTTTTGTTTGGTTTTGACTCGCCTTCCCTTGTTGACATGCAAGTTCAAGAGGTGAGCAGAGACCTTCTCAAAGCAGGTGAGGAAGGGAGTACAAATATGGAATTATTCAGCAGCTATAAGCTGATTATTAACTCCAATTTGTTTGCTGAGATTTAATGACTGTTGTGACATATGCATATGTAAGTGAGAGAGAGAGACATTTGGAAAGTCCTGTAAATATGTCTTAATGCTCAAGTCTCATGAAAAATACATTTCTAAATCTCACATTGCATGGAAAATTTATTACACAAATGTATAGTTTCTTTCCTTCCTTCTTCCCTTCCTTCCTCATTCCTTCTGTCCCTCCCTCTGTCCTTCCCTTCTTCCCTCATTCCCTTCCTTTCTCCCTCCCTCCCTTCTTTCTTTCCTCCTTCTCTTCCTCCTTTCCTCCCTTCCTCCTTTTCTCCCTCCCTCCCTCCCTCCCTCCCTGCCTTCCCTCCTTCCTCCCTCCCTTTCTTCTTCCTTCCTCCTGTTTACATTTGTGCTGCCTCTGTATTCATTGCCTGAAAGCCATAAATACATTCTGTCATGTTTACGATTATTGGTGATTTTGATTTGACGAACATCGATAGAAAGCAACTGCGTGGATGGTATTAAATACATTAAACAACTTCAGATCCACACCTTTCCCTTGTTCCTCTTTAGATTTCATCTAATATGAATCAATATTGGCTTAATAATTAATGTGTTTAAACATTTTTATGTATATTTTATGGTAGATGGATCCATGCTTATTTTATGACGATGAAATATTTACTTTTAAGGGAACTGGAGAATGCTGTCGTCCTGGCTTTTGATCAGCCTTTCCCATGGGATCTAAGAGGTGACTCTTCTAGAGTAAAAGAGATACTTTGGTGTTGTCTGTGACCTTCAACAAAGATCTTCTAAGATGGACTTAAAGTGTTCAGAAAGAGAATTACCAGATTTAACAGATTAACAGAGTTGGAAGGGATCTTGTAGATCATCTAGTCCAACCCCCTGACCAAGCAGGAGACCCTACACCATTTCTGACAGATGGCAGTCCAGTCTCTTTTTGATAGTTTCCAGGGATGAAGCTCCCACAACTTCTGAAGGCAACTTCTGTTTCCTGGATTTATTGCTCTCACTGTCAGAAAATTTCTCCCTTATTTCTAAGTTGAATCTCTCCTTGTTTGGTTTCCATCCATCATTCCTTGTCTGGCCTTCAGGTGCTTTGGAAAATAGTTTGACCCCCTCCTCCTTGTGGTAGCACCTCAAATATTGGAAGACTGCTCTCCTGTCTCCCCTAGTCCATCTCTTCACTAGACTAGCCAAGCCCAGTTCCTGTAATGGAGACGTTGGACTTCTCGTGGCATGCCACCAAAGAAACTTTTTTTCCATGGAAAGTCGATGATTTTACACTGTTCTTGATGGGAAAAGATTAAATGAAATCATAGAAGTAGCATAGTAGAGAATTGGTGGAACAATTCTTAGAATTACTGCTCAGAAGTTATTCAGAAATCCCTTGACATTTACTCTGCTCTATTTATTTGATTTCATCCCATCCTTCTGTTTGTACAATGCTCAAGCCAGGGACATTTAAAAAAATAAATATAGAGGTACAAGAGACAGAGTAAAAACCAAGTAAATTACTCCTCTAACGACAAACTAAAATCACATAGTGTCAAGAGCAGTAGACAGATGGAACTCTTAAAGTTTTCACCCCCCCCTCAGATTTATAAAGGAAGATATGTTGTTCTTGGTCATGATTGACATTGTTTTGTGTTTTGTTTCTTCATTTGGTTGATTCAATGGAAAGAAGCAGTCCATCAGATCAGGAGGAGAAAGAGAAGGTGGGGAGAAAGAGGAGGAGGAGGAGGAGGAGATAGATAAGAAGGAGAAGATGGAGGAGAAGAAGGAGGAGGAAGAGAAGGAGAAGGAAGAAAAGATAGATAAGCAGAAGATAGATGAGGAGGAGAAGGAGGAAGAGAAGGAGGAGGAGTTAGAAAAGAAGATAAATAAGAAGAAAGAGGAGGAGGAAGAAAAGAAGGAGGAGGAAAAGATAGATAAGCAAAAGATAGACGAGGAGGAAGAGGAGGAGTAGAAGGAGGGGAAGATAGATAAGAAGCAGAAGATAGATGAGGAGGAGAAGGAGGAGGAAGAGAAGGAGGAGAAGATAGATAAGGAGAAAGATGAGGAGGAGGAGGAGATAGAGAAGGAAATGATAGATGAAGAGTAGAGGAGGAGGAGGAAGAAAAGAAGGAGGAGGAGATAGATAAGCAGAAGATAGAGGAGGATGAGGAGAAGGAGGAGAAGGAGAGGAATATAGATAAAAAGGATAAGATAGATGATGAGAAGGAGGAAGGGGGGTGAAGGAGAAGATAGATGATGAGCAGGAAAGGAAAAGGCAGAAAAGAGAAAGGGAAGGATTTATAGTTCCACCTGTCAAACAAGACTGTATCAAACCTTGGAGGAAAATAAGATGCAAAACACTTCATCAAATCTTTTGAGGCAAGTTTGATGACTTCATGAACACACTCATATCGTTTCCTCAGCAGCCGTGCAGAAGCAGTTTGACATTGCCTTTTTTTTCTGGGATGTCTTTCAACTTCCCAGTCTCTCCACGGTTTTGGGTCTCCCTGGTGATCTCATCTCCAAGAACTAACCAGTACTAAACTGGGCTTGCTTTCCAAGCCCAGACAAGGTGGTGCCAGGTGATGAAATATCTAGGAGGCATTGACTATACCTCACTGGCTAATAAGGAGCCAATTTTTTGGGGGGGGAGGGAGTGCCAACACTCTTGTAGCCAAAACAACCATGCCTTCCCCCCACTGAAGCTGTCATTCAGTTGCCAACCAAGCACAGCAAGATGATTGCCAAGGGTAATAAAAGTCTCATTTATCTTCAGCAATGTTCCTCCAGCAAAATAATGAAATCAAATAAAATCTGCTGGGGGAGAAGACAGACCACGGTGAGAAGATTTGAGTGTTTATTCACAAAGGGAAAGTCATGCTTTTGTTGACTCATCCTTCCTTCAAGAGCTCCCATGTTCACTGCCGTTGGCCCAGAAGCAAGACATATCACCGGTGGGTAGGTACCATCTGGCAAAGGAGGAGAATGAAGGGACAAATTAGGCCTTCTGTGGCGGTTGACAGAACTTGATCTCCTGAAAGTGTGAACAATGAGAAGAAACCTCCTAGGCTGCAATTTAGCCTTTAGAAAATTTAAAATGTCTCCGGGGTTTTCCTAAATGTAAAGGAAAGGAAACAAAAAAAAGAGAGAAAGGGCTGAGGAGCCGCTGCCTAGAGCAAACCGTGGGAGTAGGGTTGGGGTTAGGTAAGGTCAGGACTGAGTTTTGCACAAAAGTGATTGAGGAACTGGACTTGTTGACCGGAAGGTTAGCAATTTGAGACCCAAGCTCTATGAGATAGGCTGAGCTCCTGTTCTTGCCTCAGAACAGTTTTAACAAAATGCATCACAGTTTGGTTTGATGGCCGCAGTGCCTCAGATAGAAGGTCCATATGGAGAGTGGTGAGGACAGTGGAGAAGATCATAGGAAGCTCGCTTCCCTTTATTCAGGATGCTGCTTATAAGCAGTATGTGCTTAGAGCTCAAAGCATTGTTAGAGACCCCACGCAACCCACTTCATGGCCTGTTTCTGTTGCTCCCCTCTGGGAAGAGGTTTTGAAGTATCTACAGCAGGACTACTAAATTCTAGAACGGCATTGTTCCTTATGGCATCCATCTTGTAAACTCACAACAACCCCATTCCCTCTCCACTCCTGGAGGAAGTTTACTGCAAAATCCCCCTTCCCTCCCCACCCCACTAACCTGCTTTCAGCTCCGTTCTCCTGTGCAGGGCAACCAAAGGAGACCCAGCCGATCAGCTGGGACTCAATGGGAGGCAGAGAATAGATGGGGTTGGCGGGGCCAACCAGAGGTGGTATTTGCTGGTTCTCTAAACTACTCAAATTTTCCGCTACCGGTTCTCCAGAACTGGTCAGAACCTACTGAATACCACCTGTGAGATGGACCTCTCCGATTGCAGTTGTCCAACCGTTTTTCTTTGGATTTGGTTTTTCCTTAAAAATACATCCTAAAGGAAATCAATCCTGATCATTCCTTGGAAGGACAGATCCTGAAGCTGAAGCTCAAATACTTTGGCCATCAAAGTATTGCAGAAGACCCTGAGGTTGGGAAAGATGGAAGGCAAAAGGAGAAGGGGACGGCAGAGAATGAGATGGTTAGATAGAGTTGCACTGACACATAGATAAATGTGTATTTGGTCAAACTCTCAGAATGGACGCTGGAGGACAGCGGGGGCTGGTGTGCTGTGGTCCATGGGGTTGCAAAGAATCAGAGGCAATTTAATGACTGAATAACAACAGCAACACAATACACCTGTGTGGCTGTGGGGCATTCTGGGGCATAAAAGCAATCTCTTTGCATCCTGATGCTGAAGACGAATCTGCATCCAGCCGTCGCTCAAAGACAAGATGACCAAGCAATATATCAGAGTAGCTTGTTTATTGCTACATGGAAATCTCTCCAGAGGACCACGGTTGTTCTGCTTGTCCACATTTCAGCCCCTTTTCTAAAAATCCTTTTTGCACTTGGCCAAGGAGTGCTATCCAGATTTTCTGCAGAGTGACAGGGTGACGCGTGACAGGGAAAAAAGAAAAAAAAGAAAACTAGCCATCATCTTTGCTACCACGCGGTGCAATAAAGTCGCAAGAAAATCCCGAAGGAATTCTAAAAACATTCCAGGGGAAAAGTGGGGGAAAAAAAATCCAAAGCTGTTTGAGTCAAGGAGGAAAACTTTTTAGGAAATTGAAAGATGGACGGTGTGGCACAGCGTTAACAATCATGTGCTACAGATCGGTAGGAACCATACATCACTTTCGGAAGATTTCAGTTAAAACCATTCGAAGATGGGGGAATAGAGTTTCCAATAAAATGCCTGATTCCACCAAGTCTTGCTAGTTATAAAAAGAGAGAGCTATAAATATCTCGGATAGTCTGCAAAGTCAGGTTGCTGAGTTAGGGATAAATGAATTGACAGCCCAAAAGAGGAAGGGAGGGTGGGAAGGATTTGTTTTTTAAAATTACAACAAAATGTAGTTAGGCTTTGGTGATCGTCCACAATATATTGGCTGTTATTAACACGAAACACGTACATGGTGAGTTGTAATGTTTACTGAGCCATTACAAAGGTTCAGACCATATTTTGTGGAATTATGTTAGCGATAATTCTCTATTGGATGAGATATACATAAAAACATAAAATCATCTTCCATTTTATATACATACAGTGTGTCAGTTGGTTACAAATCTTTTGTGCTATTCTTTCGTAGTCATTACTCACAGTTTATGGAAATTTTCACATTGTCAAACATAAGCTCATATCACTTATCAATAATCTATGACTAAACTATTTATTCCATCATTTTATACGAGATATTCCAAATTTTATTTTGAAATTTAAATTGTACTTTCATCCAATGGTTATATATGTCTATATTATATTCCATATCAATCTATTGAACTTCCATTACAAAATTTTATCAGGGCTAGATTCAGCATTCCATCTGCATTTGAAAAACAATGGTCATTCTTTTGAAGTCAGCAAAGTCCGCATTCTGGATAGAGAGGACTGAAAGAGGGTTCAAAGACATTAAAATTGAACAGCCCTCTCTCAACAGACAGGGAGGGATATACCACCAATCTATTGTTACAACACAGTCTTTTTAGCAGTTCCAAAAAAAGTTCCACAACCAATTGCACTCTGATTCGGGTGACCCTTAGGGCACAGATAAATCTCCAAGTAGCCTCAATGATTCTCAGAAAGAGTGCTAATGACCAGATGACTGCAAGGAATATAAATCCTTCCATCCTCCACCATTCAGCCAGAACTGAAGAAGCTCCTTGAATGAGAAGCAAAATGTCTGCAAAGAAAACACTAAGAAAGTCCAATTGCCTTTTGAAAAAACACCTTTGGAACAGCCATGGATGACCAAAATTCTCCATAAACACAACTGATGTTCCTTCACAGGTCAAATGATGGATGGTGAAAGAACGGGAGTACAGGAAGACAGAAGGAAGCAGACATGGCAGCACTTGCAAACCACGGTTTTGTGATAATAGCAGGAGTCCAGAATGCCTTCTTTATCTCCCTTCCCCACAAACTCCTCAGCCTTCATGACAATTTGTGATTTAGAATCCACCCTCAAATGCCAAATTATTAGCACTGGGATCAGATCCAGTCAAGCCACCAGTGTATAAACTTCATTTCAAATAAGGAAAAGCAGCATTGATTGGAAATCGGAGACCATTTCCCTGTCTCCCCCAGGCCAGGATATTTAATTTAAAATATACACAGTCAACCAACCCAACAACCCTGCCAAAATTGCTTCTGTGTAAGGCAGGCAAAAAAAAAATGCAGCTCTTTATATATTCCGGCCAATGTCAATTTATTTAAAAACCTAATAAGGTAATTTTCAAGGCAGCGGGAATGAGGTGAAGCCCTGGTATCTAAACTTTGCAGATGGAGGAGAGAGAAAGGGAGGGAGGGAGAGAGGGGAAGAGAGAGGGAGAGAGGGAGAGAAAGAAGGAAGGAGAAGGGTGGTCAGGGTTTTCTATCAGATAGCGAACTGATAGAAAGTGCCAAGTTTGACAAGTCATGACCCTCAGCCAGATGTCTTGGCTTGAAATTCTGCTAAGACAGCAAACTGGAAGAACCTTTGTTGACCTGCATCATTCGTTTCTGGGTGCCATTTTCTTAAGTAGTCAGAATTATAATCATCATAAGACTGGCGCACTCTCTCAAATCCAATCCATCTTTGTTAGAGGCCAGCAATCTGTCTTCTAGGTCCGCCAAAGTTTGCTTTCCCTACTTGAAAGTGACGTTGATTCTCAAGGTATTTGGATGCTTGTTTTACAGGTAGTTCTCGAGTTACAACCACCGCTGAGCCCAACGTTTTGGTGACTAAATGAGACACGGGTTTCCTGCCACCACTGTTAAGGGAATCACTCCAGTTGTTAAGTTTGTAATTCTGCCCACTGCCAGAAGTTCGATCCTGACCAGCTCAAGGTTGACTCAGCATTTCATCCTTCCGAGGTCGGTAAAACAAGGACCCAGAATGTTGGGGGAAAGATGCTGACTCTGTGAACCACTTAGAGAGGGCTGTGAAGTACTGTGAAGCAGGATATAAGTCTATGTGCTATTGCTGTTGCTATTGCTACATGTATTTGGGGTGAGTAAGTTAGCAGGTGGGTTGTTGTGTTCTGAAGAACCTTCTTGGATGAGCAGCAAAACATCTTCAAAGAAAAAAACAGAAAGTTCAGTTGCCTCTTGAAAAACCACCTTTGGGACAACCAAGATTTGGATAACTGAGAATCTCCACAGTGCTCCATATACCACTTCACAGTGGTTTACAGCCCTCTCTAAGTGATTTACAGAGTCAGCATATTGCCCCCCAACAATCTGGGTCCTCATTTTACTATCCTTCGAAGGATGGAAGGCTGAGTCAACCTTGAGCTGGTGAGAATTGTACAGTCAAACTGCTGGCAATCGGCAGTCAGCAGAATTAGCCTGCGATACGGCAGTCTGACCACTGTGCCACCATGGCTGTTCCAACATCCTTGTTATTTCCCAAAATGACTTTCCAGATGCTAGCTCAGCTTCTGTGTGATGGGGAAGTGCCAGGCTAACTGGGGACAATGGTTCCATTGGTATAAAAAGGACCAGAGGATGCTCCAGTTCTTCGGCTAACCAGATCATTAAAGCAAATGCCGTAATTACGCAAACCTTTTGCATCCAAGAGACCAAGGTGGGTTTTAATTAAGGTAATTATAGTCAGCAGGACAAGCAATTTGGAGAGACATTTAATGGCTCAAGCTGACATACTATCTTTTCCAAAAGATGGTGCTGACAGAGCTCGCTACTCCTGGAACTGTTCTGCTTTGCTACTGGTCTCCAGAGAAGCTTAGACCTTTCCTTGACCCTCTCTGGTTTTTGATGGCCATCGTAAGATTCAAGATTGAAGGACTTCTCCAAAGCTCCACTTGATCTGTTCTGATGAATCAGGCAAAGCAAAACTTGAATGAGTTTCCCCCAACTCCATCGGGATAGAGTTGGAAAAAAAAAAACGAGGAAAAATTTTGTAAGGCAGAAGAACTCAACTTTTCCAGGCACAGGAGACATTCTTAAAGAGAGGAAGAAGAGATCATTTCTGATGCTCCACAAGCAGAACAGGATACAAATGATATTTTATGCCTGCAGAAGTGTGTCTCTGTACAGAGTCCAAAAAGAAAGACACACTGAGGTTCTTCTAAGCAGTTTATTGTTCCTCACCTACAGACAGAATCTTGCCAAACTATAGCAACCACTGGCCTCAGAGCTAGGAAGGAAGGAAATTTGGTTTTATGTTTAGCACAAGGGTCTTCAAACTTGGCAAACTTAAGATTTTGTGGACTTCAACTCCCAGAATTCCTGAGCTAACATGACTGGAGGAGGAATTCTGGGAGTTGAAGTCCACAAGTCTTAAAGCTGTCAAGTTTGAAGACCCTTGCTTTAAGGTCTATGGCAGTCTTTCTCAACCTCAAACCTTCTCAAGAAGTATCTCAGGGGAATTCTGGGAGTTGAGGTCCATCTTAAACTTGGCAAGGTGGAGAAACACTTGAGACTCTAGCACAAGGCTCTTCAAACTAGGCAAGTTTAAGACTTGTGGACTTCAACTCCAAGAATTCCTGAGCTAACATGACTGGAGGAGGAATTCTGGGAGTTGAAGTCCACAAGTCTTAAAGCTGTCAAGACCCCTGGTTTAGCACAATGAAGTCCAGAGGACACCTGCCATAAATTTAATCCCCACTCCACTTTTTCTTCCCTATCAAAACTGACAATGCTGTGATGGTAGAAGAGTTCCATGGTCTCTTCCAACTCTGTTATTCTACAACCTGCTGCTATAGGACTGAGAAACTGGGCATCATGACTTTGGTGGTGGCATCTGGCTCTACTTCTCCAGAACATTTGAAATCAAAAACGCTCCCATGGAAGATCAGCCAGGGATGCCACCAAGCCAGAAGAGACATAATAATGACAAACCCCCAAAACAACACAACTCATCCCAAACTCAGTATCCACAAAGAAGGAACGTAAGAAGAATTCTCAAGAAAGAGATGGAAAGTACTGGTTGGGTCAGGGCATCCTACTTCGTGGTTCCTGCTTGTAAAGTTGCACTTAGTTTCAGAGCCGATCACCATTCTTCTTTCTCTCCATGGCTGGGTTCAGCAGATTCCTCCCCCCGCTTTTTTTTAATATTGCTCTTTATGATTATGAGGATATTTTAATGATAGTTGTTTGTTTATGGCTCTTACAACCCATGTGTTTTAATTGCCAGTAGATAGCTCTGGGCCCATCAATTTTTATTTTTTATTTTTTATTTTTTTTATTTTTACTCTTGGCTACATATTATCACTGTGTTAATTTGGTGATGGGGAATTCTTCCAATCAGAGAATTCCTCCTAGAGAAGACGAGAAAGAGAATATGTTCCAAAACACCTCAGTTCCAAAAGTGTTTCTCTCTCTCTTTTTCTTCCCAGGGTCATGGAAGGCTTTGTAGGGTGGAGGGAAAGTGGGAAATTTAATTAGAATGTTCCCGAAGAGGCTTCTGAATTTTCATAGCAATTAGCATTTCATTAAGGCAGGGAAATTGCATTTACCAGAATATGGGCACCGCCTTCTCAAAGACTTCTTTATTTTTAGATCCTGCCATGATTCATTGGCTACTCATCGCTGAGGTTTGGGTGACATGGACGGCTTTGAGAAAGCTCATGTGTGTCATCTGTCTGCCTCCTGGAAGGTGGTTCTTGAATGTTCATGGAGACAACTGAAAACCGGCTCAAAGATAAATCCCTGGCCTGAGTGTGTACTTAGAGGCTGTGGTGGAATGCAGTCTGGATTCCCATGAGGGAGGGAGGGGTTGCATTCCAGAGGACCAAGAGACAGAAAAGTTTAGACAGCTTGGTCGGGAGGGAAAGAGTTAAGGTGGCCCCTCCTTAGTAGCTCCCAGGGTGTAGGTTAAAAGATACAAGTCATCTACTTTAGTTTGGCAAGATTCTATCCAGAGGTGAAAAACAATGAAGGAAATACTTGGAAGAACTTCATCGTGTCTTTCTGTTTGGAACTTGACAGAGGCCCACTTCTGCAGACATTAAACTCTTTTGCCTTTTGTACCACTGTTCTGCTTGTGGACCATCTCAAACCATCTCATGGTGCTACTTCTGCAACCACGGCTCATTTTCAGTACTTTATTTGTGGCCACAAAGACTAAGACTTGATTTTTGTAGGTGTTGGGAAGAAGCCACAACATGGCCCTAATGACTTGATGAATGGGGATTGAAACTCAGGAGGCTAAAGGTATCTGGGAGGCTGGACCACTTTCTACTCGATCTCACTCAACCTAGAGTCCACTAATTTTCCAAAATGGGCATGATGCAATAGCTGTGATCTGCTTTTACAGTAGAGGCAACATTTACAGCCAAGTCTACCTCTAGGCACACTTTTGCTTTGATTACTTGAGGGCATCAAGCTTGAAGCTTGGCCTGACTTGAGATGAGCAGGGAAAAGAGAGGGGGAGGGGGACGGGGAGGGGGAGAGGAGAGAAGGAAGGAGAGAGAAAAAGAGAAAGAGGGAGAGAGATAGGGAGGAGGGAGAGAGAAAGGGAGAGGGAGAGAAAGAGAGAGGGAGGTAGAGAGTGAGAGAGGAAGGAGAGAGAGGGGAGAGATGGAGAGAGGAAGGGAGAGAGAGACAGGAAGGGAAAGAGAAAAAGAGAGGAAGGGAAAGAAGGAGAGGGAAAGAAGGAGAGAGGGAGGGAGGGAAAGGGCAAGATGGAGTGGGGAAAAAAGAGGGAGAGGGAAAACAAGAGGGAGAGAGATAGATCTTCCTTTCTCTGCTGTGGTGGCTCGTGATATTGTCTCCTTGTCCTCAAGGTCATAAATGATCAGTTTCTAGACATTTATAGCTGTAGCCGTTGGATGAGCAGAAGGGGGGAAAAATTGATTGCCCTCCTTTCAGAAATAGAGAGGGGAAGCTATTGACGTTGTTCCTGCCCATGGAGATCATTCTTTCCTAAAGAAATATGGAGAGGATCTTGCAAGGATTCCCGGATCTCTGAAAGCTCTGAGGTCTGATCTCCTTTTCAAGGGGAGCAATCCTGAGCCGTACATTGTTTATATTTTTCAGATCCTTGTTTTTCCCCTTCTAGGAACTCAGGAAAGCATTTATTTAAAATCACAGTGGCATAAACACCCTTCTTTTGAATAAAACCGCTGCAGCCATTACTACCACTATCAGGTTATTTGCAAAAGTATTATTGCTGCTCTTAGTTTATTATCAGCATCTCTGTCCACTTCCCAACAGAATCTTGTCCAAATTGGTCTTGTAGTCTTCCTGGGAAATAAGTTTGGTTTTTCAGAGCACTTTAGAATTTCTTCAGAGATTTCTTTTATAGAGGTGCTTTGGGGCTAATATGTCTGTTGCTCTTTCTTTGAGCCAAGACAGGAAGTGCTCAATTTAAGACCACAACAGAACCCAACATTTCTCTTGCTAAGTGAGACCATTGTTAAGTGAATTTGGTCCCCCTTTTACAATTTTTCTTGCCGGAGTTGTGAAGTGAATCATTGTGGTTGCGAAGTTGGTCACACATGGTTGCTAAGGGACTCTGCCTTCCTCCGTTGACTTTGCTTGTCAGGAGGGGTCACAAAAGGGGATCATGTGACACCCCGGGACACTGCGACCATCATAAGTGTGAGTCAATGGCTAAGTGTCCGAATTTTAATCACGTGACCATGGGGATGTTCCAAAGGTTGTAAGTCTGAAATGATTCTGGATTTCAGTCATGGTGGAACAGATAACAAGAAGAAGTAACTGATCTTGGATAAAAGATCTCCTAGAATTTTGGCCCAACTGAGAAGATCTTCCAAAAATCTTCTGATGATCTTCCAAAGATCTTCTGATGATCTTCCAAAGATCTTCTGAAGATCTTCCAATTATCTTCCAAAGTTCTTCTGAAGATCTTCTAATGATCTTCCAAAGATCTTCCAAATTTCTTCTGAAGGTCTCCCAATGATCTTCTGATGATCTTCTGAAGTTCTTCTGAAGATTTTCCAATGATCTTCTGAAGATCTTCCATTCCTCCTTTGACCCCAAAGGAAGAGCTGTCTCATTTTGAATAACTTTAATGTGATGGGGAAAAGCAGAACATTTGCTGAAGTTTCTCCTCCCAGGTCCTGCCCCATTAAAATGAATTCTTCACTGTGACAAAGGCAGCCAGAAGCTCTTTGGAGAACAGGTGCTTGGTTGACCCCATCATCACCTCTGCTTAATATATTGCTTCTGCCTGGAGGGCTCTCTGATGCAGCCAACGTGTCTTCCTCATCCCGTTTAAATGAAGCAGAAAGAATGAAGAAGAATGAGGGGAGAGAGAGAGAGAGAGAGAGAGGGAGAGAACAAGATCCTTGCTCTCTATGGAGGAGAGCTAGACAAATTCATCACTCTGAAATTTGCCTACAGCAAAGCTCTCTTCTTGCCTGCTTGGGCACTGGGTCTAAGAGGCACTGCTTTGTGCATTGAATGGGCACAGCTGAATACCCCAATGGCCTACAGAAGTCAATTTCCCAAGAATCATTGCTGTTCCCTTTGGATCTGTTGCACTGCACAATAAATTCCTGTAAGTGCATATTCGAAATTGCACAGTGCATGGGATATTTCACAAGAGTCATCTCGTATTAATTTCATATTAATTAATATTAATAAATAATTTCAGGCGTGTAAGTTTCTGTTAAGATTGCCTAACAAGGAAGATCTTCACTGGTCTTTGATGTTGGGCTTCTGGCCTGGATAACCTTGAAATAGCTAACAGATTGAAATGAGTTGTTGGGAAGTAAGAAGAAGGGACACCAACTTATTGTAGCAGTTCATTTTGATTCAATCAGAATAGAGCTGGAAGGCAGGATTTTGTTTGTTGGGGGGGGGGGGGGGGGTCTTCTAATCCTTCTAGCCTTCTAGAAGGCGTCTTCATCCAGGACTTTGAAAGGACTGGATGACATGATGGACTAGAAGACCTCCAAGACTATTTACAATTGGCAACTTCAAATCTCAACCAAGAAATGCTCTCTCTTACACATTACAACAAAAATCAGAACACTAAATACAAACTGGGTGGATACAACCTTGTAGACAACCCTCACTCTGTCAAGGACTCATTTCAAAAGATCTAAGCCCCAGAGCTCACTGTAACAGCATTGCCAAAAAGGCATTAAGAGTTGTAAACCTAATTTTGTGAAGCTTCTTTTCCGGTAACATTGAACTGCAAACCAGGGCATACAAAACCTTCGCCAGACCAATTCTTGAATACAGCTCATCTGCCTGGAATCTACACTGTATAACAGGCATTAATACAATTGAACGAGTCCAGACGTATTTCACGAGAAGCGTCCTCCACTCCTCAGCCCGCAGTAGAATCCCTTATGCCACCAGTCTTGAAATTTTGGACCTGGACAACTTAGAACTACGCCGCCTACGGTCTGACCTAAGCTTAGTACACAAAATTGCCCGCATCAACGTCCTACCTGTCAGCAACTACTTCAGCTTCCACCACAATAACACACAGGCAAACAATCGATACAAACTCGAAGTAAATCGCTCCAAACTCGATTGCAGAAAGTAAGACTTCAGCAACAGAGTGGCCAACGCCTGGAACCCACTACGTGACTCTGTGGTTACAGCCTCAAACACCCAAAACTTAAACCTGAAACTGTCTACTGTGGATCTCACTCCATTCCTAAAAGGTCTGTAGGGGGCATAAGCTCACCGACGTGCCTACCGTCCCTGTCCTACTGTTTCCCATTTATCCGTGCTCATGTATTATGTATACCCATATACCTGTTTGTACTTATAAGTTTATACGTTGTATTCATACTTATACTTGTTTTCTCATAATGCTTGACAAACTAAAATAAATAAATAGGTCTTCTAGACCTTGGGAGGTCTTTCAGTCCTTTCAGAGTCCTGGATGAAGGTGGCCGAAGAAAACCTCACCTTGTTGGCCAGATTTCTTTTCTTCTTCCTCCCCATCTTCAAATCTGCATTGAGTCCCTCAAGCCTTATGGAGTCCTTCCTCTCTGTAGGCTTTAGAGTGTGTATTGAAGAAACAATGAATGTCCGCCTTATTTATATCTTCATCTAGTGTAGCCAAGGAAGCCCGATCTATCCGTGCTAGAAGAGAGTCAGCAAGGAAGGGAGAAGGTGGAGACAGGGAAGGAAACACACCAATGGAGAGGTGAGATATTTCATCCCTCTCCACAGCAGTGTGGGGGAAGAAGGGTGAAGGTCGAGGGAGACTCACTGCATTGCACTGATTAAAAAGTTGACAGCCATTCATTTTGTTTTATGAAATCGTCAATTGATCTGCGATCACGGGCTCCCATCACTGCTGAGAAAGTAAGCGGCAGTGGAAATCAGGATTAAACTACCCGAAGAAAGAGAAGAAGGGTTGTTGTTGTTTTTTGGAGAAGCCATTAATTCTTCTCTGGAAAGGAACGTGCTATCGAATCACCCCGTCCTCTTTCAAGGTTTAGGAGAGAGCAAGATTCCTCTGTTCTGTTTTTTTTTAAGCTATATATAGATTATATATATAAAATTTTATATATAAAAGCAAAATACCACTCACACATCATCACAAAATCTCCAGAACCGTAAAACCTAAAAGCTTGAAATTTGGCACGTATGTTCCTCTTGGCTTTTAGGTGCTCACTAAGAAAGGATTTTTCAAAATGACCATCAGAGCATTAGTATTTCCTATATTATTATTATTATTATTATTATTATTATTATTATTATTATTATTA
>NW_020716918.1:509-11103 GCF_900518725.1 Notechis scutatus | reverse complement strand
TATTATTATTATTATTATTATTATTATTATTATTATTATTATTATTAACATGCTCTGATACTAAGGAGTTCTACCTCCCCACCTGAAAAGAAATCTCTTCCAAATGCAACACACAAGCAGAGGAGAGGAGTTTTAGTTTCACAGCACCAAGCAGCTTGAGTACAGAACAGTTGAGCTAAGCCACGCCCAGGCTCCTTGCTGTCTCCTTCCTGCTCACCCAACAAATACTGTTTCAGTTTCCAAACAGCCCTCAACTCTCTCACACACTGACAGGACGCTAGTCAGATGAATACCGATGGATGCTGGTAGGCAGAGGCTGATTCCCCCCCCTTATTTTTCCTCCCCAAAAACTAAGCCCAACCACATAGTTTCGTGGCGAAGCACGGGTATCAAGCTAGTACTTTTTATATTTGTGAATGGATGCTAGTACTAAGCCGTGTAAACCTTCCAAAAACTTCATCATGGCGCCCAAGAGGGATTTGTTACATGAAATAAGTGATAAAGGGGATAGCTTTGAACCATGCATGGAGTGATTTCCCCAGTGAGTAAGCCATAAAAAGCCTGGACAAACTCCCTTCCCATCATCCTTCCTTTCAAAAAAACGAAAACCCTGCTCTCCAATCATCTGCTCCAACACTTAAAACATTTCCTCAGCGCCTATAAAGAAAGAGGAATGAATCTGAGAAGGAAGACAGCTATGGATTCCTACGTTCTCCGGAGAGAGAGAGAGAGAAACCTTGGAAGAACTGACCTCATAAACTCTGTGGAAAATCCAGGGAAGAGGTGGTCTTGGCAGGAGTTCAAAGAAAGGTTGGGGAGATCTTTATCCACAACCATAAAAAAAAAAGCAACAAAGCCATTTGTCAAGTGACCTGGAGCTTCTGGATGTAAGCAAGATTTAACAAGACCCTAAGGCGTGAAGAATGAGCTTCTACATGCTCCTACTCCCAGGTTAGCAAGGAACCCACCAGAAAGAGGTCAGCCAAGGAATGCCAAGGATGTCACCTGTAGATGATACCACACCAAAGAAGTTTTTCTCTCTCCATTAAAAAAAAAAGTCTACCCTTGCTTTTTCCTTTAGCTATGCAATAGATATGGGGAGGTTCTGAAGAGATTAACAGATTAACAGAGTTGGAAGGGACCTTGTAGGTCATTTAGTCCAACCCTCTGTCCAAGCTTCCACTGCCTTAAGAAAATTCAAAACATCCTTAAACATCCATCTCATCCTGGACACCCTTTTTTTTGAAGTATTACCATCTGCAGATGGTACAGGACAATAATAAAAACAGCTGAAAAACAGCTTCTATCCCAGGGCAGTAACTCTATTGAATTCTACAGTAGAATGCAATATTAATGCAACATCAGGGATTTTCAATTCTGTGTATAGAATTTGAAGGATGTGTGTTTGTGTTTATTTTCATATAATATACACTGAAGGTGGTATTTAATTTCGTTGTACAAGGTGCAATGACAATAAACTAAACTAAACTAAACTAAGCAGGAGACCTTATACCATTTCTGACAGATGGCAGTCCAGTCTCTTCTTGAAAGTCTCCAGTGATGAGACTACCACAACTTCCAAGGGCAACTTCTGTTCCATGGGTTGGTTGTTCTCACTGTTAGGAATTTTTTTCCTTATTTCCAGGTTGAGTCTCTCCTTGATTGGTTTCCATCCATTATTCCTTGTCTGGCCTACAAGCACTTTAGAAAATAGCTTGACCCCTTCCTCTCTGTGGCAACCCCTCAAATATTGGAAAACTGCTATCCTGTCTCCCCTGGTCCTTCTCTTCACTAGACTAGCCATGCTCAGTTCCTGCAACTGTTCTTCATATGTTTTAGTCTCCAGTCCCCTCATCATCCTGGTTGCTCTTCTCTGTACTTTTTCTAGAGTCTCAACATCTTAGGTGTGGCCTTACTAAGGCTTTATAGAGTGGTATTAGTACCTCCCTTGATCTTGATTGTATCCCTCTGTCAATGCAATTTAGGATTGTGTTGGCTTTTTTGGTTGCCACTGCACAATGCTGGCTCATATTTAACTCTGAATGGCTGAGTTTGCAATCCCTACAGAGCCACGATGGTCATTGCTGCATTGTGGGCATTGCATGTCTTAAGAAGACAATCATTTTGGTTTATTCCAATCAAGCATGGTAAAGCCAAACATGTTTTAGCATGAAGGCTGAGTCAGATCACCCAGGTTTTGTCTTTACTGTATTTTTTTCTGGGGATGTCAAGAGGGGACTGTGTTTACAATTTGTTAGAAATTCTGTTTTATATAAAGCACCGCAGAGCAAAAAAAAAAAAAAGGAGTACAGTCACCATGTCCCTTACTATATTATGGCAACAGGAAATAGGAAACTCTCTTCAGAACATAAAGAAACCATAGATGATAATCATAGATGCATACTAAACACTGCCACCTACTGGCTGAATAGTTGTTGCAATGCAAAATACATTCTAACATGTATTCCAACACAATAAGAGGTTGCCTCAGGCTTATGACACCCCAGACTTATAAATGCTAATTCCTAACCATGTTCTATGAACAGTTCAAGCAGCTCCATGGTTTTAGATGATCAGATAATTAGAGGAAGATCACAGAAGATTTGGATCCATTTATGATGTGTTTCTGCTGGCAGATCTCCTTCATTATTGTGGGTGCTCCAACACTGGAGGTTTTTAAGAATAGATTTGACCACCATTTGCCTAAAATGGTATAGGGTTTTCTGCTTGAGATGTGGGTTGGACTAGAAGACCTCCTGGGTCCCTTCCAATTCTTTTTTAATCCCTTGAATATTTGTTCTTTTTATAGGCATGTCTACACACAAGGAGCCAGCCTAAAAAGATTGTACAGATTACTATTAGAGATTATTATTATTATTATTATTATTATTATTATTATTATTATTATTATTATTATTATGAAAAGAATTGTAACCAGACAACACACTGTTTACATGAATTTGAACATGTTGCTCTTTCTATTTCTGTTAATAAAAAATAAATTAAAAGGTTGCACTTTCTCCTAACAGCCATCTGATATAAAATTAGACATTATAATTTCATTCAAGTGCTCCCAGAGTTTGGAGGAGTGGAACAGAAGCCATAGTTTGTGGACACATCACAAATAAACTTGTTGAGTTTGGCCTGTTTTCGATCCAGAAGGTTCTTTTTCATTCTCCATATCTTACCAGGGCTCCGTTTTTTTAAAAAAAAATATGCATACAGATTATTTTTCAAAATCATGTTTTTAGGGCAAGATTAAAAACTAACTGCATGTGGTTAGAACTTCACCTTTAAAGCTACCTGCTGAAATAAACATCAGGTGTAAGAATAGAGGGGGTGCAATGCATTTTTTTTTTCTTTTTTAAGCATGCAACACAGTATAGTTGAGATTTTCCTGGCTGTGTGAACGCTGCTCTTCAACCACTGAGAAAAATGATGCTAAGCCTCCTTGAAACAGGCAGAGGCTCATTAAAAAGGAGTTCTAACAAATCGGTTATCAGATGAATGAACAACCCTTTTCAAATAAATCTGTTAAATAAATCCACAGTAAAGATAATTAGTCAGCATTATGCCATCACAATAGACTCTTATCCATTGGGGAAAGCTTTAACAGAAAGGTAAGCTGCTTAAATGTATAACAGGACGAGAGGAGCACACAAGAAGTTAGGTCTTTAAAGGAAGAGATTACAGCACCTTTTCCCACCTTGGTAAGCTGGGCTAGGAAGTGGCCATTTGATACAATAAAAAGTTTGAAACGGGACAGTCTGGTTTGTTCTGCCTATGCAGAGCTGGAAGGCGGAGTTAAGCAGGTCATCAGCTTAGCATCATTGCATCGCTGTTTTAAATTGCTATTTAAAAAAAAAAAAGAATAGAAGAAGACCAGCATGAACTCAATTATGATAGCAATAAATACACCAATGAAGGACCCAAAATTCAAGGCAGATCATCCTGAAGAGATTTCGTGTTTGTTGTTGGCTAAGAGTCAACACGGACCGGATGACATTAATCAATCAGCAACATCTCCAAACAATGAAATTCAGAGCAGAGCTGAAATGTCTATCTCTAGCTACCAAAAGATGATTAACCTTTCATTTTAATTTCATTTCCCCCTCCCACACATACACACACGTTGGTGTTTAGTTTTGCTCTTTTGCATTATATATGAATTTGACTATGATTCTCTCCTAACTGGAACAGGCAGGTTTTGGTAGATGGAACAAAGTGGGAAGGCGTCATCGGTGTCTGCCTGCCTGCCCTGTCACTGTTAAGATGAGATTGACCTTAAGAAAGCCACACAATCTCCTTCAACACCACAAACGTGGCTTAATATGTGACAGTTTGCAACAGAGCTGATGAGCCAACGTCTGGTGATTGTGTCAATGTTGTTTTCTTTTGCTGTTTCATTTCTCCCCCTCCAGCCTACTTCGGTCTGTCTGTCTATCTGTCTATCCCCCCATCTATTCTTCCCTCCCTCCCTCCATCTTCTATCTATCTGCCTGTCTGACTGTCTATCTGTCTATCTGCTTATCTGCCTACCTGCCTATCTGTCTGCCTACCTACCTACCTATCTATCTTCCTACCTATCTACATACCTACCTTTCTACCTACCTACCTACCTACCTTCCTATCTGTCTACCTATCTACCTATCTTTCTACCTACTTACCTTTCTACCTACCTACCTTCTTACCTATCTGTCTACCTACCTATCTACCTACTCACCTACCTACCTGCCTATCTGTCTACCTATCTACCTACCTACCTTTCTACCTACCTATCTGTCTACCTATCTTCCTATCTACCTGTCTGTCTGTCTGTCTCTTTCTGTCTGCCTGCCTGCCTGCCTGTCTACCTACCTACCTATCCATCTATCCATCCATCTTCTATCTTCTAACTTCTATCATCTATCTAAAAAAAAAACCTCCCTTTTTAAGATCCCCTTAATCCCTTAATTTGGGCTGGAGTCAGAGTGACTGGATGGATCTGAGCATTTACTGGCCTGATGCCCTTCTTGTTGCCGCATGGCGTTCACAATATATATATATATATATACATTTTCTT
This sequence comes from Notechis scutatus, assembly GCF_900518725.1. The sequence goes on along the minus strand of NW_020716918.1, from coordinate 6,041 downwards.
TGCGCTCTTGGGAGAGGAACATCTGCCACTATCTAGGATTGAATTCTCAATCTTCAGAATGGGAGGCAAGTGTCTTCACCATTAGGCCACCACACCACTCATCTGTCTGTCCGTCCCTCCATCCGTCCGTCCCTCCCTCCCTCCATCTTCTGCCTGTCTGTCCATCCGTCTTTCCTTCCTACGATCATGAACCCCAGTCGTGGACCCCAGATAATTTTAAATAACCACCTCCTCGAGCGACAACATCAACATCAAGTGAATTTGAGTGTGTGTGTGTGGGGGGGTGGGATCTTATGACACTTCAGCTATTTAAAATTACTGGTAATAAATGAAGATTATTTCATAGCAGGGTTCCAGGCGCGCCAATCAAGTACGGGAACCAACGGTGGGTTCTAAAAAAATGCTACTTAGCACTTCTGCGGTACAGGATACCATATGGGATCATGCTATATAAGATGCGATCCCCACATTCTGCATATTCATTTATTCTAAAATAACTCCCTCTCCCTTCCTCTTTTAATTTGCAAATTGCTAGGGTGTTGCCACTTTTGTTATTTATTTTCCCACCTCACCCCACTCCTTGCAAGGGTGGCTCCCATCCAGCCAAATGTATCGATATGGCACCGTAAGCGATGAACTTAGCAGGAAGGCTGCGTTATTTTCCCCCCACGGAATTGCTTGCTAAAAGAAAAGTAAGAGGGGGCGAGGGGAAAAAAATATTTTTTTTTTTTTGCAAAAGAACAAAGCGTGCACCAGAATAGCAACACAATTTTTATTTTTTATTTTTTGGGGGGATGGTCCCGTTTAATCCATTTTTAGCCTGTAATAAACCAGCAAGGCCGTTAGCGGCTTGGCTGAGCGGAGAACAGAGTAGAATGTTGCGTTCTTCAGGGAGGAGGGAAAAATCACTAGTACGATTATTTCGGGATAAGGAATCCAGAAACAACTGGTTTTAAACATTTCTTTGTTTTCCTGTGTCAGGAAGACGGGGGAAGGCAACTTGGACTTAAAGGCGAGCTTTAAAATCATACATTTTTTCCTGCTCCCTCCGTCGGGGAATGAGATAAAAAAACCCTTTCTTTATTCTCATCTTCCCCATCCAAGATCCAATATTTAATTAAAGATTAAATGAAAAAAAAAATTAAAGATTTGCTTTCTTTGTACTTCCGCTTTTGCCCCCTTTCACTGTAGATAGCAGATTAAGCTGAATTACAGGCTCAGCCACTAGGCAACGAAAGCAGGGATGGAACGATGAACGGAGATCAATGGTTATTGATGATTGGTTATGATCGGTTTATGGTTTATTTCCATTTTATCCAGGCCTGCGGGGGGGGGGGGGGGGGTAGCGAGATTTGTTAAGGCTGCTGTGTGTATTAGCATTTTGCTGAAAAGCTGCATTTGGCATACAACTGCTCCTCTTTCTCCCCCTCCTCCTTTCCAGGACTGATGAAGTTACCTAGCTGGGTCATGAAATGTCTGCAAGTAAACAACCATGCTCAAAGAGAACCAAGTATCTCACAGTCCATCTATTATTATTATTATTATACACAAAAATGACAGTATACACAGCAAACGAGATAACCATGCTGGGTTTCGTATCACAAATCGCTAGTCGAACACTTTCCAAGTGTTTAGGACACTGTGATGTATGGGCGGATTATGTGGGCAGATCCCAGTAAGGTGGTCTTCTGCAGCTGACCAATGGTGATTTTTATTTTTATTATGATTGTTATTTCTTCTTCTCCTTCTCTTCCTTCCTCTCTCCCTCCCTCCCTCCCTCCCTTTCTTCCTTCCTTCCTTCCTTCCTTCCTTTGTAACTGTGAAATATGGAAAAACAGTCCTGCAATTTCAGGAACAATGTTCATTTCCCCACTACATTGAAGCACCCTGGATTATTTTTCCTCCTAAAAAAATAATAATGTAACCTCGACTTTTGCCATGTTGTTGATGATGATGATTTATTGATAATAATAAGCTTCCAAAGGAAATGATTGCTTTCCTTGTTTTTAAAAGGTCAGTCCTCCATTTGGTATGCCACACATTTCTTTGTGAAGTTTAACATTCTGTCTGAACTTCAGAAAGAATTTGTAATTCAATGGCCACCTGGATGGAATGTTTGCTGGTTCCACTGATCTTGGGAAGATCTTGTGATTGTATGATTAACAACAGATATCAAGGAAGGAACTCTGTTAAGAAAGAAGCTGGCTTTATATTGAGACAGTCCAAGGATGATGGGAAAAGGTATTGGATGTTAAGTTGCCATTGTCATCAAACCCAACTACCATAAGTGGCAAATTTAACTTCCTCATTCAACTTAGTTATAGTGGGAACTGGTTCCTGCTGGTTCCATGGATGAAGATCCCTGGGGAAATTTTAGACTATAGGTCAACGTTGTTTCAAAAGGAGCTTGAAGAAGACACAACTTTCTTGAATCTTCTCTAGGTGAGTTTAGAAGACCAGTCCTTCCATGGTGGCCTTCAGGAGCTGTCTGTGGTCCTGAAGGACACCCACCAATGCAATGATTGAGGAACAAACTTTTTGGGTTAAACAAGAGAAAGAAGGTGTGAGTTGCGTAAAGCAATATCACCCTACAAGTGTGTATTTCATGGCATAGCATCCTAGGCCCCTCAAAGCCACCTCAATGCCCTCCCCCCATTTGCCAAAATGATTTATCACAAAGATTGGGACTTCCGAGGGTTGAACATGGGAGGGCAACTGGGTGATAACTGATGGAAAAGATTCATTCCCCATTTTCTATATTCCACAGTGTAGATACCAATGGGCATGAGGCAGGCTGCCAAAATGGAATAAAACAGTAAAACAGTATTCCAAGAACAATAAGTGATAAATAATAATGCCGCAAATGACATAGCAAAGCCACAAGAGGAAGCAAAAACATCTAAACAGGAGCAGAGGGAATTGGTCTCTCCTTCCATTCATTTATTGTTTCAGTAATTCCCTCTGCCCTTTGTTTTCACTCATTTTAAATGCTGGCTTTATTAGGATAAATCCCACTCTCCATTCCAATATTGGAGTAAGCACAATAGGAGCTCAGATTCAAAACTGTTGGGTGCGTCTGTTAGTATCTCACTCATTTGGTGGACTCTGATTTGTTTTTCATGACAAAGTCCCTTAAATTCAGGATTGTCCTGGCTGAATCCTAAAGTTTTCAGCTGCCTTTTTGAGTTGTTTTACAATTCCGACATTGTTCCAAAAATAAACACTCAACTTGATTCACGGTTAATTCAGTTAAGACACACAGAGGGATAAACATGAATCAGAAAACATATTTAAGGAATGTTTCAAGGTGTTGGTGATTTTCAGTACAATGTCTTAAAAGAGACTGAGACCAGCTTCCCAATGGTTATTCTATATATGTATATATATTGGCAGAAACCCACCGGAAAGGGTTAATATATGCTTTTTAAAATTTATCTTTATTAATTGAAGTGGTCTTTGTAGGTTGTTTCATTTGAGTTTTTTGTATGTTGCCCAGGGTCACTTTGTGTGAGGTGGGCAGCCACATAAATCTGATCGATAAATAAATATACTTTCAGACTGAGTATTGAATAATCCAAGAATGTTGGAAGAATACTTAAAGCTTTCCTTCATTGAAAGTTTTTAGAAAGGGCCTCGATTGGTCTTTGTGAGGTCATTCAAGCTAGAGGCATCCTTTGCTGAGTACAAGTTGGACTAGCACAAGGCTCTTCAAATTTGGCAAGTTTAAGACTTGTGGGCTTCAACTCCCAGAAGTCCCAAGCTAACATGACTGGAGGAGGAATTCTGGGAGTGAAGTCCACAAGTCTTGAAGTTGTCAAGTTTGAAGACCCTTGCTTTAAGGGTTACAAGTCTTATGTCAGTCTTTCTCAACCTCAAACCTTCTCAAGAACTATCTCAGGGGAATTCTGGGAGTCGAGGTCCATCTTAAACTTGGCAAGGTGGAGAAACACTTGAGACTCTAGCACAAGGCTCTTCAAACTTGGCAAGTTTAAGACTTGTGGACTTCAACTCCCAGAATCCCCAAGCTAACATGACGGGAGGAGGAATTCTGGGAGTTAAAGCCCACAAGTCTTAAAGTTGTCAAGTTTGAAGACCCCTCGACTAGACCCCTCTGACTAGTCTTCAGAGTTTCTTTTTTGGCTCCATAATCTTCATCAATTCCTCAAGGGGTCCAAGTTGAGTGCTGGTGTCCTTATGAATGTGCATCCATGTCATTTTCTTGGAAGTACCTCCTGAAGACCTTTTGACTTCCCAATGTACAGTCTACAGTCTGGGAAGTCCTTCTTTCATCTCCCAACCTGGCCAGAGTCAACCAGGTGTTGCTTTACCCCGTTCCCTCTCCTGCTCTGCTTTATCCCACTTCAGTCTTGAAAACTGGACTATCCCAAAGAGATAAGGACTCCTTTTCCAGCGTCTTTGGGAACCAGCGAAGGAGGTGATGAAGCAAAAGAGACATTTCTCTTCCAAAAAAGAAAAAGAAAGGAAAGGAAGATGAGCGGTTGAATTGGGAAAGACCCCCGGCGATGAGGGTTGGAAGAAGTCTAGAAGGTTGTGGAGAAGAAGACCTTCCAGGCAGGAGATGGAGAGGAGCCCAAGAACTGGATGGAGGCGCAGAATCCCGGGTGGAAGAGGAGATGGCAGCTGGGAAGAGGGCGAGGAAGAGTTAAAAGAGAGACGGAGCATAGAGTTAAGAGGGAGCCTTCCTCCAGCTGGCCACCTCCCCTCCCCTCTCCTCAGCCGGAGGGCGCCAGTTGGAGGAAGGGAAGGGTTACTGCATGCGAATGGGAAGGCGAGCAGCTCTCTCTCTCTCTCACTCCCTTCCATTTCCATTCCATCCACCGCTCTTCTCCTTCGCCCACCCCTCTCCAAAGGAAAACCCCACCAGCCTCTTTTCTCGGTCCGATTTTTGCCCCTCCACTTCTCCCCGTTCCATGCTTCCACTCCCCTTCTGCTCCGACCCAGCTCTGCCTCCCAAGGGGGGGGGGGGGGCCACCCCCCCCCCCCCCCCCCCCCCCCCCCCCCCCCCCCCCCCCCCGCCCCCCCCCCGCCCCCCGCCTCGTGGAGTTAGCAAAGCCCCAATCTCTCCCATTCATTCCCGGAGCCCCGCCTCCTCGGGACGCCCCTTCCCCTCCCTCCGGCAAGCTCTTTTCCTCACCGCTTTGGCTCCTTTCGATCGCCTGGATCCCTCCTCCTCTTCCTCCTCCCGCCGCATCTCTCTCTCTCCCCCCTCCCACCCCCCCCCCCCTCGCCCGACCGCCCTCGTCTTCTCCAGCTTGGCTTGTGTGCGCCTTCCTTTCGCCCCCGGTGGCTGCGAGCTGATCCATCCGAGGAAGGCAGCGAGGAAGAGGAGGAGGAGGGGAAAAGAGGAGGAGGAGGAAGAAGAAGAAGAAGAAGAAGGAGACCCGCCGCAAAGAGGACCCTTTCAAATCAATGAACAAGCATCTCTGTTCTCGCTGAATTCTTCTTCTTTTTAAATATCCAGCAAACCCCACGAAGGCGAGGGATTCTATCGGATTTCTTGGAAGATCTCTC
>NW_020716917.1:556789-568668 GCF_900518725.1 Notechis scutatus | reverse complement strand
AGAGAGAAAGAGAGGGGAGAGAAAGGGAGAGAAAGAGAGAGAGAGAGAGGGAGAAGGAGAGAAAGGGGGAGAGAGAAAAAGGAGAGAGAGAGAGAAAGGGAAAGAGAAAGAAAGAGAGAAGGAGAGACACAGAGAAAGATTGGGGGAGAGAGAATGAGGGAGAGAGAAAGGAAGAGAGAGAGAGAGAGAGGAGAGAGAGAGCGCACGTGATTGGGAGAGAGAGAAAGGGGGAAAAGGAGAGAAAGAAAGAGAGAGACAGGCCAACTCTTCCCCGGTGGATTTTAAGTAGGGCAGTCCCTCCCTTTGGGAGGGAGATGGATGGTTTCAAAATGGGATCCATAAAAATTAATAATAATAATAATAATAATAATAATAATAATAATAATAATAATAATAAAATGGAGGGAGATCAGAACTGGGGACATCAAAGCAAGCTTTCCCCGAGCAAATGAAGGGTTAGCACTTGGGAGAAGATACACTTCATTGGTAACGGAAGCAGAGAAAAGATGTTTGAAGATCTTGCACTGACTTCTCAGACGCATCAATCAATCAACTGGTTTTTGAGTTGACTGATCGAGCAATGGAGCCTCACCGCTTTCCTTCCCATCACAAATTCGCGTGAGTTGGCAGAATAACCCCAAATTTACACCAAGGGGTAAGCAGTAAAGGAGAACATTTGTAGCTCAGGGTTGAAATGTGAGGGGCTTGGTGGTTTTCTTGCAGACGTTTCATGACCAAACTATGTAACATCATCAGTGTTAGAAGGGAATATTTCCCTTCTACGGTAGCATTGACGTTGTTACCTAGTTTTGGGTAATGAAACGTCTGCAAGAAACAAGCTCAGACAGCCACAAGGATCCCATAGTCCTCCTCCTCCATCCCCTCTTCTCCTTCTTCCACTCCCCAAACCCCACTGCCTTCTAGCACTGCTGATGTTACCTAGTTGGGTAATGAAACGTCTGCAAGAAAACCACCCAGCTCAGAGAGCACCAAGGACCCCAAGACATAAACAGACAGGACTGGGCAGATTTGCTTACTACTCTGCCCCAACGCAATACAACACAATGTGCTTCCAACCATATCGACTTGCAAAACGGGAGGTTCCATTTTATTCGGCCATCATTTATACTGCACTGTCTTTCTCCCTTAACTAAATCTCCTCCCAACCCCGTTTCCAGGCTCAAAACAACAAAACTAGCATTGTTTTGAAGCCACGGGCAGTTTCCGATCACCTTTAACCCAGGTTAAAGCCAGCAACGGAACGGGGGGGGGGGGGGGGGCGGACATGACAAGGAAGTTCCTTCCCCCCCCTCAAAGCAACGGGGAACAGAGTTTGCAGGATGTTGCCACCCTAAACATCCGTTAATTCCAAAGGAAATTGAGGCAATCAATGCACAAGAACAACCTGGAATAGCCAAGAAGCCACATTAAGCACCATCTTCAAGCCCTTCGCTCTCAATTCCAAAAAGAGGAAAGCCAGGAGAATTTGGAATTCTTGTTTTTAAGGCAATGAGAAAAAGCAGAACGGCTAGGGAGCCCTTGCTGGAAATTCACCTGCTCTTCAATTACTCAGAAAAGCTCATTGGTGGGGCATTACCTGGTTTTCAGAGAGAAGTCGTTCAAAAATCTGAACGGTGCCATCAGGGGTGGGATTTGGGCGCAGGTCCAAAAGAGAGCCTGGCGGAGTTTGTCAAAGTCAAAGCGCTCAGCTCACCGAAAATGAGAATTTTTTTAAAAAAAGATGATCGAAACAGCCTCTCAGAGGGATAACTGCATTGTGGAGAAGGGAAGCAATGATACCTACAGCTATTTCTGGGTTTCTATTTCTCAGCAGTTTTTTTTTTTAATTGTTTCTGATAAGGGGAGAAAAAAACAACCCAGGAATGGTAGTGAGTATATAGGCAGTTCCAAGTAAGGTGGGTTTTGGGTGGTTTTTTTTTTGCAAAGTCAGAATATTCAGGTCTGATAAGTTCAAAATTTCCACTTTTCTAGGCAGCCCTTTGGGGATTGATGAAGCTTCTTCAGCTCGGACTGGATAGTGGGGAAACTGAAGAAGCTTATTGGACTAGAAGTGAAATGTCTTCAAAGAAAAACCAGAAAGTCCAGTTGCCTTTTGGGACAACAACCATGACCTGGAGGGCTGAGATTCTCCATAGACACTTTTGTGTTTGGTGATTTTTCCCCGCACCCCAGTTCTTTTTTCTTCTATTCTGCTGTCTCCGGGCACTGCCACATCCACAATCCAGACTTTTTTTGTTATGGTCTTTTCTTATCAACAATTGTTTTGTCTTTTTTTATCGACAATTCTTCAATCTGACCCGTTTGAATTCTAAAGTCCCCGAGCATTTGAGCTTCTTCATTTTGTACCACTTCTGATTATTAATTTATCCCACAGCGCAGAGGCTCTAATTTGCATGATGTATTATTTATGGTTCGTTGCAGCCAGATGTGGAGACTGGATTTGACATTTTCGGCTGCCTATCGAGGCCTTCCCAGGGACCTGAAACAAGCAAGACGTTGTCGTTTGATGGGGTTGCAGATATTCCACACAAGATGTCAGCTGTTCCAAAGGGAAGCTGCCTTCCGCAATTGACTGATGTATTCTTATGGTTCATCACCCAGTCAGTCAGATGTATACATTGGATTTGACCTTTTTGTCTACCTGTCGAGTTGCATTATTATTACTTATCTTTTTTTTTATGGCAAAGCAAAGGCAATTTGCAAGATAAAACAGATTTGTGGGTGTTCAAAATGGGGGAAATTATTCTCCCCACCCACCTGCCTAACTCCAAAGAAAGTGGGAAGATAATTACCTCGTCCAAAACTGGTCAGTAGTTTTGGGCATTTTTCACCAACCATCCCCTGAATATTACCGAACTAAATGGGATGTTGTCAGACTAGGTTGTAAAAAAATGGAGGGGGGTGGTGGTGTTTTTGGAAACCTACCACAATTCAGCAACGGGTTTTCCCCATCCTTCTCCATCTTTCCTGCTGGGTACCACACACGGTTGTCATGGAGACAGCCACATGCAACGTTGCCATGCTTACAAAGCATACGACGATGGCCCTCGTGCAGGGGGGGTGGAGAGAAATTTGCTCAGAAGTAACATGGAGCATTTTGTGTCCTTTTTAACAACATCGGCCCCCAAAATACGAAGCCTCTAAAATTCGGTTTATACCTCTAAGCCATCATCTCTTTTGGCTTGTGGGGGTCTCTGTGCAACATGTCAGAGATGTGGCGGGTGGGGTGGGGGAAACGGACCAAAATCTATATAGGGTTATTGGAGACAGTTCAAAATCCAAGGGGGTCCCGAGAATTCCCAGGGCTTTCAGTAGCCTAAAAAACAAACAAACTTGAAGGGATCATTCGCACATTCGGATCATTAACCTGGTTACTGATTTACGTTGTTTCTCTAGGTTTACAGAAGACGGTGACCTAGAATTGAACAATAGCTTCGTGCATGAATCTCACCAAGGGGAACATTAATCAAGCTTGGCACAGCATGAATGAGCCTTCAATTGACCTGGTTAACATGCTGTGAAATGCAAACCTCCTCTCTCTCTATCTCCCTCCCTCCCTCCCTCTCTCTCTGTCTCTGTCTCTCTCGCTCTCTCTCATACACACACACACACACACAGAGTGAGAGAGACCATCCATTGATGGGAAGGGGAGTTGTGATCTTTATCCTGAAGTTATCCCTCCTATTCAACAGATTACATTTAAACTTTAAGCTTTTGCTTTTCTCTGCTGGAGATAAATACTTGAGCTTCTTCCTCCTCCTTTTTTCTTTTTTTTGTGGGGAGGGGGGGCAAGAGAAGATATTAAAAGGGATGCAGAGTGGTGGGGGCTCCGTCACTGGAGGTTTTTAAGAAGAGGCTGGAAAAACCATTTGTCTGAAACGATGTAGGGTTCCCTGTTGGACTAGAAGACCACCAAGGTCCTTCATGACTCTGGGCTGATGACTATTACCTAGTTTGGGTCACGAAACGACGGAAAGAAAGCAACCGAGCTGAGAGAGCATCCAAGACCCCCAAAATCCTCCTCCTCCTCCTCTTCCTCCCTTCTTGCCCTGATGATGTGACCTAGCTGGGAATTTTCCATCTTCCAAAAAGGCCCAGACGTTCCTCATGTCTGCCTTTCCAAATCTGGAGTGACATCACCACTCTGTGCCTTGCGTTGCCTTCTCACCAGCCCAGCCTCACCTGGAGGAAATATGAGAAGACATGGCGTGTCTTCCCTCCCCCTCCTCCCCGTGACCCCTCTTCTTCCCTCCCTCATTCACTTTCAAAATTAATTCCTTCCTTCCTTCCCTTTAACTTCCTTTCCCTTTTTCCTTCCTTTCCTCTTTAACTTCCTTTCCCTTTTTCCTTCCTTCCCTTATCTTCCTTCCTTCCTTCCTCTTTTATCTTCCTTCCTTCCCTTTTTCCTTCTCCTTTTATCTTCCTTCCTTCCCCCTTTTCTCTTCCTCTTTTCTCCCTCCCTTCTTCCTTTTGCATATCATAATTGTGATATATGTTATCTTTACTTATCTTTAAAAAAAACACCAAAACACCTCCATATAGAAAACCAGTCATCAGGAAAATGGCCACCATTCCCCTGACACTTTTATTTGCTACACACAGGGGTTATTTCCATTTTCAGGGGCTTAGCCAATTCCCAATCTGCAGCCTGAAATAATTCTGTATATCCACGGAGCCTGCTCTGCTGTGCCTAAAATTACAGGGAGAAAAATGTAAGGGCAAATGCAGGCAATGGTTTGTCGTCCCTGGTAAACACCTTGCCAGGAGTTGCCAGTCCGCTCACTTTTCTCCCTTTGTAATTTTATATCTAGATTAACTCCTCCTGTTCATCTGCCTCTTGGGAGAAATCAAAACACGGCCTCGCATTTGGCCAGCCAGTCACCTCGCAGCTCTTGACGTCAACTCTGCCTCCCCAAAAATATTTTCTTTGACTGATTGCCAAACCAGGCTCAGAACTGGGAAAGAAAGTGAGGCAATAGATCCTCGGCTGGGGAGTAAAATCAACAGGATCCTGGTACTTTGTGGGTGGGCAAAACCAGAGCAATTTAAAAGAAAAACAATGAATGTGTGTTCAGGGTTTGGAATAGCTGCAAATGACCTCCCTGCAGATCAGCTTATCATTTGGGGAAACCAGATTCTTCCTTTTCCTTCCTTCCTTCCTTCCTTCCTTCCTTCCTTCCTTCCTTCCTTCCTTCCTTCCTTCCTTCCTTCCATCCATCCTTCCTTCCTTCCTTCCTTTCTTTCTTTCTTTCTTTCTTTCTTTCTTTCTTTCTTTCTTTCTTTCTTTCTTTCTTTCTTTCTTTCTTTCTTTCTTTCTTTCTTTCTTCCTTTTTCCTCTCTTCTTCCCTTTCCTCCTCTCCTTCCTTCCTACCTTCCTCTTTCTTCTCTCCTCTTCTTCCCTTCCCTTCCTTCCTTTCCTTCCTTCCTTCCTTTCCTTCCCCTCCTTTCTCCTCCTTTTACTATTGTTTGTCACAGCCAGATGTTTAGAGTGGATCAGAGGTGGTATTCAGCTGGTTCTGACTGGTCCTAGAGAACCGGTATTGGAAATTTTGAGTAGTTCGGAGAACCGGCCAATCGTACCTCTGACTGGAGATTTTACAGTCTCCTTCCCCTGCCACGCCCACCAAGCCACGCCCACAGAACCGGTAGTAAAACAAAATGAATCCCTCCACTGGACTGGATCTGGCATTTCGATCCAACTCACAGGTCCTCTATATAATAATATTAAACGCAACTTCACGGGTTGTAAGCTGTTCTAAGTCGAGCTGCCTTTTGCAATTGACTGGCGGTGAATTTGTCAATGCCGTCTGGGGTTCCAGTGGCATTCCAATTGTTTTGGGATCGCATCCAAGGCACCTATATCACAATTGGCACAGGGAGTCCTCGACTTACAACAATTCGTTTACTGACTGTTCCAAGTTATAACGGCACTGAAAAAAGAGACTTTTTTTTTTTTCATTCCTCTGATCCCCCTTTGCGACCTTTGGACGAGCAAAGTCAACGAAGAAGCCAGATTCCCTTCACAAAGGTGTTACTAATTTAACAACTGTGGCAAGGAAGGTCGTAAAACGGGGCAAAACTCACTGAACAAACGTCTCACTGAACCACAGAAAGTTTGGGCTCCGTTGTGGTCGTAAGTCAAGGACTACCTACCTGTACTATCCTAACAGGTCGTTATTTCTGCATTTTCAATCTTTTATGCAGTATATTTGCAACACATTATCTCCCTTTGCTCTTTTATAGCAACAGTCAGGACTGGCTCATCAGGGGCTCTTTATCAGTTTGTACTACAAAATTATTATTTTTTAAAAAAAAATCAGTATTATTATCCTTTTCTTCTCCTCCTCTTTCTTCCTCTCCTCCTCTTTTTTCTTCTTCTTCTTCCTCTCCTCCTCCACTTTCTTCTTCTTCCTCTCCTCCTGTTCCTCCTCTCCTCCTTCTCCTTCCTCTCCTTCTCTTCCTCTTTCTTCTTCTTCCTCTCCTTTCATCTTCTTCCTCTCCTCCTCCTCCTCCCTCTCCTCCTTCTCCTCCCTCTCCTCCTCCTTCCTCTCCCCTCCTCCTCCTCTCCTCCTCCTTCCTCTCCTCCTTCCTCCTCCTCTTTCTTCTTCTTCTTCTTCCTCCCCTCCTCCTGCTCCGCTGGAGGTTCAGGTGCTTTAGGTGGGCAGAAGATGGCAGCAGAGAACCACTGTTCAGAAAATGAAGCAGCCAGGAGACCACAAACTCAACCTACTGAAGACAAACTGAATTCCGAAACTCAGCAGAGTCAATCAGGGAAACCCCAGGAAATCCCCAACTTTGAGCTTAGATGGGGAAGCTGGAAAAAAAAAAAAACAGGAAGGTGGCGGACTATTTTTATAATGCCCTTCTTTTAAAGTCAGAGGGAAACTTGGCCATTTGCAAGGGTGCCATTGCGATGGCTTGGCTCTTTGATGGGGTGGCTTGATTTTGACTCTCCAAACCACCTGAAGGGCAGGACAAGAAGCAATGGATGGAATAACAGAATAACAGAGTTGGAAGGGACCTTGGAGGTCTTCTAGTCCAACCCCCTGCTTAGGCAGGAAACCCTATAGCATTTCAGACAAATTGTTATCCAACCTCTTTTTTAAAAACCTCCAGTGTTGGAGCATTTACAACTTCTGGAGGCAAGTGGTTCCACTGGTTATTTGTCCTCACGGTCAGGAAATTCCTCCTTAGTTCCAGGTTGCTGCTCTCCTTGATGAGTTTCCATCCGTTGCTTCTCCTCCTCCCTTCGGGGGCTTTGGAGGCTATCTTGGCTCCCACTTCTTTAAACTAATGGAAGCTCCTGGGATCATCTGATCCCCTTTTGTGACCTTCTGATAAACAGTCAATGGGTACAACTTAGTAACCCTCTGAACCACTGCAGAAATGTGGCAAGAAAGGTCGTAAAATGGGACAGAGCTCACTTAGCAAACGTCTCATCTTGGGCTCAGTTGTGGCTGTAAGTTGAGGACCACCGATAATTAAGCCAATCCAGCTCAGACCCACTGCAATGGGTGATGCTGCCTTGTGTCCATCAAGCTTGCCAAAATAATAATAATAATAATCCCAATTTTGGGGCTGAGCTGGGACCAGAAAGGCATGCTCTGAAATGCAGAGAGTTACAGCTACTACAAAGAAGCCAGAAAATACAAAATGGTGATTCACAGGAGCTTTGTCTGCTATTATTTAGTCATTATAAAATGTCAGAACAAATTGTTCTTTCTATAGAAAGAAGAACAAGTATTTTTTGCATCTACACCAAAGCAGCTGGCGCCACCTCCTGGCCAGATCAGGAAGAACCGTTAAGTAATCCCGAATCCTGTAGGGGTCTCCTGTTTGAGCAGGGGGGGAGGGTTGGACTAGAAGACCTCGAAGGCCCCTTCCAACTCTGTTATTCTGTCTACAGAAATGTTTTCTCTGACGCCGTCAACCAACCCTCTCTTCTCAGATGTAAGGTTGTTTTTTACAGCCAAAATTAAAGCCTGGCGGTGCGTTTTTTCCCCCCATGCACACACAGCACAACACAACACAAGTCTACACAGGCCTTGTTGGCTCCTGCTGATGTCAGCAGCCAAGGTGCTTATTTGGCTAAGCCCGAAAAAAGCAGCTGAATTCCCATTGACCCACCCCGCTCCACAAGAAAGGGTGAGGTTCTTTGTGCCTTAACTTCGAAGGAAAATAACAACAATAATAACAACAATAATAAAACACAAAGAGCTACAAATAGAAATGGAACGACTGTGGCAAAGGCAAGCAAGGGTAGTACCCATAGTCATAGGCGCCTTGGGAGCAGTCCCAAAACAACTGGAGCCAGCTCTTGAACATTGTCGGCATTGACAAATTTGCCATCGGTCAATTGCAGAAGGCAGCTTGGCCTGGAACAGCTTCCATCCTGCGGCGATCTCTGTAACACCCTCAAACATCCAGATTTGCCTATCCCAGATCCTTGGGAAGGACTCAATAGGTAGACAAAAATGCCAAACCCAGTCTGAACATCTGGCTGACTGTGTGATGGATGATAATGATGATAATAATAACAACAACAGGTTGAGAAGGTTCTGGAGAATGAAAAAGTCAAGATCTTATGGGACTTCAGAATTCAGACAGGCATTTGGCCCACAACACACCTGGCATAACAATAGTTGAAAAGAAAAAGGGTTGGTTCATTGACATGGCAATACCTGGCGATGCACAAATTGTAGACACGCAGCAAGAAAAAAATCACAAAGTATCGGGACTTACAAATGGAAGTGGAGCGACTTTGGAAAAAGAAATCGTGTGTTATCCCAATTGTGACTGGAGCTCTTGGAGCAACACCTAAAGGGCCGCCTCGCTATTTGGAAATCCTGAATTTATCAGACTTGAATACCCTGATTCTGCAAAAAAAACCACCCTACGTGGAACAGCTTATATCCTCCGACGCTACCTGAACAGTTCCTAGGTCCTGGGTTAGGACTCGAGCTGTTGAGCCACCAACCAGCCCCAAAGGCTGTGAATCTCACTAAAGATTTAATCATAATCATAGTCATAGTAGTATCTATGGCTTTCTCATCCATCTGGAAGCCAAATTCAAGATTTGGCAAACCAGCCAACGTACTTTTAACGTTTCCAAGGTAATTCTTACTCCATCACGAAGCTGGAGAAACTGGGGAGGAACAGCACAATCCTAAAGCTTGAGAATTTAAGCACATTGCATCCCACGGCTTTGTGGGATCCATGTGGGAGCCCCAAATATCCTTCTAGCCTCAATTGCGAGATCTGGATCCAATCCCCTAAAAGCTTCACCCCGCACTGCCCATCCTCCGTTCCAACCTAGAGTTCATTTTGCGACCGTTCAATGTTACAACAGCCCTGAAAGAGAAGCGACTGAGGGCCGTTTTTTCACACACTTACAACCGTCGTAGCAGCTCCACGGTGCACCTGATCAAAATCCGAACCCTTGGCCGCCGACTCATAGTTTACGACGACGATGCGATTCGGCGCCCTTCTGGACAGCCAAGTCAACAGGAATGCCAGGTTCACTTAACGACCATGTTACTAACTTAACGATGGCAGTGATTCGCTGAACGACGGCGCCAAGAAAGGTCAGAAAAAAAAATACAGCAAAACTCAGGGAGCCAATTTCTCGCTTAGCAACATAAAACTTCGGGCTCAATTGCCGCCGTAAGTCAAGGACCACCTGTCATTGTAATGATTCAGAGGCATCGTTTCCAACCCTCCCAGGTGGGAGGTCACTATGGAACACACACACACCCCCAATATGGACCCAGCAGTGGGGCTCATCCCTGGGCTTTAAAATGAAGACACCTTAGGTCTAAGGTGTAGCCAAGTTCCTTCCCTACCGCTATTTCTACAGAATAAAAATATCACCAGATGCCAAAGGCCTCTAAGGATCATCTAGACCACCCCACCAACATCGCCAATGACCACTGGGTGTGTGTGTGTATGGGGGGGGGGTGGCCCCGCAATTAAAGCTTGTTTTAATGAATCCTTAGCAACATACATGAGCCTTGTGGGTGGACTACTACTTGTAGCCTTCCCCCCGCCCCCCCCCGCGCCCGGGAGGACCTTTCATTCCTCCAGATCGGCTTCCTCCTTTCCCAGAGGCGAATTTGGGCTTTCCCCGGCGCCCTCCAAGCCCCAACAGCTGCATTCACACGTGCCGAGCCAAGGTTTGGGGCAAGGGGGCAAGGGAAGGCGATTCCTCCCGCGGGGAAGCGTCCCTCCCCCTCCCGCACCTCCAAACAAGGCGGGGCGGGGTCGTGAGGACGGAGCCCCCTCCCCAGCCCCTTCCCTTCTCCCCCGCTCCCTTTCTTGGCCAGGTCTCCCCCCAGCCGCGCTCTTGCCTTACCTGGCTCTCCAGCATCATGGTTTGCCGCTCATCGTTTCTAAGGAGCCGGGCGAGGAGAAAGGCGGCGGCGGGGGCGGCGGCGGGTGGGGTGGAGGGGCGCGCGATCCAGGCCCGGGGAGCCGCTAGGAGGGGAGGAGGAGGAGGAGGAGGGAGAAGAAGAAGAAGAAGCGGCGGCAGGTGGAGGAGGACCGCAGGGCTGGCCGAGGGAGCGCCGCCGATGCCACCTCGCTGCTGCTGCTGCTGCTCAACAGCTGTCCAAGCCCATAATAATCCCGGCTTCCTGCTCGCCTTCTCCGGGCGGAGCTGGGGCGATCCCCGATCGGCGTCTCCATCCACCTCGCCCGCCGCCGGGAGCCTGGCAGATGCAGCTAGTCAATTGCACCCGGATCCCGTCAATTGCACCCAGATCTGGTCAATTTCCTTCGGGGGGACGGACGAGCGCGCCCCGCGGGCGCAGCTTGCAAAAGCACCCATGGAGACCCCACTCCCACCCGCCGCCCCCGCCTTCCTCCCCGGGGCGGAGAAGAAGCGGATGGCAGCGCCGGCTTGGGCTCAGGATCGCGCGTGAGGAGGGGAGGATCTGGAAGGCGGAGGAGCCGAAGAGAAGCGCCCGAGGCCGGGAAGGGGAAGGGGGGGGAGGCGGGGAGAAAGGAGCGTGGATCCAGCCGTGGAAAGGGGCGGGGAGCTAACGTGACTCAGCCACCGGCTAGCAGGTAAAGCAGCCTCCCCCTCCTCTCCCTTTCCCAAGAGGTGTGTGTGTCTTTGTGTGTGTGTGTGTGTGTGTGTGTGTGTTAAAACTACACCGCCCACAACAAGAAGAACCGCGCACAAAAGCGGTTTGCCTGGGGCTCCTGAGCGCGTGCAGAGCGCCAGCTCGCCAGCTCAAGGGGCTTAAGCTGTCTCCTTGCCTTGCAAAATTTATTATTATTATTATTATTATTATTATTATTATTATTAT
The DNA here is from genome assembly GCF_900518725.1 of Notechis scutatus. Next base: position 557,338 of record NW_020716917.1, on the reverse strand, counting down.
TATTATTGAAAGACCTCCCACTCCCCTGGGCTGTCTGTCAAGTGTCTTTTCTCCTGAAAGACAAAACCGTGGAATACTAAGAAAACCAAGAAAACCAGGCTATCTCTGAGCATCTGCAGAGTGCCAAAAAAGGAAAGCTATCTAGCATAGGTGACAGGTGCTACCTTGCTTTAAAGCACCCTGATACACACACGAAGGCAACGGTATCTGAGCAGTCCTGAGCTTATTCCTCAAAATAACAGTATTATTTTATTGATTGATTTAATGATGGATGGATTGCTTTCTCAGCCCAGTGATTCCAGGCGGCTTGCAAAATTCTAAAACAGGTAAAGCAGTTAAAAACCTTAAAATGTCCCCCCCCCCCAAAAAAAGAAAAATGCATACACACAGCAGCCAAGACAGTTATTATAGTGGCTATATATTTTAAAGTTATTAATATTGTTTCACTGATTGGCAATCAATGGGATATTGTTTGGGTTTGAGGGCTATTATACAGCTTACTTCGCAGGCATAATATTTTTTTGTAAAAACAAAACAAAAAAAACCCCC
>NW_020716917.1:545600-556689 GCF_900518725.1 Notechis scutatus | reverse complement strand
AAAGAAAGAAAGAAAGAAAGAAAGAAAGAAAGAAAAAGAAAAAGGAAAGAAAGAGAAAAAGAAAAAGGAAGAAAGAAAGAAAAGGAAAAGAAGGGAGGAAGAAAGAAAAAGAAAGAAAAAGGAAAGAAAGAAAAAGGAAAGGAAAAAGAAAGAAAAAAGGAAGGAAGGAAGGAAGGGAAAGGAAGGTAGGTTTCTCCAAATAATAAACCAATTTGAAGGGAGGTCATTTGCAGCTATCCCAAACCTGACCACACAGAAAGAAATCTTTTAAGGAGAATGAAATCTGAATTGGGTCCTGAGACAGGGTTCCTGAGCATGTGCAGAATTTGGCTTTATTTTGCCAACAGAACCCCGAGGCAAAAAATTGCTGCGTTTTGCTCAATGCTGAGACCCTCCTCCTCGGGGGAGGGTGTGTGTGTGTGTGTGTGTGTGCAAACCCACCAGGTCGTGATGAAAATTCAGGTGCTCAGGTGCGTGGGTTTATGAAGGTGGCCACGCCCCCAGGTCACGTGATGGCCATTTGCGCCATTTGTCGCTTCTGACAGCCAATGGGAGAAGCCGTATTCGCTCAGCGACTGCGGGATTCACTCAATGGCCGCAGTGATTCTCTTCAGGACAGGGCAAAAAAAAAAGGTGGTAAAATAGGGAAGGAGGGAGGGGGCCTTAACAGGCACCTCGCTTAGTGACGGAAATCCTGCTGGTCAATTGCAGGTTGTTAAGTCTAGGGCTGCCTGCGCGGAGAAGCTGCCAGGCTGCTGGAAACCAGGATGGGGAGGATGATGGGTTCCGTTGTCCTGCCTCCAAAGCCCAATTCAAGCCCTTCGATCGTTTGGAGGGGAAATTTCTCCCTCTTGGCAGCCACTGAGGCCGCCCACGTTTGGAAAAAAAACCGAATTAAAATAATGACATGAAATAAATCTCACTTGCGAGGCGTTTGATTTGGGCTGGACAGAGGACACCCAGCAAGCCTTTCCACACGAGGCAGGGCTCTCCTGCTTATCGCAGGGTTTGGGAAAAAAGAAGGGGTTTTTTTTTGGGTGACATGCCAACAAATCGCCCACTGCAAAGCCTGAAAAACCGAATTCAATTATCCCTCAAGATGCCACAGGATGCATTGCAGGAAAAGAAGTGTGGGGGTCCCTGGTCCATTTCCAGATTACAACCTCGTTGCAGAGACGTTTCTTTGGTCCATGCAGAACCCCAGGAAGGGAGGGGAGGGGGCTATTTCCAACTATCCCCCCCCCAAAAAAAAAAAAGGAGGAGGATGCTGATTTCCAGCTCCTGACCCACCCACCCCGCCAGGTGATCGAAGCCATGCCCAACCCCCCTACCCCAAAGCTTCGTCTCTATTCAAACTTGCTTGAACGATGCTTGAACGATGCTGGAGCAGAAGGAGGAAGGGGGCGGGAAGTGATTGCAAACCCCCGTGCCATTTTTATTTCAATTTTTCTTTTTTTGGGGGGGGGGGGTAAAATTGAAATTTAATTTTGGTCACCGGTGCTTTGGGCAATAGAAAAAGGAGCCAGTGGGAGAGTTGCTATAGAAACGAGAAGACTCTCATATATATATATATAAATAAAATGAGAGGCTGACTCTGTAAACCGTTTAGAGAGGGCTGTGAAAGCACTGTGAAGTGGTATATAAGTCTAGGTGCTATTGCTAGGTGGAGAGGAAGGAAGGAAGGAAGGAAGGAAGGAAGGAAGGAAGGAAGGAAGGAAGGAAGGAAGGAAGGAAGGGCTTGGGGTCACAGTGGTCAGAAGGCAGTATTGCAGGCCGACTCTGCCCACTGCCAGCAGTTCAATCCTGACCGGCTCAAGGTTGACTCAGCCTTCCATCCTTCCGAGGTGGGTCAAATGAGAACCCAAATTGTTGAGGCGAGAGGCTGACTCTGTACACCGCTGAGAGAGGACTGTGAAGCACTATAAAGCAGTATATAAGTCTAAGTGCTACTGATATGTGTGTGTGTGTGTATACACACAGTAGAGGGGTTGAAAGATGGTGAACAACACAAACCATGTTGGCAGTGCAGGAATTCATCCCGGAGGGTCACAATTTAGGGCTGTGTTTATTATCAGAAAACCAACCTGCTCACATCTCTTTAATCTCATTATCTCCCGGTTGTTATAGAGGCCCATTTCTTTTAAATCGTCCCGAGGAGCCATTTATATAATGCATCTAATCTATTATGGGACAAATCCTCCTCCTCTTTTAATGACAAGAATTAGAACGGAAACTTCTGCTGTTGAGCGAGATGGTTGATGAGTTGCATCCAACCTTATCAAGGGGTTTTATTTTGTTTTGCCACGGTTGGTAAGTGAATAGCTGCCTAACTACCGCAGGGTGTTAAGCAAATCCGTCTTAATGGCTGGGAAGGTTGGAAATGACCATTATGTGATCCTGGGATGCTGCAACCGCCATAAATATGTGCCACAAAGGTGGATTCACATGACTTGGGACTCTTGACGGTCATAATTGTGAGGACCGGTCACAAGTCAATTTTTCCAGCACCGTCATAATGCCAAACGGTTGCTGAATGAACAGTTGTGAATCAAGGACTATTTGAATAGAGAGAGCCAAGTGTCCCAGGCAAATTTATATTAGCAGCCTGCATAGGTTGCCCAGAGTAATATCTGCTCATTAAGCCATTATTATTTATTTATCCTTTTATTTATATCTACATGGATCTATATCCTGTCTCGAGCTTCTTCGGAACAGACGACACAACAGGTCAAAGCAACGGAGAGGAAGTTTGCTGCGTTTAAGCCACACACCACGGCAGGCAAAAAATGTTTTTTGGGAGGGGAGAATTACCAGACTTTGCAAATCAAAGACTTTGCACGGGTTGCAAACAGGGACTGCCACATTTCTCCTCCTCCTCTTCTTCCTTCTCCCCACCCCTCCTTTATACTTATTCTGGTGGGTTTTTTTGTTTTTGTTTTTTTCATTTTGAGAGTCTGAATGGATGCCCATTGAAGTGACAAGAGCTGCAAAACAGATGCTAGGGTCCTTAAATGAGAGAACAAAATATCCCAAATATTTACAGCAGGCTTATTTGCAGGTTGCAAAAATTGGATCTGTGTTTTGGGCTATTTTTTTTCTTTTTCTTTCTGCAGGGGAAATCACGCCATGCGGAACCTGGCTGCATCCACAAGCAAAGGTTTTGGGCTGAGCTACCAAATAAACCTGGATTCACCCACCATTGCTAATCCTAGCTGGGTTTGTCTGATGAGCCTAAGAGAGAGAGAGGGGGGGTAGGGCAGAAAAATGCCAATCTGCCAGCTCATCTCCATGGCATCCCGTGATCTCACCTGTAAGGGAACGTTGATGGCATCTGGCAAATAGACATGGGCTTAAATATAAAACTGGATTAATTGGCTTTGCTGCTTTTAAAAAAGCTGGCATTTCCACAGCGAACAAACATCTCTGCAGAGCAGAACCGGCAGAGTTAATCCAGGCTGTGACATCCTCAAGAGTGCCTGTCCTTCGGTGGAGCAAAGGAGGGGTGGAAAATCACAAGCTTCCCTCATATTTTCCTTCTCTCTCTCGGTTGGAAAAGAGTTGATTTGCCTCTGCAGTCAGTCAAACAGTAAAAGCCAAATGGAAAGAATAGTCTCTAAATAGGCTTTAAGATAGAGGATGCCTAAATCAATCTGGAATGGAACGGAATAGAAAACAGAATATAAATGAGAGAATAGAGTAATTAGAATGGCAATAGAATAGAATACAGAGTAGAGTAGAATGGTTTGCGTGTTGTGGTTTTGTATTATTTCCATTAAGTTTTGGTTGAATTATGTACTTATGACGGTTGCAGTGTCCCAGGGGGTCATGGGATCCCCCCACTTTGGCCAAAAAGGGGACAAAATTCACTTGTCTCGCTAGGCCATAGAAATTCTGAGCTCAACCGTCAAGGACTGACTGCAACTGGTTCTGTCTTGAAGATGTTTTGTGACTGTTAAATTTCACAGCAGCAGGTCAACATCACAGCAAAGGCTCCGGAAGCCTCAAGAGAGGTTTTTTTTTTTTTGCCTTAGCACAATGTTTGCGTGACCAGAGGTTTGTGTATTTTGTGTGTATTTTGCCTAACTGTCTTTTATCTGTGTGTTCTGGGGCATAGAAGCCTGGCCAGTCACCTGCGTTGCTGTATGTGGGAAAGCAAAGCTAGCTTAACTAATTGCTTATAATACCGTGGCAAGGATGCAGCTGGCTGTGAACCCCAACTGCAGAGATACAATCCTATGCAATGCAATTCAGAACTTGGTCTTGGTGTATCACCTGCTCTATGCAATGATAAGGATGAGTTATTATTTTGCTTTTTTTTTTTTAAAAAAAAGAAAGCTTTAAAAAAAGTTCATGTCTGGTTTTTTTGTCTGTAAAAAAAAAATGTTCTTTTCTTTTGGCATTTCCCAAATAAAATTTAAAACATGGATGTGAGAGAGAGCGAAAAGAAAGCTTGCAACTATTGTTAACCATTGAAAGTTGCAAAAACAACTAAAAACAGGGACTTATGACTGATCCTCACAGTTACAACGGCTGCAGGGTCCTGGGGTTATGCGAATGCTTTTCTGTGACCCTTCCCAGCAGGCTTCAGGAAACAAAGTCAAAGGAATAAGAGGGAGTTGTGCAATTACTTAATTGCAGGGATTTGCAAACAGTCCTTAACACCCAGTTTAGCCCAGTGGCTAAAAAACTAAGGAAACAGCTCCCCCCAAATGCTTCGAACAGTCTTTAAGTTGCCCTATATATCTGCTTTTGAAGATGTTCAGTTTTATATTTTAATATATTTGGCACAAATCTCCAGCAGTCTGTTTTCAGCTGGGAAGGATCAAAATATTGAAATTAATCCGTGCAGCCAGTCTAATGAAAACAGATCATTAAAGTCCCATCAGTTTTAAGTTTGGCAGAGCTAACTTGGAAGTATTTAAACCTCCCAGATGAAGGGATGAAGCCCCATCCATTAGCTTTAATCTTCATGCGGCAGCTCAGCCGAGAAGCTTAAATCTTTATTTTGCTTTCTCTCTCTCTTTCTCTCTTGGTGGAGGGAATCACTTCCATATTTAGTAGAGAAACACAAAATGTTTGATGGAGTCAATTTGACAATTTGCACACAGCTGGAGAAAAATGATACTTGGAAAATAACAAAATAGAGAGAGCGTTATAAATAATTGTTACTAAGTACGGGAGGTCCTGGGCTTACAGCAATTTGTTCAGTGGACTGTTCCAATGTGAATGACTTATGACCATTTTTCACACTTAACGATCCCCGCGGTCACGTGATCAAAATTGGCAACTGACTCACAATTATGACGATTGTGGTGTCCCGTTTTTGTGACCTCTTGAAAAGCCAAGCCAATGGGGTGGCCGGATTCGCTCAACAACCGTGGGCCTAACTAACGAACGTAACCGCCTGAGTCACGTTAACAACTTTGGCAGGAAAGTTCATCCAACGTGGTTAAAATTTCACTTAATCGTGTGACTAACTTAACAGCTGCCATGATTCACGTAACCGCTGCGACGTAAGGAAGGTTGTAAAATGGGGCGAAATTCGCTTAACAACTGCAACAGAAATTTTGGGCTCAGTTTTGTAGTCGTACGCCAAGGACTACCCGTACTTAGAAAATACAAAATGGGACAGTGTCTTAATGAAGTATTGCTAATTAGATGCCAGCGGAGGATTTCTGAGAGGTGAAGCCCACAGGCCTTAAAATTCATAAGTTTGAGGAACGCTGATAAATCCATTCTTTTGGAAGGTGCCAAGATATGCAAAAACAGCAGCGGTTTTATTTTTCAGGCTAACATTTTTCTCTTCGTACAGCTGTAAAGAACACACCTATATCGCACAAATGAGGAGGCGGGGGAGAGGGGGAAATTAAACTGCTTCACAAATAATAGAGCTGTTTGATTTTCTGCACAGACTTATTCCACCAATGGGCCCAGTGTTGGGTTTTCATGAGGTGGGCTGTGTTTTCCTCCTTGATCCGGGCAAATTCCATCTGGAGCGTTTCCTTGAATTTCTATGTAAGCCGAAGTAGAAAAATGAAGTAATCCGGTGGTGTTTGGCATTTAGAGTGATCAGGAGGCGATTTAAAAGCAAAATAAAAACAAAGTGAACCCCAATCAAGAAACTTAAGCTTATTCTTGTCACCGACGCTAACTGTACGTAAACAGAGAGCAAACCCTGCTCCTTTCTAGCACTGATGGTGTTGCCTAGTTGGGTCGTGAAATTCCTGCAAGGAAACCACCCAATTCAGACAGCACCAAGGACCCTGCAGTTCTCCTCCTCCTTTCTTCCACCTCTACCAAGATTTTGCCAATTTTCTTTGTATTAGTGGAGGGTTGTCATTTAATATTTGTTATATCCGTCGCTGGGTGGGCGTGGCCTCTTCGGCCTCCTGCACCATCGTGGCAGCGAAAGTGAGCTGTGGAGGGCCCGTTTTCCCTGGGCTCCACGTGTCCCCTGCCCTTACCTGGGATACCAAACAGGCCACGTGGGGACTACCGGGAGGGGCAGGAGGGGATATAAAATTAACATCCGGTTTGCTCAAACTGGCGCGAACCAGCTGAAGCCCACCCCTGACCCCGGGAGCTGGGAAGCAACCCCATCTAAACGTGTGTGGGTGACAGGGATGAGGGGGTGGGGGAAGATATTTGCTCATCCCAAACTTGCTAACTTTGGGCCTAAAAAAAGAGCCTTTCTTCCCACCAAATTCTCTGTCAGTTCCAGGAGAGCCCTTAAAAGTCCCAACTACTTTACCGCGTAAACGGCGTCTCTCTCTTCCACCGCAGCGACGTGGCCCAGCGTGGTTTTGGCTGTGGTCACGGACGCCGTTTCCGGAAAGATAATCTGATCCGGGAGACTCGGGTTGGTGGTTTGTGGGATGCCAGGCCAGGTTCTGCAAAAGGCAAAGGAACAGCCCCTCTCCCCCAAGAGAAGATCGGTGGGGGGGTGGGGATGTTCCCGAAGGTATAAATAACATTACGGACCCCTTTTCAAAGGTCTGGTTTTTTTTTAAGCAAGCCTGTTGTAGGTTTAATCTGATGAACAAGGAGAGATTTAAGCTGGAAATAAGGAGAAACTTTCTGACAGGGAGAGCAATCCACCCGTGGAACAGACGTCGCCTTTGGAAGTCGTGGGAGCTTCAGCCCTGGAGGCTTCCAAGAAGACGCTGGACTCCCATTTGTCAGAAATGGTGCAGGGTCTCCTGCTTGGGTGGGTGGGGTTGGACTAGATGACCTACAAGGTCCCTTCCAACTCTGATTATCTGTTATCTGTTCATCTCTCTCTTGGTTCTTGGTAGCACCATCCTAATATGCCTTCAAATTTTCACAGAAAAGGGGCAACCAAGCTGACTGGACAATACAGGTAGACCTCCACTTACGACATTTTGCTTAGTGACGGCCCAAAGTTAGAACGGCGCTGGAAAAAAAAGCGACTTGGGACCGCTTTTCCCACTTAACGACCATTGGAGCATCCCTGTGGTCACGGGATCAAAATCAGGACCCTTGGGGTTAGAACTCACTTAACGACTGTCTGGCCCAGCAATGGAAATTTGGGGTTGGGATTTTGGGTTGTTAAGTCGAGGTCTTGGTCCCGGGCGGGAGAGGGGCGGGCATCCCAAGCAGAGGTGGCCGCTTCAGATGGTCTGCCACCCGTGCCCCCCCCCCCCCGAAAGAGGACAGCGATACCTCACCTGCTGCCTCGCTCCGCCACCAGCTTCTGTTCTTCCACTTCTAAGGAGAGTCCGGCTTTTTTACGACGGATCAGCGTGATGGTTTTCTCCCGGACTTTTTCCGTCTCTGGCGAAAAACAGAGCTTGGGTGAGAAAGAGGCATTTTTTGGGAGGGGATTTATCCCCTCGTTTGCAACGACCCAGTAAGTTATCGCAGGGAGTCCTCGACCTGCAACGGTTCGTTCGGGGCGGCCCTGAAAAAAAAAGAATGACACACGACACGACGGCTTTTCACATGTGTGGACCCCTGAGGTCATGGGATCAAAAATCCAGATGCTCGGCAAAAGAGGTTCGTATTTATGACCGGGTTCCTATTTAGGTGACCTACAGGGTTCCTTCCAACACTGATTTATCTGTTCTTCTCTCTCTTGGTTCTTGGTAGCACCATCCTAATATGCCTTCAAATTTTTCACAGAAAGGGGGCAACCAGGCCCTCTTTGGAGAACAGGGGCTGACTGGACAATACAGGAAGTCCTCCACTTACGACATTTCGTTTAGTGACCGCCCAAAGTTAGAAAGGCGCTGGGAAAAAAAGCGACTTGGGACCGCTTGCAACATCCCCGTGCTGTGGCCCCCATTTTTGTGACCTGACAAGCCCCCTCGATGGGGAAGCCAGGCTCAACTGATAAAGCCCCGTTGCTAAATTAAGAACGGCCAGGATTCACTTAACAATAAATAGGCGTAAAACGGGGCATAAAAACTCACTGAACAAACCCCTCGCTTAGCCACAGAAGGGTTGGGCTCGTGAGCTGAGGACTATCGGTATAAATTATCTTTCCCTCCCCCTTTTCAAGGGGGGGGGGACTAACCCCTAGGAACAATGACGCTAAAGGAACACGGGGTGGGGGGAGATCGGTTTCGCTTCTTCAGGCAAAACCGGGGCGTGCATGGGGAATTGAGGGGGGGGGTCCCCCCTGGGCGATGACTTACTTCCTACTTGGACATCATCGATGGTGAGGCTGTTGTCCAGCTCCATCAGGATGGTCTCGGTGCAAGCGGCCAAGGTAGAGACAAACCTTTGGGCGCACTCTGTGACGCAGACCTGGGGGCGGGGGAAGGAGGGGGGGGTCACCATCAGGAGAGCGAAGGAGCCTGGCCGGTGAAAGAGAGCAGGTTCCTAGGAGGGCTCGGGGCCTCAGGGAAAGGCTATGTAGCTCAAGATTAGGATCCCTGCCCGCTGGTGGGGCTGTGACTGAATTGGGAGGTGGGGGTTGGGTGGGGCGGTGGGGAGAGAGAATTTCAGTTCAAGTTTGAGCCCTTCCTAGAAAGGCACCTTGTTGTGGGCTCCCTGGTGCTTCTTTGAGCTTGGCTGTTTCCTGGCAGGCATTTCATTACCTGAACTAGGTAACATCGTCATAGATAGATAGCTAGAGAGGTGATAGATAGATATAGATATAGATATAAAGAGAGGTGATTGATCGATAGATAGAATAGATAGAATAGATAGAATAGATAGATAGATAGATAGATAGATAGATAGATAGATAGAATAGATAGAGTAGATAGGTGATAGATAGAGTGGATAGATAGAATAGAATAGATAGACTAGATAGGTGATAGAGTAGATAGGATAGAGTAGATAGATAGAGTGGATAGATAGGAGATAGAGTAGATGAGATAGATAGATAGATGATAGATAGATAGATAGATAGATGATAGATAGATAGATAGATAGATAGATAGATAGATAGATAGATAGATAGATAAAGATATAGATAGGTAGGTAGGTAGGTACGTGGAGAGATAGAGGCAGGCAGGCAGGCATAGACGGATGGACAGATAGATACTGTGGAGTCTTTTCTGCTCTCTGAGCTCGATTGTTTTCCTTGCAGACATTTCATTACCGAACTAGATAATGACATCAGTGTTAGAAGGCAGTGGGGCGTGTGAAGGAGGAAGGGGAGGGAGAGGAGGAGGAATGGCTCATGAAATCAGGGATGGTTCCTTTGGTGGCTCCCACCGTTACTCGGGTAACTGTGGTCATTCTAGGACAGGGGTGTCTTCAAGCTGTCTGGGCTCCATGGTTCCCCTTGCAGGCGCTTCCTCAGCCTTCTGGTAACCCCCTGACTGCTGCCTTTCTCTCCTCCTACCGACCCTTGATAGACGTGGGGCTCTGAGGGGGGGGGGGGAAAGGGAAACACCAGGTACCTCCAGCTTCCTGGTGCAGATCAGGATGCTCTCGACTTGCTCGTCCTGCCTTTTCTCTTCCTCTTGGCACAAGGCTTCCAGCACCGGGATATTGTCTGGGTGCCCCAAACTGGTGTGCAATTGGGCCATGTTTTTGTCCTTGAATCGAAAGGTCAAGGCTTGCTTGGATGGCCATCAGGCACAGTTAATTTTCCCCCACAACAACAACAACAACCCTGTGAGGTGGATTGGGAACAGAGGGATGGATTGGCCCAAAGTCACCCGGCCAGGTTTCAGACCTAAGGTAGAACTAGAACTCACCGTCTCCTGGGGATTGGCCCCTAGTGACCCAGCTGGCTTTCGTATGGACTAGAACTCACCATTTCTTGGTGATTGTCTCGAAGTCACCTAACCAGCTGTCATGCCAAAAGCAGGACTAGAACTCACCGTCTCCTGGCAGTTGGCCCAGAATCACCCAAGCAGCTTTCTCGCTTGAGGTGGGACTGGAACTCACGGTCACCTGGTTTCTAGCCTATGACTTCAACACGAGACCGGACTGGCTCTTTGTGGCCAGGAGTGGGAAAGGTGGTACATCTAAGCTTAAAATAATACTTCAGGGGCTTTAAAACCACTTACTTTTATAGCGGTCCATTTTTTCAGCTGGTCCTGCAGGTGACCCCGGATCTGTTCCGTGGATTCGGCAAGGAACTGTTCGTGGTCCTTGAGGATTTTGCCGATGGCCAGACAGACGACCCGAGGCAGCTCCTCCTCAAAGGTCTTCAGTTGAACCCGGAACTCTGGAAAATTTTATGGGATGGAAAGTCAGAAAGTCACGTTCTCGGGTGGAATTCAGGGTTTTGGCAGCCTGAAAAAAAAAATTGGATTTTCGTTTTGAGGCTGGCCTTTTATATTACCAGGTGGAATATACAGGTGGTCCTCAACTTGCGACCACAATTGAGTTATGAACTTCCGTTGCTGAGCGAGACAGTTGTTAAGTGAGTTCTGCCTTGTTTTACGACCTTTCTTGCCACAGTTTTTTACGTGAATCAGGAGCGTGGTTAATATTAGTAAGTGAATGTGGCTTCCTGCTTGTCAGAAGGTCACAAGAGGAGATGATGTGACCTGGGACACTGCAACTGTCATAACTACATGCCAGTTGCCAAGTGTCATCCATCCATCCATGTCTGACTATCTATCTATCTATCTATCTATCTATCTATCTATCTATCTATCTA
>NW_020716917.1:505329-526324 GCF_900518725.1 Notechis scutatus | reverse complement strand
TTCTATTCTATTCTATTCTATTCTATTCTATTCTATTCTATTCTATTCTATTCTATTCTATTCTATTCTATTCTATTCTATTCTCATTCCACTCCACTCCACTCCACTCCATTCCATTGATTCTTGGTGCAGTAGTTAGAGGGCAGTACTGCAGGCTACTTCTGCTGACTGCCAGCTGCCAGCAGTTCGATTCTAACTGGCTCGAGGTTGACTCAGGCTTGCATCCTTCCCAGGTCGGTCAAACGAGGAGAATAGATCGAAACACCCCCTCCCCGGTCCATGTCTGTCTTCTCTTGATAAATTTAGCTCTCCTTTTCCAGTGTGACTCGCCTGTTCTGCTCGGTCCACCTCACACTGGTGTAAAGCTTCATCCAGGTCTCGAATCCACTGCCTTCTTTGCTGGGTCTCTTGGAAAAGATGGGCCCACATTTTCTCAAAGTCCTGGAAAGAAGGGATGCACCGTAACACCACAACATTCACAAGATGTCAACTAAAAAGATACTCCTTTGGGCTTTTCAGTTGCCAGCAGAAAGGGAGTGGGGGAAAGCAGTGCATTCCTTAAATGCCTCAGATAATCGCCTGGGCAGCCAAAGCTGTTGGCATGCAAGATTATTACTGCAGAGCCTGATTGATGACTCTTGGCTATGGATGTGTCTCATTGGACAATATAATCCAGGGGGTGGGGGGGAAGGCCAGGGTCAAGGGAGAAATGAATGATGTATTTTAGTGTCAGCTGCACCCAGCTAACACCAACATGGCTACTCCTAATAAAACAGTTTTTTTTTACTCTGAGGGGTGTGGCTAGAGACTTATGATTTGAATGCGGATGGACTTGTTGGAGCCCTGACACAAGGGAAGTCTTCTAACCAAGCGGCAAAACGACATTTATTTTTATTTTTTTGCAACGGGACTTTGAGGAAGCTAATCACATGTTCCTCTTCTCTTTCTCCCTTTTATTCTGGGGAAAGGCAGGTTTAGGATGAATAGTTTTCACTTCAGCTTTCCATGGAAAAAACGTCTCTTACCAAGTTACAGGTAGCCTTCGGCTTATGATGACAATTTCTGTTTGCTAAGCAAGAAGGTTAAGTGAATTTTATCCCCCATTTGACGACTTTTCTTCCCACAATTGTTAAGTGAACCACTGCAGTTATTAATGTCCGGATTCCAACGTCCTACCTCCCCACTGTGAGACAGACTGTGCCATAAAGATCATCCAAAGCCGAGACACCCCAGGAAATGCAAGAAATGAGCAAATATATGGACAAAAACCTAGCAAGGGGGTTCATTGAGCCAGCCAAGCCATGAGTTGCAGCCCCAGTCCTGTTCAAAGAGGAAAAAAGATGCGACTCCCGCTAGTCACATGGCTGTTAAACGAAAATGGATTTTTACTTGTTGGAAGGTCAAATTTAATTTATTTGATTCTTTTGGTTACTTTTATTGTTTTTTATTTTTATTTTTTGTTTTAAATATGGTTTATACATTGTGTAAACCGCCTCGAGTCGTCATGGGCGAATAGGCGGCAATATACATTAAATAAATAAATACATGAAATTTTCACGGAAAATGGAGAAAAGTGGCCTGGGATCAAACTCCACATTGGCTTGATTTTGCTCCCAACGTGGGAAAAATTAAGCAGTAGCGACCAAGATTTTTTTTTTTTGGGGGGGGGGGGGGTAAGGAAGCATCTGCTTACCTCTATAGTGTAGGGGATTAAAGTGATGTCGCTTTCAGACATACGAAAAAGGGCTTCAAAAGCCTGATCCGATTCTTGTAGCTGGATCAACAAAAATTTCCCATGCTTCGCATAGCATTCTTCAATTTCCTGAAAACAAAGGGGTTTTTCTTTTGTTTTGTTTTTTCCTGACAGATGAAACAGAATCCAGCTTGGGTTCTGACATGATTACAGGTACAAATTCGAACTGAAATGCCTTTCGTTTAAGCTGAGACACGATCGAACCAGATTTCCATTTTGGATGGCAATTGTTAAGTGAATTTCGCAGTCATCAATCCAAACCCATTCATCTGAATGGGTTTGGGTTTGTTTTTTGCCCTTTAAACGATTGGTGGACTTACCTGTAAGAAGGACGAATAGAAAAATCCGGCTCGAGCTTAAAACGGCCTAGCCTCACCTTTCCGACACATGCTAGTTCCTGCTTGAACTGGGCCACAACTTCTTCGTAACACAACTTTTTGTTTTCGTAGATACGCTCCACGATGTCGCTGGTTCTTTTATCTGAAACTGAGAGGATGGATTTCGGACAGAGATCAGGGCTAAGCCCCGGTTTGTCTCAAGCCTTAGGCACAAATGCCTTTGGGCCAACCACTAGGAGTCTGGAAGCTCTAGTCCTGCCTTAGGCATGAAAGCCAACTGGGTGACTTTGGGCCAATCCCCAGGAGACTGGGAGTTCTAGTCCTGCCTTAGGTGTGCAAATCATCTGGATACCTTTGAGCCAGTCCCTCTCTCTTAGCCCAACCCACCTCCCTGGGTTGCTGTTATGGGGAAAATAGGAGGAGGAAAGAGCATTAGGTTCTTTCATTGCCTGGAGTTATTTATAAAAATAATAAAAGGAATAATTTAATAATAAAAGAAATCTTTAAAAACCGGCAAGATTCTTCTTCCGTCATCCTAAATGGTGTTTTGCAACGATATAACTAAATATTTTTTTAAAAAAATGAGCTTTCAGTTCAGCCCAAACGGCAACTTGACAAAATTAAAAGTGTTAATATTTACCAATGACATCGGCAAGGCCTCTGACTTCCCGCGCAGCGATTACACTCTCGCTTTCTTTAGCCTTCGCACGTGCCTGAGTCACAGCCTCCCTGCAACAGGAAAGGGAAAACTTTGCTCTCAAGTTCCGACCACCCTTGAGCCCAACATTCCTGTTGGTAAGCGGGACATGTGTTGGGTGACTTTTGTCTCATTTTACGATCTTTTTTTTGGGGGGGTGGGGGGGCGCAGTTAGTAAGTGAATCACTTGCCGTTGTTAAGTTAGTCACATCTGGCTCTCCCCTTGTTGACTTTACTTGTCTGAAGGTCGCAAAAGGGGGCTCACGTGACCCCGGGAACACTGCGACCGTCGTAAATACGAGCCAGTTGCAAAGAGTCCTAATTTTAATCACGTGACTTCAATGGTTGCAAATGTGAAAAACGGTCCTCAAGTCACTTTTTTTCAGTGCCGTTGCAACGTCGAACGGTCACTAAATGAACTATTGTATGTTGAGGGCTCTTTGTCCTTAACAGCTGCAGTGCTTCGCTTAATAACCATGGCAGAAAGTAAAATCGAGCGTGACTCGCTTAAAAACCACTCTGCTTAGCAACAGAAATCCCGGCCTCCAAATTCTGCTCATATTGACCTTCCTTACTTGTATTGCACTGGGTTTTCAGTGAGCTGATCGTTGGGCATTGCCTTGCTCCAGATCTCTTGGCGCTCGGACAAGAATCCATAGCTGGTCCTTCTTTCCAAATCCCTCACCAACGGGATCTTTCCTGGAAGGACTTTGTGCTGGGCGATCTTGTTCCTAGCCCGCCCCAGAGCATGCACCAGGTTGATCTTAGCAAAGCAAAACAGAAAGGGAAAAAAAAATAGAAGTGACTGTGATTATTATTATTATTAATATTATTATTATTACTACATTTATTTACTACCCATCTTGCCACAGGGATACTCTAGGCAGCTCCCAACCATGAACCAAAACAAAGAAGTAAAAAGAAAATGTAAACAAAACAAATAAAACAAACAAGGAAAACACAATTTTCTGCAATTCCACCCAAACACGTTTACACACACACACAACCCCTCCCCACAACGTCCCCTCCCGCCTCTCCATCCTTGCCAAGCTAAAGAGGGCCTATTTTGACCCAGGAGGCCCAGAAGCCGAGGTGGCGGGAGGGAGCCCTTTCCCTCTTGGTCCCTTCCCGTCTCTTTGCACCTCGTCGTCGAAGATCTGCCTGTAGACCTTCCCGCTGGGCAGGACCCGGGCGACCCCCACCGTGGTGGTGATGGGAAGCCCGTGGGAACTCTTGCTGGATTTGCACATGGCGGGGCGCTTCCCGGGTTTAACTAAAGAAACAAACGGAAGAAAGTCAGCGGCGGTTAGGAACGAGGAGAATGCAAATATTCTCTCTCTCCCTCCCCTCCGCCCGACATTCACAAGGCCACCTCCAACACGCGTCTGCGGTTTCCATGGTAACCCCGGGCGCGGTGGAGGGAGAGCGACCTAATTCTCGCGAGAACCCGCGGGAATCCCGAGCCGGCTTTCTGGTCCTCTGGCCGTTGCCTGGAGACGCCAGCGTTGCTAGGGCAGACGGGAAAGAGCGCCGGGGTGATGCTCTTGTGCTCCCAGTTTACCTTTCCCCCCCCCCCTGGGGGAGAATCAATAACTGCAGGAATGAATAAATTTATTAAATTTATTGGCTCTCTCCATCTTTCCATGGGGTAGCCATTGTCTTTCCCCTCCCCATCCCTTGCATCGAACGAGTTTGGCATTGCTAGAAATGTGCCAAAAAACGATGCATTTCACCCATTTTGCATCACGCATGATGGGGCTGAAAACAGATTATTCTTCAGACTAAGGTGGGAGTGGGCTGATTCCAAGCTTGCCAGAGCTCCTGCCTTTGATTTTTTTTGCTACCGAAGTAAAATCTGCCCAAAGCCCAATGCAAAAGACAGACCTTTGTGCTCACTGACAAGCCATCACACATACAAATGTTTGGATTCAAAGATGCTTTACTTTGGCGTATCAACCTTGGATAGAGAAGTGTGCGTTTCAGTGAAGACTACTGAAAACAGGATAGAGTGAGCTAGGTTCAACTCAAGTGTGAACTGCAGCTACCCAAATAAGCCACTGCAATCCTAGGCTGCATTAACAGAAAGGTAGAATCAAGATCACATGAATACCACTTTATAATGCCTTGATAAGAACATACATGGAACATTGCATCCAGTTTTGGTTGCCACAATGTAAAAAAATGTTGAGACTCTGGAAAAGAGTGCAGAGAAGGGCAATTAAATTATTGGGGAGCTGGGGAGGCTAAAACATATGAAGAATGGTTGCAGGAATTGGGTATGTCTAGTATTGTGAAAAGGAGTAGGGTTGATATGATAGCAGTGTTCCAATATTTGAATGGCTGCCACAAAAAGAGGTCTAATCAAGGAGAGATTCAACCTAGAACTAAGGAGGAATTTCCCGACAGTCAGAACAATTAACCAGTGGAACAGCCTGCTTTCAGAAGTTGTGGACCATCACTGGAGGTTTTTAAGAAGAGATTGGATAGCCTTTTTGCCAGAATAGTAATAGTATAAGTCTCCTGCTTGAGCAAGGGGTTGGACTAGAAGATCTCCAAGATCCCTTCCAACTCTTGTTATTCTGTTATTCTTTTGTCCTGACGGATGAATACCCCATATTTCCAACAAACATAGCCAAAAGAATTATCCCCAAGCCAGCTCCTGACAAAATCTGCATCCTGTAATATGTTTAATATGCCAATTAAAATCTAGGAACTTACAAAATATCCATGTTTGTTTACTTTTCAACACGTTGTACAAATCTTAGGTTGGTTTACAGTAAATCAGTTCCAAATACCAAATAATATACCAAACCAAGACAATAGGTTAAATCGCCAAGCAAGCCAAGAATGCAGACCAGGATAGAATGTTCCCTTCCTTGCTTCAATTTATTTCCCAGATTAAGAGGATAAATATCATCCTTTCACCCCACAATTCTACATAATGGGATTTTTAAGTCTCGCGCCCTAAAACAGGAAAGGATAATTTGATAACAGCAGGAAAGAGGCAATCAATTCTGGTTGAGAAAGAAGTATCTGCCATCCTTGAGGTCCTCCTCAAACCCAGGGTTGACCCAAACAGACTTGGTTGCATCATCTCCATGCCCTGTCAGCTTGAAGGAAAATCTTCGTGGATTCTCTAACACCCACCACATTGTTCAAAAACTCAAGTTTCATTTAGGGCCAGCTTTCTTGAGATCTTCAGGAAGGATGCGGCCTTTCTTCCGAGCTTTAGCCTTCTTCTTCTCAATCCTGGCCAGCTTCTTCTGCTGGATGTTCTTGCGACGTTTCTCTTGTCGCTGCTGCATTCTCTCTACCACTTGTTCTGTCCGCTTTTCCCACTTCCTCTGACGCTGGGCTTTGCGCTTCTCCTTGCGTTTCAGGGCGGCCTTCAGCTTCTCTTCATCATCGCGGATCTTCACACCTTCTGCTTTGTAAAGGACATTGGTCCACTGCATCTTTGCCTCCAACTCCTTTGCCTTCTCCTCATCTTTGGCCTTCAACTCTTCCAGCTTGGTTTTCCGAGATTCCAGACGGTTCAAGAGTTGTTTATAATTCTTGCCGGTCAGTGGTGTTATGTTGCCTTTAATGGATTTTCTTTTATCCTCCTTCTTCTTCACTTTGTTCGGCTCCTCTTCTGCGCCGACCTCCACGTTATTAAACAAGATGTCAGGCTTGCTCTCTGCCTGCTGGGTCTCTGAAACCACGGTGGACGAGGCCTCTTCTGCGGTTTCCTTCTCCAATTTCTCCTTCATTCTGAACTCTTTCCTCCGACGTTTCTTTCTCTCTCGTTCGTATTTCCTTCGCTGGCGCTTCTCCAGCACAGAGGGTGACAGAGCTTGGGTACTAGCCTGCAAGAAACAGGAAACAATCCAAAACATCATTTTGACTTACTCTACACAAGTGGCCAACCTCGTACCTAGTGCAATAACTCCAGAATTTCCACCCCCAAAGACCCAAATTTGGAAATTCTGAGAGCTGCCATGTGTCCAACATCCATCAATCCTAGAAATTCAACCATGTACTTATGTAATTAGCTAAATAGAAGTTTCTCATATTCTGGTTTCCATCATTGATTTTGCTTGTCGAAATTAAGTCATTTGTTAAGTGAATTTTGTTCCGTTCTACATGACTTTTCTTGCCAGTTGTTAAGCGAACCCCTGCCATTTTTAAGGGGATCACGTGACCCTAGGAACTGCAATAATCATAAATACAAGTGTCTGGGTTTGATCACATGACCAAGGGAAAGTTGCAATGGTCGTAAGTGTGAAAAACACATGACCAAGGGAAAGTTGCAATGGTTGTAAGTGTGAAAAACGGTCATAAGTCACTTTTTCAGTGCCGTTGTAATTTTGAACAGTCATTAAACGAACTGTTGTAAGTTGAGGACAACCTCTATTTTAAATACTCCCCACAAGGGTGTGAAAAGATAAGGAATGATTGCACTACCTGTCCAGAGGTCAATGGTTATACTCCCAGACAAGTGATATAAGCTAGAAGGTAAAATTGAGAATAATACTCATATTCCTCTGGACCTGGAAAGCTAACTTTTTAAAACTTATGTCTCCATCCTACCTTCCCAGATATTTCTTCAATTTTGTTGTGTAGCCTCTGCCGCAAGAAATCCATTGCGAAATTCGTGGCTGGTGCCTTTTTACTCCCTGGGTAGATAAAAAACAACCACCAAGATTAAAAATTATGGCCCACCCATGCAACACACTACAAGCCCTTCTTATTTTCCTCACGACAATCCTGTAAGGTTGGTTGGTCTGAGAAAGAGAGGGACTGGCTCAAAGTCAGCCAGCTGGCTCTCATCCCGAAGGCGGAACTAGAAACTTGCCGTCTTCTGGTGATCGGCACAGTCACCCAGGCAGGTTTTGTGCCAAAAGCGGACCAGAACTCACCATCTCCTAGTGTTTGTCACAACCGGTTTTCATGCCTAAGGCAGGTCTAGAACTCAGTCTTCTTGTGATTGGCCCAAAAATCTAGCCAGCATTCATGCCTAAGACGGGACTAGAACTCTCATTCTTCTAGTTTATAGACCAGCATTTTCATCATTAAACCAGACTGGCTCATTTCCCCCTTTTATCACATTCTTACCTGTAACACCAGGTGTTACTGACGTGTCTTTCCCATTTCTTTCCTCTGCATTGGTACCAGGTGTGATTGAAGTAACTGACTTCTTAACATTGGAGCCTGCTGGTTTGGCTGGCGACACTTGGCTGAATTCGCTCCTAGAAGCCCCCACTTTATTTTTATTTTTCTGATTTCTTTCTTTCTTCTTCTTCTTCTTTTTCCTGGGCTGAGCGCTATCATCCCTCAACTTGCTTCCAGGCACTCCTTTGAAAACAGACCAATGAATTTATTATTCATTTAATTTAATTAATTAAATGATCAGAAAGAGATAGAAAAAAACCCCAGTGACTTGCATAGAAAGCTGCAATTTGAGCTTTAAAAGGTTTTTAATCTCTGAGGCAAATAACCCCATGTCCTCTACCCCAGGGATCCCCAACCTTTTCGACGCCGCGGCCCGGTTCCGGCGTCAGCTGGGCGCCGCGGCCCGGTTCCGGCGTCAGCTGGGCGCCGCCATCTTTTTTTGACGAAAAATTGCTTTTTTTACCAAAAAAAGATGGCGGCGCCCAGCAACCAGCGGCCCGGTAAGGCTTGTTCCGCGGCCCGGTACCGGTCCGCGGACCGGCGGTTGGGGACCCCTGCTCTACCCTACCCTTCTAAAAATAACAACTTTATTGTTCTATCAGAATCTTTCTTCGAACGCCCAGAATCCCTCAATAGCAAGACGGGAGGCATATACATTTAATCCATAAATAATAAAATAAAAACTAAAATTAAATTAGTGGGGAAAACTCAGGGCGTGACTCTTCTGCGTTCCAGGATAAAACAAGGAGGTAAATTGGTGTATCAGAAATCATACCAAACGTCCTTTTCAGCGGTTCACGGAGTTCCTGGGTGCAAATCTTCTTCGCCAGAGTTTGCAAGTAAAAATCCGTGGCAACTAGGCTGGCCATTTTAGAGCAAGATCAAACCTGATTTTCTCCGGAGGAAAAACGCCTCTGAAATGATGAGGGTTTCACATTGCCTTTCGGCCCTTCATCCGTTTTGCCACTGAGATGAAATCCTGTACAAAGAGACAACAACTGATGAACAATTGGGGGGGGGGGGTAGTTTTATTGTGAAGCCAGGAAGCTGGTCTTTGCATTTTTTTAAAAATGCTGAGGAAAGATTCCATTAATATTTTTAAAGACTTAATGTCAACTTAGATGAATGTTAATATCTATCATTTGGTGTTTTATCTTGTCCTTTTTATCATGTTCTATGCTGCCTAGAATCATTTGATGGAAAGTAAGTAAGTAAGTAAAAGAGAGAGGAAGGAAGGAAAAAAAGGAAGGAAGGAAAAAGGAAAAGAGGGAAGGAAGGAGGGAAGGAAGGAAGAAGGAAGGATGGAAAGAAAGAGGGAGGGAGGGAAGGAAGGAGGAAAGGAAGGAGGAAGGAAGGAAAAGAGAGGAAGAAAAAAGGAAGGAAGGGAAGAGGAAGTAAAGGAAGAAAGGAAAGAAAGAGGGAGGGAAGGAAGAAGGAAAGGAAGAAGGAAGGAAAGAAAGAGGGGAGGAAGGAAGATGGAAAGGAGGGAAAAAAGGAAGGAAGGAAGGAAGGGGAAGGAGGGCAAGGTTGATAGATAAGTTAGCAAGCCAAACCCCCAAATTTCCTGAGCAAGAAGGCTTCGGAGGCTGGGAAGAGAGATCCATCACCGGGGGGGGGGGGGGGGTCCGCAGCGGGCTCAGGATCGAGGGCGCAAACGAGGCGCAAGAAGGGAAGCCCCGCGCGCAAAGCAGGGCGCACTCCACCAGCTCCTCCCCCACGTGGCTGGAGCGCCTTGCCAATCGATCCATGCGATCCCTTCGCAAACCAGCTCGGGGCTCGATTCCCGCAGCCTGGGAAGGTTATGGGATGGCGGCGGGGGTGGGACCCAGGCAGGGGGACGGGCGAAGGGGTGGAGCGCTTTTTGCGCAAGTGGCTTTCTGCGGGATTGTGCGCGCGCTGCGCTTCCCCCGGGGTCGCGATTGAGCGCATCTGCCCGGCTTTCTTTGCGACCCAGAGGTGCTCGGGCCAAGCGAGAGTCCTGAACCATTTCCCCATCCTTGTGATATTGGGGGAAAATTTTACTTAAAACAGCCCAGTCCTTTCAATAAACTCAAAAAGAGAAATAACAGCAAAGAGGAATAAACTCACATCTGGCTCGGGATCCAATTTTCCAATGCTACTTTTTTAAAAAAAAAAACACTAAGCAAACCCCAAAGCAGCTGGCATTTTAGTGCCACGCTTCACCTGTATTTTTTTTTTTTTTTTTGCGTTTTTATGGCATCCTGTGAAGTTAAAACAATTTTCTTTGCACCAATGCTTTTGAAAGCTGTAGAACTGATCTGCACCCACACCCCTCAATTGACTCACACTAGAAACACCAGGACATAAACTAACCCACCCAAATAAACTTATTTCTGCAGTTTGGATTTGTGGCCCTCCTTTCAAATACCCGCCTTAACGTTTGCAGTTCAATACATAAATGATCCACCAAACCAAACACCTTACTTTTGCAGTGGCATCCTTTCAAACATCTGCCTTACTTTGGAGTGTTTTTAAAAAGGGAGTCTCTCCTGGTTTACATCTTTTTGTGTTGGAAAGAATTATCCACACCTTGGTCACTACCAGATTCAGCTAACTTTATTTCAACAGCCTGGTACAATAAGGAAAAGAAAAAGAGAGAAAGAAAGAAGGAAAGAAAATGGAAAAGTTGTGGATCCCTTAACTATCGATGTCCGATACCTTAAATCCTGTCAGCTGGGTTTTCTGGGGCTGTAACTTTGCAGTATTTGGGGGCCTGATGTTTTCTCCTTCTCGATGTCACAGAAAAATAGATCCCTCAACAACACAGAGGTCACTTTCCTAGTCTGAGCATTTCTTTAAAAAAAAATCTCTGTGATTTTTGTGATGTTAAATATCTTCTCAAAGCAAAAAAAAAAAAAGTTTTCCAGAATATCAAAACGGCGTTGCAAACACAACACAACAAGGAGACCGCTTCTACATATAGTCCTTGACTTACGACAGAGCCCAACATTTCTGCTACTAAGGGAGACAGTCGTTAAAAGTAAACCTTGCCCCATTTTATGATCTTTCTCGCCACCGTTGTGAAGTGAATCGCTGCAGTCATTAAGTTGTGAATAGAATGTGGCTTCCCCATTGACAGCGCTTGTCAGGTGGTCGCAAAAGGGGATTGTGTGGCCCCGGGATACTACGAATGGTCATAAATATGAACCAGATGCCCAGCGGACGAATTCGGACCATGTGATCACGGCTGCAACGACTGACAGGGTGGAAAACGGTCCCAAGTCACTTTTTTTCCAGTGCTGTCGTAACTTCAGACACTAAATGAACTGCTTATAAGCCAAGGACTGAAAACACGAAGTAAACACCCATGAATGTAAGGCTTACAATCACGGTTGAGCCCGATATTTCAGTGGCTAAAAGTTTATTGTTGAAACGCCAACTGCACGGAGCGGGGGACTGTGGGGGGTGGGGGGGTGGAATCCCTTTTAGGGGTGCTCGGGGGCGCCCACTCCGTGCCCGTTGATGTGCGGGTGTGAAGACCCCGAGGCAGGTAGATTCTGCTCCATCGCGCTGGCAGCGGCAGCCAGGGAAGTGATGAGACTTTCCAGAGGCGAGCCTATCGGTTCCTGTCTCCAGTAGGCTTCGGAAAGAGAGAGGTTGCTGGCATCGCAGACGCCGTAGCTTGGCGGGACAAGAAGCCCATTAAGGCAGCAAGGAAAGAGAGACACACAGAGAGAGAGAGAAGCAGGAGGGGGAGTAAAAGGGGGGGGGAGAAGAAAGCGAGAGAGAAGCAAATGCGTTACGAAAACAGCAATTATCTTTAAGAAGGTAATAGCAGCATATTGCGGGGTCCCCATTCAGAACCAGATTTAGGGCTGGGGCTCTTTATAAAATAAATAAATATTCAACCTACAGGTAGTCTTGGACTTACAACCATTCAGACCAGGATTTCTGTCACTGAGCGAGACAGCTGTTAAGGGAACGTTGCCTCATTTTAAGACCTCCCTTGCCACCATGGTTGAAGGGAATCAATTAATAACGGAGTTGTTAAGCAAATCGGGTTGCAAAAGGGCTGAGATTTTAAAGGGAAAAAGCTTTTCTATCCCGTGGCTCTTGGTCTCTCTTTCTTATGCTTACAGGTAGTTCTTGACTTACAGCAGTTCATTTAGTGACCGTTCCAAGTTAACAACGGCACTGGGGGGGGGGGGAAGCGACTTAGGAACGCTTTTCACTTACAAACCGCTACAGCATTCCCAAGAGTCAGACGTTTGGCAGCTGACTCATATTTATGACCGTTGTTGTGTCCCAAGGTCCTGCAATCCCTTTTTGTGACCTTCTCACAAGCAAAGCCAGATTCACATAACAACCGTGTTACTAGCTGAACGACGGTGGTGATTAACTTAACAGCTGTGCCAACCAAGGTGGTAAAATGAGACAACCCTCACTTAACGACAGAAATGTTGGGCTCAATTTGGTCGTAAGTCAAGGACCACCTGTATTTTGTAGGGGGTAATTCTCCCCAATCCTGCCCCGTTTTCTTCCTTCCCTCCTCCAGAAGCCAACAGAAATTGCAAAAGTTTGCAGACAAGTTGCCGAAAAGAGAGGCACAAGCTAAGTGTAAGAGATAGGAGGAGAAGCAAGGCCATTCTCAAACAAGCTGTGGGTTAAATATATATATATAAATAAGAAATAATAAAGAAATAAAACAAAAACCAGCCCAAAGTGGACATTTCTTTTTCCTACCACAGTTTTATTTATAATAAAGCTGCAGCAATCATTAGGGGATTTGCATATATTATTAAAGATATACGAAAAAAACTAAGAATGTCGCCGAACTCTTAAATAAAATTCCAACAGAGGGGGACAAAAACCCCCACACCCATTTCAATCCCAAAACTGCAAGATTGTCGTGCAGCATTTCCCTTCTTAGAAGTTGCATGGAATTGCAAACAAGGAAATCAGAGTGGCTTGATGTTTTGTGGGAGACGGCCAGAACCAACCGGGAAATATTAAAAGCACAGGTTTAAAAATAAATAAATCAGTGTTTTAAAAAGTTTCAGAACGCCACCTCTGTCTCCAAAGTCAAAAGAAAAGAAAAGAAAAGAAAAGAAAAGAAAAGAAAAGAAAAGAGGCCAATGTCTGGTTATCCCAAGATTTCTCCGTGGATTTATTTGTACCTGGAAGAGTAATACTCCTCTTCCAGTTCGTAGAGATCGACGGAGATTTCGTCCCGCAGCGCGATCAGTTTCTTGTCGCATTCCTCCTGCAGAGCCCGCAATTGCTGATTGCGTTGGTTGATGGCTTCGTTGACTGAAGGGAAGTCATTAAGGATTAAGAATTGCTTGAGGTCAGATACCAGCCTCATAAGGGACTCGCCAGCTCGGACCTGATGGAAAAATCCATATACAATAGCACTCAGAGGCTTTGAAACTCATCAAATTTGGTACTCAACGCATTTTGATGCCAATTTTTTTTTTTTTTTTTGTCTTGGTACTCATCATTTGTTTGTTTCAATGCACAACCTAGAATTGTCAGTGTTGGCTGCCTTATGTCTCACTACATTATTCCTTATGGGAAAAATTCGGTACGCATCGTTTTTGGTATCGCACCTCCCGGAATCAATTAATGATGAGTAGCAAGGTACCTCTGTATTTGAAAACATGGCCAGATTTTATCCGTTCTTAGCAATTTCGGTCATGGATTATTTCCTGCCCGCTCTCTGGTGGGACAGAATTAAAACCCTGTTTGTGAGGGTGGATGGCAATGCCAACATTTCTCAATGGTCAATTTAATTAAACCAATTTGTTCAATGTATATGCGTAAATAACGTTAAATTAATGAAAGGCAGGTTCGCAACTCAGCTCCGAGCAGAATCATCTGCAGAATTTCTCAGCTGTAATCCACTCACAATATTTGCCGCTCTGACGTGCATCTCATAGTTATCTTGTTCGCTTTGAGTCGCGCGGGATACTTGGGTTTCCTCTTCAATCTGGAAAAGGAAGCAGGTACAAAAATCCAACCATCTGCGTGTTATTTGAAAAGCTATGAAGCATTTCCCCCTGTGCTCTAACAAAAACCTATTTCTCTCTTTCTTTGCATTGTGTAGTGTTGTTGGCTTACTGGAATAATCCGAAAATGTTCAAAGCAATATGCAATATAGCAAAGAAGCTGTGAACGCTTCAAAGGAGCAAAAATTTAGGCTGAAGAAGAAAGGGAGGAGAGTTCTCTTCTTACATATTTACCTTTGCAGACTTGATGATTTCTGTAAAGTTGTCCATGATGGATTTGACATCATCTTTCAGCCGCTTGTTGTAGGACTGGAGTAGAGTTTCTTTACTTTGGGGTAGGACCCGTTGCTGCGACATGGCTAGGAAAGGAATGGACCAAAAAACGGCATCACAAATGACAAATCCAGAGAAAAATGCATTAAAAAACTCAAATCTAAAACCATTTTTTAAAAAAACCCCGAAATATTGCTCATAGAAGTTGCATTTCATTTTTCAGGGTTAAAATTTGCACCTTGTGTGAATGTTATTCCTGAGCCACCCATTCGCCTGCAGGCACATCAATATTAAAAAGAAAATTAAGAGGTCCTAAATAGTCCAAAAATGGATGGATTTTTTTTCTGATATACATATACACACGTACATATAAGTATGAAGCAAATAATCAAGGTTGAAGAGCCAAGAATTAAATGTCAGAAACTAAACATATTCCATACCTATTTAACTAACAGAGTGGGGGCAGATCTGGAAGCAAGGCTGCATTCATACAACAAATGAAGCACAAACTAATATTTTAATCTATTGCACCGAACTATTCCTCATAAAGGAGGGAGGGCATTGTGAGAATAAGGCTACTGAGCCTTGCTCCACACATTTAAATGACCAGAGACAAAGCATTGCAAAAGTGGTTTGAGACAGCAATGCAAATTAAAAATTCACTTTCTTACCTTGTCTACATCCACACTTTTTACTTCTACTCTTTAATCAAGCATTTCTAATCCGAAAAGGGAGGGGTTTTTTTTTGTTTTTTTCAGGATTGGCTGAATCCTGAAAGCTGATTGGTTGTTTTGGGGAGGGAGACACTCTTCCGGTTGTATTCAGTGGCGCCGGCAGAGGTTGAACAACCCCCCCTCGAGGACTCTCTAGGAGCACGCAGAAGGGGAATAGTCGCTTATCATCTCTATGATGAAGAGAGTTCCGCATCTTCCCGTGTGATTGAGCGCCGACCCTCTCGCGAGAACCAGCGCGACTGCCATATATTACCCAGAAGGCACCGTTCTCTCTTTTGCCTTCTTCCAGCTAAGATGGTGAGTGCTTTCGACGCGTTGTGTCTACCGGGGGAAGAGGGGATCTTCCAATCCGGCGCCATCCGCCCATCGGAGGCCCGACTTGGGGGTCTTTACCGTGCCCCGGAGGGCCAGGAGCCCCTCCGAAGCGGAGGCTGCTTCTATTGGGAGGAAAAAACGACGGGAAGCCGGTCCTGGGGTGGGCTGGAGTTTTCGGCCTGGCTGGTTTGGGCGAAGATCGGCTGGAAGAAGCAGCTGAATTGCTGCTGCTGCTGCTCAGGCCTATCGGCCGATTCAGTCGAACCGATTAGGAGCCACAGCAATGAATTAGACCGGGCGTTTCCCTGACATTGAAAGCCTTGTGGACTTCAACTCCCAGAATTCCTACACCAGCCTTGCTGAGCTGAGAGATTCTGCGAGTGGAAGTCCACTAAGTCTTAAGAGCTGCCAAGATCCCTGGATTAGGTTTAACACAATGCCTGGTGCCCTCCTGATTTAGAGCAGGGATCTTCAAAAGACACACACAAGACTTGTGGACTTCAGTTCCCAGAATTCCCCAACTAGGCTAGCTGGGGGATTCTGGGAATTAAATCCGCCAGGTCTTAAAAGCCACCCAAGTTTGGTGATTCAGAATGATGGAAGCACGACAGTCTTAGTTGGGTGAGGTTTATGCTGGTCCAGAGTCAAAATTGATAATAAAAAAAATATTTTTTTAAAAAAAAAAAGTTATAGGAGATGAGATGCATGTACATATTCGGAGGTAGATGGCTGGAGTGATTCCAGATTGAACTTGTGCTTCGCTTTTCCAGCCAAAGGGAAAGAAGGCCAAGGGGAAGAAGGTGGCTCCGGCCCCTGCTGTGGTCAAGAAGCAGGAGGCCAAGAAGGTGGTCAACCCCCTCTTTGAGAAGAGACCCAAAAACTTCGGCATCGGTGAGTTGGGAAAGGAGGACGTCGATGGGCCTTTATTTATCTGCCATCGGGAATTGGAGCAGAATTGCTTTACACCGAGGCGTCTTTGTAATTTATTCGGCTTGGAGTCCTTGGTGATTCTGCGCTTGGTTGTTTTCTTTGGTCTTTGGACAAATAAGGAGCTATTTCCATAGACACTGTTGACTTCAGATCCTTTTCTAGATGTTATAATGTCCTGAACAGGTTGAAATCAAATTGTCGGGGAGATTTATTCCTGGATTTTAACATTCTGGAGAAATTGCCCTGCTTCAACTGTATTACAGCTGTTGGGGGAGCCGCCCTGGAGGTTAGGGTGAACCACACACTGCAATGCTTTCACTATATATTAGAAAACTTCATTGTTGCCCTCCGTTCTTCATGGAACTATCTATTCTTTATTCTTTTTGCTGTTACTTGAATGATAAAATAACAAGCTTTGATATTTCATTGCAAAGTGGTATAGAAAACTCACATAGGCTGAGTTAATGTATAGATTAAGGAGGGGAGAACTTGGCCTTTTGATCTGGTTTTTTTTGGGGGGGAGTTTAATTTATTAACTTGATATTAACATCTTGAACTTAATGACGTGAAAAGGGCGCAAGCAGATGATGCAAAAGAATATTTGCTAACTGAGTGGCGGTGCTGACAAGCCTTTCCACCAAGATCTCTGATGCTGGTGCCCCCCTTTTTTTTGCTCTGGAGGGAGGAAAACCGCCAGCTTACCAAGCAACCCTCCCTGAGTTAATAATGCTGTATCTCTCAGGCCAGGATATCCAGCCCAAACGAGATTTGACTCGCTTTGTGAAATGGCCTCGCTACATCCGACTCCAGCGCCAGCGGGCGATCCTTTACAAGAGGTTGAAGGTACCTCCAGCGGTCAACCAGTTCACCCAGGCCCTGGACCGCCAGACGGGTAAATTATGCTGGTTTTTTTTTTCTGTTTAATTATCAGAGGAAGGAGGGTGAGTGGCGGGCTGCAAGTGAAAAATGGGTCTTCCTATATAAAGGTAGTCCTTGACTTAAGAATTGGAATCCCAGCCATCAAGTTGTGCAGATTGTTAACAGTTCACATGACCGCACCCTGTTTTATGACCTACGTGGCAGTCATTAAGTGAGTAAATAGTTAAGTAAACCTATTATAGCCAGTGGACTTCTTTTTTGCCAGAAATGTTGCTTTCCAGCAAATAAAAGTTATAAATTGCAGTCATGTGACTGTGGGACTCTACAGATAGCCGTAAATTTGGGGGGTGGGTTGACAAGCACCCAAACTGCAATTATGGGATGAGGGGGTTGTGAAACTTGGAAGTAGCTTTGGGGAGGTTTGCCTTAGTGGTTGCTAATTACAGCATGCAGTTCACTGCTCAAAGTGTTTTTTGGTGCTCAGTTGCCAACTCGGAGCATAGTAATTTACGTGCCAATAAAAAAATGATTTGGGGGTGTGATTTTGTTGGCTACATTCTAAACAATGTAGGGTCCAGGGGAGGAAGGAATCCCTCTTTTGGGTTTAGCCTAAAGGAGAAAAGATTCTCTAATGTGCAGATGATGGAAGCAAATATCTGAGCTTTCTTGACGACTCCCAACCACCAAGATCGCTGATGCACAAGGATCTCCATTAAAGCTGCTAGAGGACGGGCAGAGAAAAATCCTCCAGTTCTCATTTAATGTCTTTATCTCCACAGCGACTCAGCTTCTGAAGCTGGCTCACAAATACAGGCCTGAGACCAAGCAGGAGAAAAAACAGAGGTTGTTGGCACGGGCAGAGCAGAAAGCCGCAGGGAAGGGCGACGTTCCAACCAAAAGGCCGCCTGTGCTGAGGGCAGGTAAACCGTTTTGAGCGTCTCTAGAAAGGGGCAGCTTTCCTGGGGTTTTCTCTCGACGACCGGCTATTGCACTGATGTGAGGATTTCTTCACCTGAACTGCAGATTGAAGACCAAAAGACATTGGCTAATTTAACTCTGAGCTTTAGCAGGTTGTCTCATTCCTCGACGGCATTATGTCCAGCTTAGTTAATGCTGTAAATTTAGCTTACTGGGGTTTTTTGGGATCTTTTCAGGTGTCAACACAGTCACAACTTTGGTGGAGAACAAGAAGGCTCAGCTGGTGGTGATCGCACACGATGTAGACCCCGTTGAGGTAAAGCAGATGGGAAGGCTTTGTCCGTTTGCATTTCCAAATTTTGTGCTATAGCGTGGTAGAGTCCCAAATTCAACACTGTTCTCTCCCAGGCATTGGAAGTAAAGGAGCAACAGCTTTCAAAAATAAACCTTTGGCTCCCAGGCAGGAATAAACAGCATTTCCAGTCTTTTTCCTTTCCTCTTTGATAAATGGGTGGGATGCACTTTAGCCTTGTATTTGAGGTGTAAAATGCAGGAATAAGGGACCTGGGATCTGTTCCCTTAATTGTTAATCTTCCATCTAAGAACTTCATTCTCTGGTAGGGAAAATGGCACCCTTGCCATCACTCTTGTCGGATTCTTTCATAAAGTGACTCACTTGGTTAATTTGGGGAGGGGGATAATTTGTGAGCCTGGAAGTAGCTGTTCTCAAAACCCTCTTGTGACTTGCTTGGGCTTGGCTATTGCAATGATGTTTGAATTTCTTCACCTGACTTCCCCGTGGAGAGCAAAACTAAACGAGCTTTTTAACACTGAGCGATGGCCGCTGCCCAGATCTCTCCCTTCTAGTCACTGTCAAAAATGCAGCAGGGTCCCCTTATGAAGAGGTTTTGTTTCCTTCTCCCTGGTGCAGCTGGTGGTTTTCCTGCCCGCCTTGTGCCGAAAAATGGGAGTCCCCTATTGCATCATCAAAGGCAAAGCCAGGCTGGGTCGCCTCGTCCACCGGAAAACCTGCACTTGCGTGGCCTTCACCCAGGTTAATCCGTAAGTAGCCCTGAAGGGAGGCCTGACTGGTCCTTCCTGTACACTGGATATGGGTGCCAACTGAGCAGTCATGATTTCAATAACTGCTTAGAAGGTCATAGTCTTGTGGTGGGTTGGAGCACCATTAGGAGAGCAGCTGAATACGGGTAGTCCTTGAATTACGACCACAGCTGAACCCATGACCCTGGGACACTGCAACCATCATAAATACGAGTCAGTGGCCAGGTATCTTTGAGTTTTGATCACGTGACTATGGAGAAACTGCAACGGTGTGGGAAATGGCAATAAGTCAACTTTTTTCAGTGCCATTGGGACTTTGGACAGGGGCTCAAAGGAATGAATGCAAGTCAAGGACTTACGTGTAAGGTTTATTACGTGAGATTTTCATCTTGAAATGGTGGCCTTGACCCGATCTTTTCTCTACGCAGTGAGGACAAAGGAGCCTTGGCTAAACTGGTGGAAGCTGTTAAGACCAACTATAATGAGAGATACGATGAGGTAAGACTGGGCCCGCCTGATGTTTGGTTTGGTTTCGTTCTGCTTGCGTAGCCTGCTAAAAATGTAGCCAGCAGGGGCTTTAAGAGGCTTGAAATATATGTTATTCAGCACTCTTTAATTGTTAGCTTCTGAGTTACCGCAATACACAATAATTTGGAAAGAGACTGTAATTGCAAAGAGGTAGCAGTATGGCTGAATCAAACGTTTCTTTTTGCAAACAATTTTTTTTTTTTCCCCTTTCCAGATTCGTCGCCACTGGGGTGGAAACGTCCTCGGTCCCAAATCTGTTGCTCGGATTGCTAAGCTTGAAAAAGCCAAAGCTAAAGAGTTGGCCACCAAGCTTGGATAATAGATATGTCAGTTTTTCTGTACATAAAAATAAAATTGTAAACAAAAGGCTTTTTTGTGTGTGCTTTGATTACTTTAAAGGGGTCATTTTTTTAAGTGGTGGGTAATATGCAACTCTCCCTCCCATTTTTATAGAATATAACCGGAAAAAATATTAGGCTTGTAGGTACCTAACACTCCTTCCTCTTCCTATTTTCCTAACAACAACTCTGTGAGATTGGGCTGAGAGAATCACTGCCCTAAAATTATTGGCATTATCTTAGCAGTAGTTCTTTCTCCTGTTTTCCATTACCCCCTCAAGCAATACCAGGAAGAGCTGGCACTGTAAAAAGACATTTTATTTGCAGTCAATATTTCAAGCAACACGATTCATATTACAACAAATATAGGGTACCTCTTATGCCTAATTTTAATCAATTTCTTGTTCATTGGCGACTTTTTTTTCCTTCAAGACTCCCCACTACTTAATTGTCTTCTGATAACCGGCAATATTTCCCCAAATATATGGAGATCAGCTTACTTTTAAGAGAAAACTGCCTGGTTTCCAGCAATTCCTGGCTTGAGCGCGATTGCTGATGTCCACCAAGAAGTCCTAAATCATCTTGCAAACGCTCCATTCTATGACCTGGGCTAGATGGCCACTTTTTAAAGCCACACCCAAACCACATTCATCCAACAGTTGTAGGACTCAGAAAGGCACCTTCTGAATGAACCTCTTGTACCACAAGAAGGAAGTGGCTGCACACAGACCGTACCTGCACAGAAGGAGCAAACCCTGGGTTTAGTGCACATGAAGACTCTGCTGGGTTTTGTATGATCGAGTTGAGCTATCGATTCAGAAACAGTTTCTGCTTAAATTTCTAAGATCCCTTGATTTATGTAGATGAATCTACTTGATGAGGGGCAGGAGGGTGCTTGGAAAAGTATTTCCGTATGGGTCACGCTGTTAGTCCACTTGATTCAAAGTATTTCTTGGGGTTCCACAAGGATTTAAATTGGTTCTGTAGTACTGGGCTACTGGGGGGCGGAATTCCATTAAAGCAGTGGTCCCCAACCTTTTTTGTACCAGGGACCGGTTTCAAGCAGAAACATTTTTTCAAGGACCGGGGGGGGGGGGGGGGGGGGGC
>NW_020716917.1:486975-505229 GCF_900518725.1 Notechis scutatus | reverse complement strand
AGCTGAGCCAGAGAGCAGGACAGGCTTCGGTTGCTTCCTCCCTCCCCTTCTTTCATTTGTGTCCTTGATCCCCGATCCCAGCAGCATTCACCGAAGGCGAAGAAAGCCGCCATTTTTTTTAATTTTTTTTTCTTTGCGGCCCGGTAAAGAGTGCTCCACGGCCCGGTACCGGTCCGCGGCCCGGTGGTTGGGGACCCCTGCATTAAAGGAGTAAGGAAAAGGACTCTTGAATGCACTCAAAAGCCACCCACTCCTGCTTGATGTTGCTCTTATCCATAGCAATTTTTCTAAAGCGGGGTTTGTCAGCTGAGATTCAGAGCTCATCCCTCTTGACTAGAGGCTCCGAGAATTTTATTTTTATAATTTAAGACCAGAGTTTCAACTTGATGTTTTCTTCCATGAGGGTAAATAATGGACATCCATAGCACTAAAAACAAATTTGTTGACATAATCAAGATTTGTTTGTTGGTATTCTGGATTAGTAGGAATTATGGAAAATTTACCACCTGCCCCGAGCCACTGATAATGTAGATTAAGCCACAGGGGCACTGGAACCAACAATACATATTGGTTTGTTTTAGGCAGATTAGAATCTTTGCCTCGTGGAAAGCTATTGATAACTTGCCATGGATGTGCATAAACGTCAAGAAATAAAAACATGAGGATTTTGCAGCGGCTTAACTCATTAGGGAGGGTGTATTTTAACAAGTTGGAGAGTAAATTTGTGGATCGCTTGCAGATTTACTCTTCCTCATCTTTTCCGCTCTTGCCTGCCCCTCCCTACTAGCTGTTTTGCTACTCACCAAGTAAGTATATACTGCATGTGCTCATTTCGTAAAGTTACTCTGGTCTGGCCCCCGATCGGTCCTCCGGGAACTGAGCTCCCTGTGTGTATAGAGAGAGACAATTGGAGCCCATAATTACCAAAAGTTGGGCTTTTTTATGGAGACAACCATTCTGCCATTAAGAGTATTGGCACATCTTCCCAAGGGGAGTGTATATTGGTGCGTTTATCAACTGCTTCTCATTAGTTTACACCTTATAGCAGTTTTTAAGCTTTGATAAATCTTGAAACACTCTATTTGAGCAATATTTAGGGGGACTTACTATAATCTGCATCAATAAAAACGGGTTCTGCTCCCGTGACCCTGGCCATGGCATCCAAATCACGATAAAACCAAATGTTTTGTTCGATGTTATTTTCCGGCACAAAAGGTCTCCGAGGTTCTGAGAGTCTCACCAGCCCGGTGAGTTCAATATCCTCTTGGATCTAAAAAAAAAGAAAAGAAAAAAGAAAAAATCCAACTCTAGTTTCCGTTCTTTAAAACTTGGCTAGTTCAATCCAAAACAAATATATAAAAACCGTTTCAACACATTGTCAACTCATAAAATATTCCTATGATCTTTTTAGAGCTGCCAACAGAAAGGGAGGGGGGAGCAGTGCAGCAGCTTGGAAAACCGAAACTGCATTCCATAAATGTTTTCAAAGATAGTAACTAGGTGACTGAAGTTTCTGCAGGGCAAAATTCTAACTGGAGAGCATGACTGATGACTCTGGGCTATGGGTGTGTCCCATTGGAGAATATGAATTACGATACACCCAGGGGATGCGGGGGGGGGGGGGGGGGGCGGAAACCAGGGTCAAGGGTGACAGTGAATGATGTGTCTCAAAATCAGCTACACCCAGGCAGAGCCGGACATGTTAACTCCCAATAAACCCCTTTGAAGTTTTGGAAGTTTGGCCCGAGACTCAGGATGTACTTGGGGGTGACTGCCGGAATCCACACATATTATACAGTATTCTGATTATGACCATATTGTTCCAGGCAGAATTTCATTTTACTCTTTAAGCAGAAGCGTGCTAACCCACGGAAAGCAAACAGCCTACCTGTCCCTTTAACCTGGTCTCTGGATTCATCTTCTTTCTGGGAACAAACCCTCTGTTGACAAGAATCGTTATCCTGCAGGGTTTTTAAAAAATAATAATAAAAGCTTACTGAGTGGGAACTTTCACCGAGTGAATTCCTCAGGGTGAGTGAGTGTAACGCTGCATTTTATTTACTTTAAAAACATTTACACAGCCGCCTGTCTTTCACCCAACTCTGGGCAGCTACTTAAACCTTGGTAGCTGATAATATACACACCCAAGGTCAGTGCAGTAAAAGGGAGTGATCACGTGGGCTCCACTCTCTACATTAGACATGATACTGCCGGCATTCCTGGCTTCTTTCTCAGGGTCCACTGGGGAACGTGGGAGCACGTACAGCTCCTTGGTGTGGTCAAAATGACCTCTGACCTTGACTGGCACGTATTCCAATTCGTTCACTTCATAGAGGCTGTAGAAAAGGAGCAAGACAGGAAGGAAAATCTGGGTTATAGCTTAAGACAGCAGAAGCCCCCCTGGTGAGAAAAATAGTTTTGCCGATTAATATTGTTGTTTATGTCTGAGAGCAGGGGAGAACAAACTTAACTGCCTGTAATAGTAAAGAAAGAGGCAACAGCCTGAACTTGCTATAAAGAAAACTTAAGCAAAGCAGCTGCTTGAATGTGCATGCCTGTTTTCAAATACCTCGAAAACTGTAATTTCCCACTATTTTTGGTCCTCGTATAATATACCCTCTGCCAACTACAGTAGCTGGCAACTGGAACAATTATGGCTGCCAGGGCTACAGTTCTCATAAAACTAGCAACAAAAGTAGTTTGCAGTGAAATAAGGCAAGACATATTCTGGAAGGTTGCAGTTGCAGAAAAGTAAGCATGCAGGGAAACCTCTGCCCTGGCCGCCATTTTATTGTTATTTGTAGAGTACATTTTGAAAAGAGGCTCAAGTTCGATCAGGCTTCTCCAAACTGGGCAACTTTTAAGACTTGTGGACTTCCAAGCTCCCAGAATTTCCTCAGCCAGCCACGCTGAGGGAATTCTGGGAGCTTTAGTCCACGAGTCTTAAAAGTTGCCAAGTTTGGAGACCCCTGAGTTAAACAAAAGAGAATTTGTTCTCTGGAGGACTGGAGGAAGCAGAGTGCATTCTGGGCTGGGAAAAAAGGAGCGGCAAGCAAACAGCAGCACCAGTTTTCTTCCTGACGAAAATAAACAATTTCATGATGGGTCTTCCCATAAAAATCAAAGTGGAGGTGCCCATTTGATGTTCTTGGTAACATTCTAATTCTCTTTACCATTCCCAAAAGACACTTACTCTGTTGGCAGTGAAACTGGCTCAGCAGAAACCCTGCTTTCCAGTTCAGCGATCAGCTTCAGCTTCCATTCCCGCCGCTGAACCTGACATAAAGCACAAAATGTTGGACTTTTGTTCCACTGTCAAGTAGGAGAAACACATCTCGATCTACAGAATCCCTCTCTCAAAACAGCACCACTTATCTACCCAGCCAAGTAAGCAGTTTTTAAAATTTGCTCTTCTGAATAAATTAGAATAATAAGAGTGACATTCATTTAACCTCAGGTTAAAAAGCTCCCAAGCTGCCAGCCTTCACTTCAGGAGTGTCATTTACCTGCCAACAGCCAAGGAAAAATGAACCTATTGGGATGAGCAGAAGTCCCCATTTTAATATGTTTTCTTCTGTGGATTTGGCAGCAGCAGCAGCAGCTGAGGCGAAGTTTCTGGCTGGACAAAGCCTCCAGCAAATTTCTGGGGAAGGGGAAAAAAAGAGAAAAAAAGTACTATTGGTGACTAAGCTATTTGTAAAAACTCAGAAGTGGCACCATGTTTATTTCATAAATATCCACCCCACTCATCTTACCTAGCTGACTCTGGGCAGCTTATTAATAAAATACCTTACTGTTGAATATTTTATTGTAAGTTGCCCATAGTCACTCAGGGCAGATGGGCAGTACAGAATAATCAACATGGCTGCTGTTTGTATTTATTAGTTGCATGGATGTTTTTACTGTCTGAAAGTTTTTTTTAAATGGTTTTATAATTCTTTAGAATTACAAGCTGCCCAGAATCCCTTGATTGAGCTGAGTGGCTTGAGAAATTGAATGAAGGAATGAAATAGAAATGTCATGAATGAATAAATAAAAATATAAAGCAACAGTGTTCTTTTTAAAAAAACATAGTTTTTTTTTCTACAACAAACCGAAACAGGTTATTTCACATGGGCTCAACTCACTTGGGGGCTGCTGTAAAGCATTTTTCCAATGGCTACGAGTAAAAGACTTCCTTCCATCATCCAGGCAGGAAAACTGAAGGAAAAGAGTAGAAGTTGAAGGAAGACTGGGAGAAAGAAACCCCAAATTTCAATTTATTTGATTTATTTCACCCCCTGCTTGATTTATTTCACCCAGCCCCCAATTCATTGAGAAGAGGGCCCGGCCTACCTTGCAGGGCTGTCAAGAGAGCCAAGCTAGGGCCTTCCAGCTGTTTGGCACACCAATGCCCATAAACCTCAGACATTGGCTTTCAAATGACCTTTGCCACCAAAAGCTAGGGCCCCCTCCCACAGTTTGGCACTCCAGTGCCCATAACTCCTGACGGGGCCTTTCAAATGACCCATGCCATTGAAACCTCCCCCCCTGCCCCCCAATATTTGGCACTCTAATGCCCATAACTAACCACCAGGGCCTTTTGAACTACCTATGCCATTGAAACCTGCTCCCCACAAATATTTGGGACTTCAATGGTCCAAGCTGGTCTCTTTCAAACTATCCATGCAATTGAAAGCTGGGCTCCCCCAAGAGCATGGCACTCCAATGCCCATAACTCCCCATCAGGGTCTTTCAAACTACCCATGCCACTGAAAGCTGGCCTCCACTAACTGTTGGGCACTCCAAAGCCCAAAACTCCCTGCCGAGTCCTTTCAAGCTACCTATGCCACTGCAAGCTGGGGCTCCCCCAAGGGCATGGCACTCCAATGCCCATAACTCCCAGCCGGGCCCTTCCAAACAACCCCCTCCTAAGCCCCACGGTGCTGAAAGCGGCTGCCCGGCAAGGTCAAAAGGCCCCATCCTTGCCGACGAGCGAGGTTCGACCAGCCGACCAGCCGTCTGCGAGGGGCCGAGGCGACGCTATGGCTCACCCGGAGCCCCCCGAGGGCGCCCCGGACGCCCCCGTCGCCTAGTAACCGCCGCCATGCCGCCATCTTGCCCGGGAGGAAAGGGGTCAAGCGGGAGGGCACTTCCGGGTCGCGCCGCCACGACTTCCGGTACTGTGCAGAAACATGGCTGGGCTGTTACGCGGGCGAGAAGGAGGAGGAGGAGGAGAAGGCGAGGCGGGATCGGCGCCGCTTTCCTCCGAGCTGCAGCGTTTCCTGCAGCGGCACCCGAGCTTGCGCGTCCTCCCTCCGGGGAAAAAGGTGTGATCGGCGCTCGTTCGCCGGTTCCCGGATCTGCTGCGGAGCTCGGCTGGGCTGGTGGATGGGAGACCACTCGGAAATCCCACAGGGTTGGACCAAGCTGGAAAGTTCCATTTGAAACTTTGAAATAATGAGGATGTGGAAAGTTGGAAACCTCCCTTTGAGTCGGGCAGGCTGTTCTCCAGGGCAGGTCGGCTTGGCAGCACCTGCCTTGCCAGAGCTCAAAACGGCTGATTGGAAGGGAGACCACTGGGAAATCCCTGTTGCCCAAGCTGGGAAGTTAGTTGGGTGCGAATTGGGTCTTGGCTTAGGGAAGTTGGCCTGGCAGCACCTGCCCTGCTTTGTCCGGCCCCCAAAACGGCTGGGCTGATGGAGGGGAGACCACTTGGAAATCCCACAGGCTTCAACCAAGCTGGAAAATTCCACTTGAAACTTTGAAATTCGGAGGAGATGTTGGCTTGGCCGTACCTGGTCTGCTTTGTCTGGGCTCTGCTGGAGAAAGCTGGGGTGATGGACCCCTCAGAGGGGAAACCCCTCAAAAATCCCCAGGGTGGACAGTTGGCCAATCTGGAAGGTTGCATTTGAGTTGGTCTTGGCTTTGGCAGGTGACTCTTGAGGGCATGTTGACTTGGCAGCATCTACTCCTCCCTCTCCAGCCTCTGAAGCTTATTAAAAAAAAAAAAAAGCTGGATAAATGAACGGGAGACCACTCAGAAATCAGGTAACTCGGAAAGCCCAGGATGGACAATTTGAATTGGTCTGTGCTTAGGTATCCAGCTAGCTCTTGGGGAATATATTGGTTTGGCAGCACGTGGCCTGCCTCAGCTGGTCTCCAAAGCCGAAGAACTCTCAGCCGATGGACATTTGGATGAGCCACCACTCAGTAATCCCAGGAATGTTGCCCAAATGACACGGCTCCATTTGAATCGGTCTTTATTTTCCCTCCTTTTCTCTTCCAGGTCCGCTGTACGTTGACTGGCCATGAGCTGCCTTGCCGGTTGCCTGAACTCCAAGCTTTTACAGCTGGGAAGAGATACCTGCGCTTGAGTAAGACCTCCGAGGTCTTGGACTACAGCGAGTACGAACCACACATTGTACCGAGCACCAAAAATCCGTACGTGTGTGTGTGTGTGTATTGCAAACGGTATCCCCAGTGGGGCTAATGGCTGAGTTTTGTGGTTTCTTCGGGAGGCAGCCTGCGATTGTGTTTAGCTCAAAAGTAGCAAGCCATGTTACAAGTGTTCTGACCAAGGCTTCCCGAGACCGTAATAAAAGCACACGATGAGTTAAAACGACTCTTGTTTTATTTCAACGCTGGGAATTATGTTCATTCCCAGCCGGTAATGAGTCCCAAACAGTCCTTTCCAGATAAGCAGCCACCTTTCTCTCCTTTGCATTGCTGCCAACAACTAGAGTGTCAAATGAACTAGAAAAAACAAAAAACAACAACCGAAGTACGAAGAGCTTCAAGAATGAATCCTTTTCACGCACTGTTTTGCCCCCCCTTTTTTTCCTAGGAATCAGCTATTCTGCAAACTCACCCTGCGCCATCTCAATAAGATCCCAGAGCATGTTCTCCGCCATGTCCGAGGCCGGCGTTATCAGAAGGCGCTTCGACGCTGTGAGTTGGCACCGGAGTGCTTTTTTTTTTTCATCTGCCTTACCTTAAACGCTTCCTTCGCTCCCTCTTCTTCCTCAACCTGCCCCAAGAGGTGGGCAGATCACGTCCTCCGATCCTTAATGTTGCTCCTAAAGGCACAGGAGGGGAAGCAAAATGTCCTCCCAGGGGAGAGAAGCAGGCAAGGGGGTCCCGGGTATTCCAGGATAGACTGCCCCAGACACACGGGTCCTACTTAGCATCCAGTGGCTTCAAAAGGAGGAACGGAAATTTTTCTGGATGAGATCCTAGTCTCTCTCCTGTCTACAGATGAAGAATGTCAGAAAGAGGGGCTGGAATACGTCCCGGCTTCCCTCTTGCATAAACGCCGACGGCTGCGGCAAGAAACGGACAACGGGCTTTGCGAAAGGAGGGGGAAGCCAAAGGGGGCATTCTGGGAACCTCCCGCCAGTGATGAAGGAGGCAGAGAAACTGACGACAGCCTGAGTGACTTGTACCCAGGTGAGTGAGCTAGAAGGCCAAAGGGGCCTCCGGATGCGAGCTAAGACTTCGTTCTGACTGTGGCTTCTTGTCCCGATGAAACCACTTTTTATTAGGCTAATGTGAATTCCTCTCATTCACATCCAACAAAGTCCCAGCCAACAATCTTTCAAGGGTGAATTGCAACCACAGACCTTTATCAGGCTTGGAGAGCTGCCAGGCCGATATCTTCCAAATGCCACGCTGTAGCAGTCAATACTTGGCAAGAAGTCAGGAACAGATCTTCACCCTGCTGAATTGAACTCATTGTCTCCTGCAAACACCACTCTCCTTTCGCTCCTCTTTTATTCCCTATGGGAGGGGCCATTCACCATCCACCTGTGCCTTTACTCCCAAGTTGGCCCTTGTTCCTTAGCTGTTCCCTTCTCCTGGCAGCTCTGTGCATCCGCACACAGGGAACAGGCTCCAGCTGTTCTTCTGCCTCACTGATCTCCAACTCCGAAGGCGGCTGATAACTGTCGGACGGCTCTGGCCCCATCTCTGCCTCGACGCACAGCCCACGTCGCGAGCCTTCCTGACTCCATGACAGCCCCATGTTCCTCCCCAACCTCCTCATTGTCCGAATCTGCTACTGGGCCACAACAGACTTAGCCAGTCCTGGGTTTGCCATCTTCCTTTGCCCACCTCATTCTGTTTCCTTGCCTGTTACGTCTGTTGTAATACTTAAGGGAAAACCGATATTCATAAGCAGCTGTGAGCGAGCCTTTTTCACTAAAGTTAAAAATGTTTTAAACGACGAACGAGGCAAGAAATTCCAGCCTTGTGCACATGCCTTCCATCTTGGGCAGAGAACTTACTCTTCCTGCTGCAGTCCTTGTATATTCTATTCGCCCTTTATCTCCCACTTTTAACCTTCTACTGATAGATTTGTAGCCATAACTCTGATGATTGTTACTACTGTCTTATCTTTGTAATTCGTTATCTTTTCTGGTTTTAATGTTTCTAAGCCACCCAGGGTCATCTCCGGACAGAGAGGGACAGTACAGCACAAGCCCAATAAAGAAATAAAAGTTATTTTAACTGCGTTACGAGGAATGGCAGCTTATTCACTCCCATAGTTTAGCCATCTTCTAAAATCATAACTCTGCTCTTTGGTATATGCCAGCGGGTCTGGTTTCTGGAGGCAGAATTTATAAGGAAGGTTCTGGTGTTGGTTTTAAGGTGTTTTTTTTTTACTTAATGCTTAAACATTAACACTTAATGCTTATTTTCAAAGCTGAGCTCTTCCCAAGGAAAAGTGCCACAGGGAAGGAGACCCCTGACAAATTTACAAGCGACAGTGACGAGGAGCCTGCAAGGCCAGGGGTGGAAAATGGCAGCCGGGTCGAAATGATGGAGGTTGATTCACAGACAGCCACAAAAAGGAGAAAGGTAAACCTGACACTATTCCTTCACACTATTAATGTCACTTATATACCTGTGTTTCCCTGAAAATAAGTCTTATGTTTTTTTTGCCACCAAAAAAGGCACCAGGTCTTATTTTGGGGGGATGCCATCCACTGACCAATCTCACTTGCGCACATCACCCCCCCCCCCGGCCTCCTTTTTGGCCTTCAGAAACTTCTTCAAGGCTTTCGTAGAGGCCTCTGCAGCGGATAAGGGAGCTCTGGATCGATCCTGAGCTTTGTTCTCAGCTCCAGAGGCCTTCAGGAAAGCCTTGCCAGCTGCAGAAGAAATGGGCCGGCAAGGCAGGTGTCGGGGTGTGCGAGGCCTGGCTACAACTGCCCAAAGGTAAGTAGGGCAGCTCTGTACCCTCCATCCCAACCCTAGCTTAATTTTTACCCGTCCACTCTGGAGTGGGCAGGATCTTAATTAGGGCTTATTTTGGGAGTAGGGCTTATATTGGGCGCACATGTAAAAATCAAGCTAGGACTTACTTTCAGGGTAGGTCGTATCTTCAGGGAAACAGTATTAATGGTCATAGCCGTTTCCCAATTCTTCACACGTTCGTTCTTAGACAATGCACTGTTCTCTATTGATACGATCCCGAATTTGCACAATTAACCCAAATGAATATTCCCAGGAATGCTCGGGTTAAATAGAAGGTAGTATTTTTGATAGTAGGTTGATTCTGGCAGATAGCCAAGGTTTCCTTTTAAAATCCAGCTGAGCGGGGAAAGTGTATAATTCTAAGCATTACTGAGGACTTTTCCCCAGTAACATATATAAGGACTAGATTCGGATTGCCAAATCCCAGTTAGTAAGTCTTTGTCCTGTACTCATGAGGCCCAGAAACTTATATCTACAATATATCTACAAGTGTCCGCTTACGGGTCTGCCTTTTTTCCCCTCCACCCTTTGTCTGCCCAGAAGCAAGTCGGCCCTCGGAAGAAAAAATTTAAAAAGTGGAACAGAAAATCTAAAAAGCTTCAAAAGAGAAGTTGACAGAAATCCAGTCTTTCTGATGAGCCAAGCTCCAGTTTAGCGTGGCGAGAAGACTTAGAACACGAGAATGTTGCATTTTATTTAAGCATGGTCCCTTTTTTTTTGGAGGGGGGTCTGGAATTGTATACATGTTGTTGTACTTCCTTTTATATAAAGTTGTTCAACTCTACTGCGTTTCTGAAATTCTTCACCTGACAGTCAAGGGCAAAATTGCCACGAGGAAATAAAAGAGTTTAATGTCAGAACCCTGATTTTTTTTTTGAATCGATTTCTAATTCTGCTGGTCACTTAGCAGTGAATAAGTGCAGACGGAAGGCCAAATAATGCTTATTTTTTTTTTTTTCTTGGAATGGATTCCTTAGAAAGAAGGAAGCTTTGGCAGAGACATTTCTCATTTGAAAATGGTGATTAAAGCAAGTGTCCACCTTGACAGAAACAGAATAAACAGCAACTGCTCAAGTTGGTGTGTTTGACCTTGAACTTGGAAAAGGCGGCCGCCACAAAATATTTCCAGTTGTAACGTCCCAGACTCTCTCCATCTAGTACAATGAGATTAGAGGTTTGGAAACTTTTGTGCAGTAAAAAAATCTTTGGAGCAGCGAAAGGCCTCTCGGCGGATTCCAGGCAACACTGAAGCAGGAGACCAATTATAGGTCATCCTCAACTTACAACAATTGTGCCCCAAAACCTCAGTTGCTAAATGAGACATTTGTTAAGTGAGTTTTGCCCCATTGTCATGCGATCAAAATATAGACGCTTGGCAATTATTGAATCATATTGATGACGGTTGGAGCATCATGTGGGGTTCGCT
This sequence comes from Notechis scutatus, assembly GCF_900518725.1. Next base: position 494,566 of record NW_020716917.1, on the reverse strand, counting down.
TAGCCACCGTGTTACTACACAACTGGAGTGATTCACTTAGCAACTGTGGCTAAGTGGTAGGTTGTAAAATGGGGCAACGGTCACTTAACTGTCTCGCTCAGTGACAGATTTGTGGCTGAATTGTGGCCATAATACAAGGACTACCTGCATACAATTCATTTGTTGCGGGAAATATCCCCCCCCCCCGAGTTAAAAAGTGGCTGGGAGAGATCCTGATTTTGCTCCTACTTGTCGCAGAATGAATATTTTTCAAATGCTGCAATGGTGTAAAAATTCTCTTTGAATTCTTTTGGAGTAACCTGTTAGATTTATAACTTGGATGGGCCGTTCATCTGGGATGTGACACCATTTTAATTACAACTTTGAGCATCAACCGAAAACCAAAAAAGGTTAAAATGGAACACACCCATCACACTGAAAAGTACACAGCAACGTTTATCGGATCACAGTAGCTTTAAATTTAAACCCCCCCAAAAAAAAGTTGTCAAAAAGAAATTCAACTGTGGCAGAGACTCAGCCTAGCCAGCTGCTTCTTCATTCCAATTTTGCAGGAGATTATAGGAGAGAAAAACCGTGTGAGAGAGAGAGAGAGAGAAAAAAAAAAAACCCTCCTCAAAATGTTCTTGAATGAAGAATCATCCGGCAATGGGAATCGGATTATCAGCGCAGTCGTGAACTAAAACAACTTTAAAAAAGAAAAAACCATGAAAGAGATTGTGCCTTTTAAAAAAAAAAGGAGAGAAAAGGAGGCACCTTTGTAAAAAAAATACACCAGTTTTGTTGGGTTTTCAATTCCCAAAACTGTGAGTCAGTTCCCAGATGCTGAGATGCTGTGTTGCTTTTCCTCCTCCTCCTCCGTTCTTCTCTACCATTCCTTCTTCTTCTCGTCCATGGAGACGCCGCCGGGACCCAGGGCCACCACGAGGAGGAGGCCCCCGATGACCGACATAGTTTGGAAGAAGTCGTATTTCAGGAAATCGTGCATGGGCTTGTAGGTTGGAACTGTCCAGAAAGCGTTGAAATACAAGTTGATGGCAAAGAGCCAGATGACCAAAGTCAAGGCCGCCAGCTTGGTTTTGAACCCGATGGCCACCAGGATGATCAACGCCGTGCCCACCAGGTTCTGCAGGATCTGCGACAATCAAGGAAAAAACAAACTGTGAATGAGAGCTAGGTGGAAACCCAGCAAAGCTGGCCTCTCCGTCAAGGTTGTCCCACTCTTGTCAACTTCCAGATTTGTGGCCTTCGAGAGTCGTAGGTGGTCCCTGATGTGGCCTCATTGCGTGGCCAGCTTTGGTGACTTTCTGACAAGCCAAAGTCTACGGCGGAAGACAGATTCACTTAAGGACTGTGTTACTTAATTTGAATGGCTGCAGGGATTCGCTTGACAACGGTGGCAAGGAAAGTCATAAAATGGGGCAAAACGCACTTAGCCGCCGTCTTCCCTTAGCAACAGAGATTTTGGGATCAAATGTGGTCGTAAGTCGAGGACCACCTGTTTGGAAACTCTGGTGATTAGCATACATTTAAAGTGACAAAAGTTTTTTCCTATTTGTATTATTTTATTTCTTATTCTATTCTATTTTTTATTCTATTCTATTTCTTATATTTCTTATTCTATTCTATTTCTAATTCTTATTCTATTTCTATTTCTTTTTCTATTTCTTTTTCTATTTCTTTTTCTATTTCTTTTTCTATTTCTTTTTCTATTTCTTTTTCTATTTCTTATTCTATTTCTATTCTGTTCTATTCCATATTTGCAATTTTGCTTTTCTGATGTTGTAAGCCGCCCAGAGTTGCAGCATAGAATAATGATAATAATAATAAAATAAAATAAAATCACGGCCATGCGACTTGGATGCTGGAAAGAGCCATAAAAGGAATGCTCCAAAATGCAGTCATATGACCAAGGGGAGAGAGGCAGCTGTCGGAACTCTGGAACCAGATGGTAGGTACTTTTCGAGAGTGGGTGGGGAAAAGTCTGTCGCAACTTTGAACGATCGCTAACCGACCGTTCATAAGTGGAGGATGACTTGTATCTTACGGAGGTTGTTCACTGTGGACTGCCTGAACAGAGGCAGCAGGACAGAAGCCGAGGGAAATCTGTATGTTCAATGATGTTGGGTCACTTACCGAAAAGAAACTAATGTCTAAATGCAGGAGGGTCATAAACATGAGGACTAGAAGCACGCGTCCTCCCAGCTGCATGTATTGCTTCGGGGAGCTTTCCCGCATGGTGGGGACCCCCGCAAACATGCTTTTCCCTTCCGATCGAGACTCCGCCAACAGCAGTAGTAAACCCCCTCCTAGGGCAAGATTTCTGCAGGAAAGAAAGAGGGGAAGAAAAAAAAAGACAAGCCAAGACAACGTGCGTGTCGGTCGGAATCGTAACGTCTGGCGCAACCAAATTTGCAAAACCTTCGCGGCAAGGTCAGCAGAGATAAAAATGTTTCAAGACCGCATTCTCTCTCATTCTCCTTTGGGGGAACCACATTAAAGGACTATAAATTGGACAGGCCAGCCAGTTTGGTCTAGGTGTTAAGGCACCAGGCTAGAAACTGGGTGGTGATGAGTTCTAGTCCTGCCTTTGGCATGAAAACTAGATGGGTGACTTTGGGATAATCGCCAGGAGACGTTGAGTTCTAGTCCTGTCTTAGGCATGGGAAAACCAGCTGGGTGACTTTGGGCCAGCCCCTCCCTTTCAGCCCAACCCATCTTACAGAGTTGTCATTTTGGGAAAAATAAAGGGAATGAAATAGTGCTGGATAGGTTTGCCGCCTTGAGTTACTTGTAAAAAACATTAAGGTGGGATGCAAATAAGTAAATATTGCTCCATTGATGGGGCCTGTGTTAAAATAGGGGGAAAAAATCCCCACCCTATTCCCATAATACATTAAACTAAGCCGACAAAGGCCAGCCTTGAATTGTCCAAAAAAAACAAAACAAAACAGAAGAGCTGACCAGCTGATCCCAAGGACACTCATTTAGTTATGTTATAGGATCATTTGAACTTTAAAAAAAAAAGAATTAACTTTCTCCCCATGCAGAAACCACACCCCCAAAAAAAGTAGCTGGAAAAAAATATATCTTCCATTTTAGAAACCGTGTCTATTGCCGGCCGCTGTAAGTGAGGAAAGCTTTGTGAAAGCTTTCCCCAATATTTGCTGCAGCAAAGATTTAACTAGATTATCTGGGGGGAAAAGCTAACGCAGACTCTCTGTTGATTTTTATTTATTTATTTATTTTCCAAGTTTCCTAAACTCAGTGAGAACAAGGGTGTGAAGTAATGCAAAACGAACGTCAGGATTCCGGCAATCACTCTAATTAAATCATGATTCTCGAGCCAAACTTCAAAAAACTTCCAAGGATTCATTAGAGGCAACTTACTGGCACTGCCCTGTATGAAGCCAACTCTGGCATATGTTATTTACAGTCACCTGTTTCCCCATCTCCCTCCTGGGTGTGTCATAAATCAGATTCTCCAATTAAATACTGTATATTCGCGGGCAAAAGCTCTGGTAGTTTAGTTACAATCTTTTAAAGATAAAGAGTTGGAATGCACTTTGCTTTCAAACTGCTGCACTGCTCTTCTAGATTCCCCCCCCCCCTTTTAAATTGCAACTACTAAAACAGGCATAGGAATGTTTTATGAGTTGATAATGAACATACCTCATCAGAAACTTCAAGTCCCATAAAATGCTATATGCAATTGTCTAGAAGGGGAAGGGGAAAAAAAAAAGGAGAGAGAGAGAGATGAGAAAAACCTTGAAAATAGTCCCCCATCTGCTCAGAGGCCCACTTCAATCCCTTACAGAATTCGCTCTTTCTGCAATAGCTTTTGGAATGGAGAAACAAATTCCCAAGGTTTCTTACCTGTAATGCAATAATTCCAAATAATCCAAAGCAGGCGTACTGAACAAAATTCCTGCTCAGCACAAGAATGCAACCACCTAGAAAATAGGGGGGGGGGGGAATGTAAGAAAATGCAAGTAGTCCTTGACTTACGACTGCAATTGAGCCCCCAAATTTCCGGTGCTAAGTGAGTGACCATTCGTTAAGCAGGTTTTGCTCTGCTTCTGTCCATTGGCTCTGCAGTCCATTACCCACCCATGAAATATCAGTAGAAGTTCTCCATCCCAGAAGCTGTCCATTCTCTTGAGCTAAACTCAACACAATGATGAAACAAAGAGCCAGTTTGGTCTAATGTTAAGGCACCAGGGCTAGAAAGCGGGAGATCGTGAGTTCAAGTCCTGCCTTAGCCATGACTTTGGGCCAATCACCGGAAGCTGGTGAGTTCTAGTTCCATCTTAGGGATGAAAGCTAGTTCGGTGGCTTTGGGTCAATCACCAGGAGACCGGGAGTTCTAGTTCTGCCTTAGGCATGATAGCTGGCTGGGTGACTTTGAGCCAATCACCAGGAGAATGAAGTTCTAGTCCCATATCTAAGGCATGAAAGCCAGCTGGGCGACCTTGGGCCAGTCAGTCATTCGCTCTCAGCCCACAACTCACAGGGTTGTTTCAGTGGGGAAAACAGGAAGAGAAAGGAGAATTAGAAATGTCCACCACCTTGAATTATTTGCAAAAATACAGGCAGGAGGCCAAACCAACAAATGAAGTGATCTGAGCTCCAGCTTCTTGGTTTTGATCCCTGATTGCAACACCTTCCCCCCCCCCCAAGAAACCCAGCTGGGGTCCACCCTAAACCCACTTACTTAATTGCCCAAAGAGGTTGATGAAGACAAAGATGGACGCCAGGATATAGCCGCAGTTCCATGTGGTGTCGATGTAATCTCTCTGCTCGCTCCACTGGAACCACATGCGAATCCCGTCTTCCAGGAAGGTGCTGATCAGACACAGCCGGGCCACGTGGGGAAGGTACTGCTTTGTCACCCGCAGGAACTGGCATGAGAGGTGGGGGGGGGGGGGGGAAGAAAGGTAAAGAAAGGGCGAGACGCTGGATCCCATTTTGCTCCACTTCCTTCCAAGGAAGGTCCCAGAAACATCAGGAAGGGGTCAAATAAACTCTTCTCCCTCTAAAATTAGAACTGCAGAAAAACAATAGCTACCAACCTGTCTTCAATCGAGGACCTGTATGCTGTCTGGAGTCAAAAAAAGGGCTGTGAAAATATCTACAGACCCCTCACATCCTGGACATAAACTGTTTCAACTCCTTCCCTAAAAACGACACTATAGAGCCCTGCACACCACAACAACTAGACACAAGGACAGTTTTTTCCCCAACGCCATCACTCTGCTAAACAACTAATTCCCTCAACACTGTCAAACTACTTAGTAAGACTGTATTAGTATTCTTCTTCTCATCCTTCCTATTCCCTATCTCTTCCCACTTATGACTATAACTGTGTTGCCTGTATCTTTACAATTTATATCATTTTGTTTCCTAGTATGATTTGATTGCTTTTTTCCACTTTATGTACACTGAGAGCTTATGCACCGAACACAAATTCCTTGTGTGTCCAATTAGACTTGGCCAATAAAGAATCAAGTTATAGATATGAATTATATTAAATACAATTATACAGAGAAAAACCTGCAAGTTCCAGCCCCAGAATTAACTCCGGGCCGCCCCAAACATGTTTATTTCTTGATTAAATGGATCTCACTACTGAAACACTGAGGGACATATTTTGATTTACAACAGGATTGAAGACTGTTTCCTATCAGTGGAAGCATCTATAATTGTCAGATAAGCTTTGCAGAAGAGCGGAAACTTGATCAGTGCTTACATTTGTGAATATCCTCTATTACTGTGTTATCCATCTCTATATTTAAGTCTTCATTCTTCATCATTCTAAGCATTTTATACATATATACATTTATACATCATTTTACACATGAGCCTTATTACTTTGTGATTTCTCATACATTATCATTTGACGCCTTTGCATTTTGCAAAGATGCATTTGCATCTTTTCCTTATCCATTCGTACCAAATATCCCATATCTTACAGTATTCTCCTGGGAGCCAGATTCGCTTAACAACCAAGTGATTCACTGAACGACCGCAGCAACAACAACAACAACAACAAGAAAAGGTTGTAAAAATCAGACCCGAGTCCCTTGGCAACCCTCTTCGCTTAGCAACACACATTCCCAATTGTGGTTAAGTGGAGGAGTATCTGCTCCTATCGTCTGACTGCGAGCAGGGAGAGGCATTAAACCCCAAAAAGTGGGCACAGAAAAAAAACAAGCCAACCCTAGATCCTACATCAAACATGGTTAAATCCTGGGCAGTGAGAAGACACCCCCTCCCCCCATTCCTCAGTGCCACCCAAAGATGAAGGAAGACAAAAGTGCAACACAACACATACACACAACACTACCTCTGTTAGGCCGGATCTACCATTTTGTCCAAGAACCCGCCTGCCTTTTGCCGACAACCGACAACCTACCCTACACCCCCCAAGCCCTGGTTTACGGCTAAGGGTGTGTGTGTGTGTGTGTATGTGCCAGGCTAAACCCAAGCTCATCCAGCAATCAGGGTTTAATTGCAAGCTGATCTTAGGCCTCTTTTCACCAAGATGGCAAGGGAGAAAAACCCATCCCTTTTGTTTTTCAAATAAAAATAATAATAAAAAGGAGCCTTTTGTTCAGCCAATCTGCTCATCCAGCTCCAGAGAGAGATTGGGGGGGGGGGGGGGGGGACCACCCCGCCCCCCCACCCCCCAAAAGCGGGGTCAGCACTGATGGGGGGGGGGTGGCGGGTGGAGAAAGCCATTCCCCCCCCCCACGCCCTGCCCCTCCCTCCCCAAAGAGCCTCAGACTTTTCCTCCTTTCCGTTTGCTTTTTGCTTTGTTTATTTATTTATTTTTGCAGAGGATAATTTACAAGCCAGGCAGGGAAAATCGGATACAACCCCTTTCAATTTCCACCAGGACCGTCGGGGGAAAAAAGCAAAAGTGGATGGAAATGGGCACGGGGGAGGGGGGGTGCAACTCCCATAGGAGTTGCAAACCAAGGACCCCCCATTTAAGGACCCAAACACACTCACCTGGTCTGCAAAATCTTCTGCGCTGCCCATCAGGTCGTTGTTCCCCATGGCTGGGTGGGGGGTATTATGATGATTATTATTATGATTTTTCTTGTGTGTGGCGGGGGGGGAATCTGCTGGGAAAGCCGATTTGTAGGCAGGCACACCCGCCCCCCCGGCTACTGGCAGAACTGCTTCTCCTGCTGCCGCCCCCGCCGCGCTTGCCCGAGGAAGTGGCGGCGCCCGCTTTTTGCGCTCGCCTTGCCTGGGCTGTGCCACGTAGGCCGATTCTTAAAGGAACCGCGCGAGGCCCAGAGAGCCGCCGGGAGGGAAGGGGAAGGGCGGGCGGAGGGCCGGGCCCACGGGAGGCGGGCAAGAGGGAAAGGAAGGCCGGCCCCCCACCCCCGTCTTCGTCCCGCCCTGCCCGGGATCTCCGCCCGCAGCGCGGAAAGAAAAGAAAAAAAGAAGGTTGGAGAGATGCGCCGCCGCGCGTAAAAACGCGCGCTCCGACCCAAAAAGGGCCGGAGGGATTTTGCGGGGACACCTTTCCAAAAGAGGGGGGGGGGATCGCGGCCAGGACGGGGCGGCCAGTGGCTTGGGG
>NW_020716917.1:467779-479289 GCF_900518725.1 Notechis scutatus | reverse complement strand
GTCTTCAAAATTCAGACGCTTGGCAATTTGGTTCATATTTATGACTTAATTCACTTAACAAAGGTGTTTTTTTTTTTTCCAGGAAGCGACTGGATTTTGTGTTTTTCCTTGAAGACGTTTCGCTTCTCATCCAAGAAGCTTCTTCCGCTCCGAGTGGCTGCTGGAGAATGGAAGGATTGACACTCCTTGTAGACAGCCGGTCATTTGCATCCTTTTAGTCATCGAAGCCACTTGGAGGCTTGTCTGCAGTGACCCTGAGGACACGGATAAGCCTCCAAGTGGCCTCAACGACTCTTTAAAAAGGATACAAATGACCAGCTGTCTGCAAGGAGTGTTAATCCTTCCATTCCTCACGAGCTGAAGAAGCTTCTCGGAGAAGAAGCGAAACGTCTTCAGAAAAAAACAAGAAAGTCCAGTTGCCTCCTGAAAAAAACACCTTTGGGGCAGCCATGACTTGGATGACTGAGAATCTCGAGTTAATAACTGACTTTCTTAGCAACAGAAATTTGCTAATTGCAATTTCTGTTTCTGCTCCATTTCATAAGTAAAATGTGCTCTTTGGCTTGTCATTTGCAGGGATTTAAAATTTTAAATTGTCCTGGGTGCGTTTTCTTTCCTGCAGAGCCCGACACTAAATGCTGGATGGCTCCTGAGGCGCTCAATTTTTCCTTTAGCAACAAATCCGACATCTGGTCGTTGGGCTCCATTTTGCTGGACATGGTAGCCTGTTCTTACTCAAAGGTACTTAATGCGCCCAGTATGACTTTTCTAATAAATTCTTACTCGGAGGAACTTTGGTTTGCAGAGTGCTGAATGGAAAATGGGGAGTTTCGTTGGAATGCTGACAGCTACAGGTTATATCATTCCTGTTTAGAGCCCTATAAAAGGTTGCAAATTAAAGGCGATGGACGGTAAGGGCGATAAAAGTAATGAAAGATTCAAAGCAGCCTGATTTTGAAATGGAAAATGTGATGGATGCTCAGTGCTCTGGGATCCGTCGTAAAGACGAGGATTAGTTGCACCAGGAACCTGCCAGCAGATTGATTACCAGTCTCGTGTGTCACGTTTAGGAACCTCTCTCGCGTTGTGTGTCTTTTGCAGGTGAAAGATGCTATGTTGTTGCTGCATGACATTAAGAAGGAGGCCAGGGTTCTTGAGGAGGCTGTGAGCGACATGAGCCAACGGCAGCCCTGGCTGTCTTCCGTCCTCTCTCTGATGCTGAAAATCGATCCTTCTGAGAGGCCAACGGCAGAGTGAGTCCCAGCGGAGTTTGAATATAGAATGATATAGAGTTGGAAGGGACCTCGGAGGTCTTCTAGTCCAGCCCCCTGTTCAAGCTATACCACCCTGGACAAAATGGCCGTCCAGTCTCTTCTTAAAAACTTCCAGTGTTGGAGCACCCACAATTTCAAGAGACAAGCAATTCCACTGCTTAATTATCCTCCCTGTCAGGGAATTCCTCCTTCGTTCTAGGTTGCTTCTCTCCTTGATGAGTTTCCATCCGTTGCTTCTTGTCCTGCCTCTCAGGGGCTTTGGAGAATAGCTTGACTCCCTCCTCTTCTTTGGGGCAGCCCCTCAAATATTGGAACACTGCTATCATGTCATCCTTAGTCCTTCTTTTCAACTTGACGTATCCAATTCCTCACCCCTGGTCCTTTCTATTAAAGTAGCTGCAAACGTTCTTCGTATCTTTTATCCTCCAATCCCTTAATCATATTTTTTTTTTGGCTCTTCTCTGCACTCTTTCTGGAGTCTCAACAACTTTAAACCTTTCAAGGGTTTTTTTAAACACACTTTTCTAGTTGGTATCGAAATTATATCCACAGTGCTCCCTGGATCATGCATCATATTTGTGTTGATTTTTCTCTCTGGAGCATTGTCTGAACTTAATGTCAGGATTCCGGCAGTCGCCCCCAATGAAATCATGAGTCTTGAGCCAAACTTCCAAAGGATTTATTGGGAGTTAACATGTCTGGCAGTGCCGGGTGTAGCCGACTCTGAGACACATCATTCACTGTCACCCTTGACCCTGGTTTCCCCCCCCTGCATCCCCTGGGTGTGTCGTAATTCATATTCTCCAATGGGACACCTCCATAGCCCAGAGTCATCAATTGTGCTCTCCAGTTAGATATTTGCAGAGCAGAAACTTCAGTCACCTAGTTACTATCACGGTGAAAAACTATTTATGGAATGCACTTTCAATTTCCAAGCTGCCTCACTGCTCTTTCAAACCCCTTTCCCTCCTCTCTTTCTGTTGACAACTCTAAAAAAGACCATAGAAATACTTTATGAATTGACACTTCAGTGATTTTGGTTTCTAAATGACCTCAGTGGGCATATATTGGGTTACCTAGTCAACTCGTGGCTTAATTATTATTATTTAAATAAAACCTAGTTCTGCCTCCTATCTACCACAAGAAAAAAAACACCTCATTTTATGAGCACCATTGAGCCCATAATGTTTTTTGCTAAGCGAGGAAGTTAAGTGAGTTTTGCCATATTTTACGACCTTACATGCCACGGTCCTTAAGTGAATCCTCACAACTTAAGTTAAGTCAGTCACGTGGTTGTTAAACAAATCTAGCTTCCCCTGTTGACTTTGTGGGTTAGAAGGTCTCAGAAAGGGGAATCCCACAATCCAGGTGATACCACAACCGTCGTAAAAAGGAGCCAGTGGCCAAATATCGTAACTTTGAAAAACGGTCATTTAGTTCTGTTGTAACTTTGGTTGTACATCGAGGATCCCATTCTTCAGCCAAGTTGGGTTCAGGAAAAATCATTTTTCTCCTCTTTTCCTGTAATTTTAGGGAACTGGTTGAAAATCCATATATCAGAGAATGCCTCATTGAAGCTAAATCCCCTCTAATAAAGGTCACAAGGAAACTTCCTTCGGGCTTCCTGGACATCATTCAGACTGATAGGATCCAGACAATTCTAGGTAATCCTGGCTAGTAATTTAGCATACCAATTTTGTGTGTTTGCTGGTTCTTTTGAAATCTTAAGAAATACAATATACAGACAGTCATTTCTGGCTACCTGGGCTTTTCCAGAATTGCTCTGCTGACCTAAATCTCAGTTGCTTTAAATGGAAAATAATAGAAAAGGGGAGGAATTTTCTGTATTTTTTTTTTAAAAAAAACTTTGATAAAAGTTGCTATATTCTTTAATCTTAAATTATACCCACCCCACAATTCTGGGACTCATTTAAACCTCATTCCACATTTTGCTTGCAAGCCTTGACTTTAAAACCAAGTTGTTTTAAAAGTTGCTACCCATCTGCAATTTTACAATGGTAAAAGGGAAAAATGGTTCCTAGGTGTGGAATAATCCTACTTTCTAACCGATTTTAAGATTAATCCAGTGGAAATATAAATGTAGTCACATTTAGAAGGGGTTTTCCCCCCCGCCCTGCTTCTACTGATTTTCTCAGCCCTAAATAGAATTGAGCAGGGACGCCGTGGTTCGGGGGCTAAGATGCTGAGCTTGTCAGTCAGAAAGGTTGACAGTTTGGCGGTTCGAATCCCTAGCGCCGCGTCACGGAGTGAGCTCCTGTTCCTTGTCCCAGCAGCTTCTGCCAACCTAGCAGTTCCAAAGCATGTAAAAAAATGCAAGTAGAAAAACAGGGACCCCTTTGGTGGGAAGGGAACAGCGTTCCATGCTCCTTCGAAGGCGTTTAGTCCTGCCGGCCATATGACCACGGAGACGTCTTCGGACAGCGCTGGCTCTTCTTCGGCTTTGTAACGGAGATGAGCAGCGCCCCCTAGAGACGGAAACGGCTAGCACGGATGTGCAAGGAGGGGAACCTTTACCTTTATCACAGGGTCTTAATTCAAAAAACTCACTAAACAGTTGTGGCTATGGGGATTCTCAGCCTCCCAGGTCATGATGTCACCTTTTCAAGATGCAGCTGGATTTTCTTGAGCTTTTCTTTGAAGACGTTTCACTTCTCATCCAAGAAGCTTCTTCAGCTCTGGCTGGATGGGTGGGGAATGGAAGGATTTATACTACAGTAGATCTAAAAGGTTGTGTGTTTTTGGAAAACAGATGAATGTATCTGGGGATGTCCAGCAAACCTCAGCTTCTGTTTAGTTTGGCTGAGATGCTATTTTCAGAGCTGTTAGAATTCCCATAGTAATGGCATATATGAAATACGTGGAGAAAATAATGATATCTCAAGTGATTTGACGAGCTGAATGGGACCGAGAGTGCAATCCTCAACAAGTTTAATCAGAAGTAAGTCCTGTGGAAATCAAGGGGAATTCCTTGTAATAAAAGCACCTGGGTTGAATGTTTGTTTACCAAGCGTGGAAAAAATATCCCATCGGTGCCTCTGAGGATTAATGAAGATTTCAGAAAGAATCCTTGCGCAAACGCATGGGAGAATTTGAAATTGGACACCTGACAGCTTCTATAGAACATTTTTGTTTTTGATTGTAGGGTGGATGGCACGGAAAGTTGCTTTTTTATTTTGAATCTCCTGCAGAATTCATGATGTCTTACCCGGAGGTTGAAGAAGCACAAGCAAAGAGCATCGAACGTCTCAACAGCCTGTTGAACGAGGGGAAAAGTACGAGAACTTTCTTCAGCTCTGACTGGATGGTGGGGAAGGGAAGGACTGGTCCTCTTTGCAGGCAGCTGGTCATTTGCATCCTTTTAGAGAGGCGTCGAGGCCACTGGGAGGTTTGTCTGTATCCTCAGGGTCACCACTTGGGTGGTGACTCGGCCTGGAGCCTTCTTGGAAATGCCGACTTAAGGATTTCCAACCTGTTCCAAAGAGAAATAAAAAGCCAAAATTCCCAACTCTGGTGCTAAAATGCAGGAAAGTTATTTTTTTAGGCACGAAAAAATGAAAGTGAACAACTGCAGTTTCTTCCCCCACAGTTGGTGTCAAGGTGTTCCTTCACCTGATGGATCCGGTGATCGAGGCCATGAATAAACACAACGATTCTCTTGAGACGCTGCTAGCTGGGTTTTCATTGCTGCTCGGAATCACGGGCAGAGGTGAGATGACCAGCAACCATTAACTTCTCTACGATTACCAAAATGTTTATTTATTGCTCCTTAATTCAACAATGGGCCTTGGAGGTCTCCTCTTTAATGCCGATGTCACATCCAGAAAAACTGATTAGTGGTTTACCATGTTATTGTCACCTTCTCTGTAAACGCTTCCTTCCACGCCTTTGCAAACCTTAGAAGGCGCAAAGGAGATACTTTGGTTTGGAAAGCAGAGGTGGGACCAGCCCAGGTGTTTCTGGGCTGACTTCCGAATGCTTCTGACAGCTGTTGCTCAGAACTTGAACGTGGAGAGGCTGGCTGACCGGGACAACCTCAGCTGCCTGCTGAACTCGATGAGGGCCCATAAGGACCATGAAGAGCTGCTCTGTATGATCTGCACCTTGTTTATGATGATGTCCTCCAATGGTAAGGCACGCTCGCTCAGCCTGGTGGCCTCGCCGGCTGGGAATTCTAGCATGGGTCAGAGGATGATGGGCCTGCTGCAATCCATTGTTCTTCACCTTCCTCCCTCTTTTTCCTCCTCTTTTTAGAAGCAGCGGCTGAAGCCCTCCGGGGAGCCAACATTTTCAGAGACATCTTGACCATCTTGTGTTCTTTCGCTCACAACAAAGAGATCTGCCTTGCATGTTGCGGCCTCATTTGGACCCTGGCTGTGAATGGTGGGTAGAAAACAAGCCGGCAGACGCCTCCGATGGCGTGGCTGGAAATAAGGGCCTCGGCTTAGGACAGGCTGTTCCCCAGCTGTTCCAGGTGTTTGCGGCCACTTTGGATGGGGAACAAGAAGTTAGCACGTCCGGCCTAACGTTGTTCCCTTCTTTCGTCAATCCAGTGGCCGATGTGGCCCAGAGCCCACTGAAATACGCCACAGAGCTGGTCTCCATCATCCTCCACATGCATCTCCACCACGTGGAAGTCGCAGAGGTGGCCTGCAGTGCCTTTTGGGCCCTTTCGCTTCATGGTGAGTTTCCCCAGCGAGAAGGAAGGGTTGTCCAGGCGATGACAAGATAATCGGGAACGGAATTTCGGCTGTGAGTCGCCCTGGTCGTAAGTCAAGGCGGACTCAGTTTTATGTTGATTTCTTACGGGGGGGGGGGGGGGGATTGTCTGCGAAGCAAGTTGAACGAAGACAGCTTCTCCCAGTAGGCATCTTTGCAATTCCGTGAGCGCAGGGGTGGTGCGAACGCTGCTACAGTACAAGGCTGTTGTAACTTCGAACTGCCGTAAAAAAAAACCCACACACAAAAAAACAGATGGCCGTACGTTGAGGATGGTTCGTCTCAGGTTGAAGAAACTATCTACTGATTTCTACGAGGCCACTTCGTTTTTTAAAAACGGCTTTCTGTTTTCTTTTACAAGCAGCAAACACAAAAGCGTTTTCTCTGCCTTCCCTTGCAGGATGCATAGACGAAGTCAAATACGAGCCTTACTCTCTGCTTTTGCTGGAAGCGCTCAGGCAGCATCCTGACAGCCCCATCTTGGTGAAGAACACTTGCCTCGCCTTGGCCAGCCTCCTGAGGACGTCCGGTAAGAGCTCCTATTTTATCCAGTTCCTGTTGATCTTTATATAAGTCTTTTTTTTTTGTCCGAATTCGTAAGTATGGCCCCCAATCAATCTCTATTCCTTAAGGCTTTTAATTCCTGATTAGATTTCAATTCCCCAGATCGGATTTAGAAAAGGTAGCTTGGGAAGAAACAAATGATAGGATTTATGCTTGGCTTAAACGAGGTAGAACTCATACAAAACTGCAATCACAAAATTACTTCCACACTCAGGGATACTAGCCCTAAATAGCCAGCCTCGACTGTTGTACTTTCTTACTTAAACAGGATCTGCTGGAAGTTAAGAAGCAGGAAAATCTCCAATTTGGGATGCTATAATGTGCACACGGAGTGAACTTCAGCTGCAGGGAAGTTAGCATTTGTCAGCAGGGGGAAAAACAATCAGTCGGTGACTTAGTAAAATCCCTTCCTTTTTAGAGCTGTCCGGTTTCCGATTCATAGTTACGGATGAGAAGGGCAACGGGTTGATCCTGCTAAAAGATTGCTACCAGATCCACAGGGAAGATCCCGAAGTGGTGGAAAACATGTGTGTCCTAATCGACGAGATGTTTAAATACGGTAAATACGTTTTGTGCAGAAAATTCCATCTGCCCAGCCCTGTGAACCACGCCAAAATGATTCCAGCCCTTTTTAATTTCTTTTAAATTGCAGATGAAATTGTGATGGAGATGGTCTCCCACAGCATTACAGACATGCTGCTAGAAATGAAGGACAGGTTTACTTCTAGTTTGGTAAGGAGGAGGATGAATTAATGTTCTTCTCGGGGCAATTTATTTCAAATCCGGTCTGGCCTGACCTAGTCATCGACGCCAGAAAAGGGACCAAAGTAACTCAGAAAAAGAAGGGTAAGCAAGAAGGGAGAAGATGAAATTGGAAAGTGTTTATTTACTTAACAGCTGTGAAGCAAATTTACAAGTGTGTCTTTGATCATAGACACCAGAAATTGCACTTTCTGATGCCCCAAATGTTGTATGCATTTATCCCCAGGAAATTGTTGCCCTATCAGAGAAGGCACTCTCAAAACTGCAGAAGAAAGGTGAATATTTTTATTTTAAATTTATTTATTTAAATAAAAATGTTTTTATTTGCTAAAAAAAAGCAAGCCTGAGTATTTTAAAAACTGTGCCTTTTTAAAAATAAAGTGTTTAACTTCTTCTCAATTTTTACACTCCACAGGGCTTCTCAAAACGCACAATTCCTGATAGATGAGTTTTCTTTTGATCCCCCCCCCCCATCCATTATTTCAAGATGAACAGGAGGGAAAACTTGCTTTCTTTTATGGAACTTTGGAATTTATTTGCGAAATGGGAACCAACTTACGTTTTGTTAAAAACATTAAAAAGTTGTACAAATAAATAGGAAAACGAGGCGGAAAGATGCAGTTTTTTTTTTCAACAGGGGGTTGAAAATCCTATCCATGGAATACAGCAAAAAGGGAAAAAAGGATGAACCTGTTTTAAAGCTTTTTGACCTACCAGGTAGCTGGAGAAGGGTGTGTACATACAGATTTAAGCAGAAAATAGCAGAGAGAGAGGCTCTGCTTTCCTCTGCTGTATTATTACTGCTAATTTTGGGACCTCAACAAAATTTCCAAAGCATCTGCATAATGCAGGACAGGTAAGGAGAAAAGAAGGCTGCTATTTCACTTAAATGTTATCCAAAGCATAGTTTGGGCAGTTAAAAACTCAAGTGTTTTAAAAGGATATATAAATATAATTCAAGTGGCAGATGAGAAATCCAATTGGCACAGCGACGTTGGTCCAAAAGAGGAATCCAAACTGGCCATTTTGCAAACGTTTTTGGACTAGATTTAGGGATCGAGGTATCTGGCCCAGAGATGTTCAAAAGATTTTTTCCCCCAGTTTTGATCCTCCTTAAATGCCCAATAGCCGATCCCCGGCCAGAGACTTAAAGTCAGAAGAAGGTCAATTCAGCAATACACCAAATCTGCGACTGACTGCATAGAAAAGCTTCATCTTCTGATGAAGTAAACCTCCCCCAATTAATTTCTCTCTGACACCCAAATTTAGGGACCAAAGGAACAGCTGCAGGACTGATCAGGCCAAACTTTTCGATCAGCTAGCGCTGCAGAGGGCAGCAAATGCCGCCGGGCGTGAGAACGGTCCCGGATTTAATTTTTCTTGGCCTTGGGGATTTCTTTCAGGGAGGCTTCCCACTGTTTTTTCACCAAAGTGTAAAGTCGCATGGCCGCCTGAGCATCTTGGACCTGAGAGAGAGAAGCAAGTGAGTAAAAACGCAGAACTTTAAGGCTTTCCTGAAGGCCTCTGCAGCGGATAAGAGAGCTCTGGATCGATCCAGAGCTTTGTTATCAACTACAGAGGCCTTCAGGAAACTCTTGCCAGTCCACTCTTGAGTTGGCAGGATCTTAATTAGGCTTATTTTGTGGGGTAGGGCTTATATTGGGCGCCCATGTAAAAATCAAGCTAGGGCTTACTTTCAGGGTAGGTCGTATTTTGGGAGGAAACGGGGTACAAACCTCGCATCTGTTTCTAAAAACTCCCGTAGAAGTGAGACCCCCCCTGGTGTCAATGGGGCAGCACCCTTTCCCCCATCGTTCTGTTAGCCTCCCGGGTTCTATTCACTGGGACCTGGGTTCTAATCACTCACCGAACTATGTTCTGATGTTTGCACCTTCACGTTGAGCAGTTTCTCACACAGAAGTTTGAGGGAGGGTCTCACGCTCTGAGGAAACAGGGAAGCACTGATCAGAGAGAAGGACCTGAACGCTTGAATTCCCTGCGCTTGGTAAGCCCCCGGCTTACGACAACTGAGCCCCAAATTTCTGTGGTTAAGCGAGACATTGGCCAGGTGCATTTGGCCCCATTCTGCCACCGTTCCCACCACAGCTGTTGAGTGAACCTCTGCAGCTACTCAATTAGTAACACGGTTGTGAAGGGAGCAAATAAAAAGTGAGTGAAAAGCAGCTTGTAAGGCATCAGTTGCCTCTGTATAGAATCTGTCCCCTTGAAGGCATAAAAAGGATCTCCTCTCACCTTGACCTGATGTTTGAAAGGTTTGTATCTTTGTGTGTCCCGGATTTTCTTTTTGGGGTGGTCAAGAAGTAGAATCTGGAAAATTAAAACAAACAAACAAAAAAAGAGCCATTGGAATGACTGCTCGGGCTTCCAAAATGTTCACACACACAGAGAGGTTATGATTTCTATCTACCATCTACCTTATCTACCTTATCTATGTATGTATGTATGTATCTAATCTATCATCTACCTTATCTTATCTTATCTTATCTTATGTATCTAATCCATCTCTCCACCCACCCATCCATCTTTCTTCTGGCAAGTGAGGAAGATAAATCAGAAAAACAAGCTACACTATGGAAACCACATTCTGAAACGAAGGCATGTAAAGTTTATAACTACAGTACCTTTAAGTCGTTGTGTAGAGCATGTCCAACTAAGATCCTACCCCTTAGGATATCAGCTACTTCTTTCTGGACGGTTTTGAAATCCTCCCCTAAAATTAAAAAAAACAAACCACAACGTTGCAGAGGATTTTTTTAAAAATTTAGTGAATTTATACCGTGAAAAGTTGTGAAAGTCTTTTGGAACGAGGCCACCAGTTTTGTTAAAGAGTTCCTTCAGGAAGAAGAGAGAAACCATGGTTTATCCACATTAAAAAGGAAGACAAATCAAAGACTCCTAGAAATTAAAGCCAAATTGATTACAATCATTAAAATAATTCAGAGATGAACTGAATTGCAAGCCTGGAAATTATACTGCAAGGTGTTTTTAAAAAATGATTGCGGTTAACAATAATCCTGTTATGGCTACAATCCTCAGCCATAACAAGCCAAATTGTCATTGAGCAGGGTGCAAGCACCTAACTCCGCAAAGCCTTATTCCACAAACCATGTTTAAAAAAACTGTGGCTCAAGGCAACAGGAAAACAATGCTAGATGCCCGATGAACCGCAGTTGGATTTAGCTAGGTTCAGTTAACCCAGACACAAACGTTCAAGCTACCACCAGCCAGCTTCCTTACCTGATTTTAAGTGCTCAGGCCGAATCCCACTAACTGCGGTTCTGTAGTCTGTCACGTTTTCTGAAGGCTTGACGTACTTGTCATAAAGACATTTGCCGAATACATTCACAACCGAGACACGGGCCAGGATGCTGTCTTCGCCAGTGGGCCCTACGCCCACCATCTCACAGTCTATGGCCACTGCTTTGGTTAGCCTGCCAAGAGTTTAAACGTAGAAAAATAGACACCTGCCAACTTTGTTGCTGCTGTTATCATCATCATCATCATCATTATTATGGTTAGTTCACTTCAGAAATGTCTCGCTCGACAACGGGAATTTGGGGCCTCCGTTGTGGTCGTTAAGTCGAGGACATAAATAAAACTCCCTCAGCGTCCAACCCTCTGAATCTATATAACCGTAATTACCCTTCGAAACCATGTTCTTTCACCAATTCAGGTTCAGGCGCCTGCAGAGTTCTCGCGTTTCTGATGCCCAGGTTCTCCCGGGCCACTTTCCCGGCTTCTGGGCCCAAGGCTGCCTCGATATCGTCGGGATCCACATCGTCAAACCAGATGCTAGAAAGCCAAAGGAAGCCACAAATGAGGGCAAGGGAAGTCCCCATTAGTTACCCGCTGTGAAAAATAACTCGAGGTTCACTTAACAACCGTGGCAAGAAAGTTCCATTAAATGGGGGGCTACACACACTTAACAACTGTCCCGCTTAGCAACAGAGATTTTGAGGCTCAATTGTGGTCAGTTGTCCCAACGGTACTCTTTTTTTTTTTTTCAAGAGGCAACTGGACTTCCTGGTTTGAAGATGTTTCACTTCTCCTCCCAGAAGCTTCTTTAGCTCCGACCGGATGATGGGGAATGGAAGGAGTTTTACTCCTTGCAGACAGCTGGTCATTTGCATTCTTTTAGAGAGTCCCTGAGGC
>NW_020716917.1:426433-462769 GCF_900518725.1 Notechis scutatus | reverse complement strand
GACAGTCTTTCAAGAGATTTCACAACTACAGACCTTTATCAGGCTTGGAGAGTTGCCAGGCCGATATCTTCCAGATGCCACACTGTAGGAGACAATACGTGGCAAGAATGCAGGAACAGATCTTCACCCAAATGAACTAATTGTCTCCTGCAAAACTCTACTCCCCTTTCCCTCCTCTTTATTCCATATGGGAGGGCCATTCACCATCCATCTGAGCCTTTACTCCCGAGTCGAGCCTTGTTCCTTAAGTGTTCCCTTCTCCAGGCAGCTCTGTGGATGTGCACACTGGGAACAGGCTCCAGCTGTTCTTCTGCCCCACTGATCTCCAACTCCAAAGGCAGCTGATAACTGTCGGACGGCCCTGGCCCCATCTCTGCCTCCGACGCAGAGCCCTCATCAGAGCCTTCTCCAGACTCCAGGACTGGCCCATGTTCCTCCCCAACCTCCTCACTGTTTGAGTCTGCCGCCAGCTCCACTGGCCACTGGCAGGCAACAACACAGCCCAACCCACCTCACAAGGTGGTTGTTGTGGGGAAATTAGAAGCAGGAAGGTGTGTTGGATATAGGTCTATGGAGATGCTCAATCCTCCAAGTCACAGCTGACCCAAAGGCACTTTTTCAGAAGGCAGCTGGGCTTCCTCGGTTGTTGTTTTCCTTCTTCTTCCCTTGAAAACATTTGACTTCTCATTCAAGAAGTTTCTTCAGTTCTAAACTGAAGGGTGGGGAATGGCAGGATTGATGCTCTTTGCAATTATTCAGTCGTTCGCACGCCGAGGCTCTCTTATTTCCCTTAGCAAGGCTTGATCAGTGTTCGTGGCAAGAAGGTTCACATCACACCGGTGAGAAAGCAACACCAACACCATCTGGAGCAACCCCTTCTCTCCAGGCCCCACATCGTCTTCAGCAGTCTGTGGGATGATTCATCGTCGGCACAGACCAGTAAGCTCATTTTTTTCCCTCCCTTGGGAATTAGAGAGAATCCAGAAGTGAAGGGACAGCCTGATTCTTAGAACTGTCCATGTGGCTCAGTGGTTCTTGGAAACTCAAATGAAAAACTGAAGTTACGTATCTGTGATAATCCCATTTCTTTAAACGCGGCGCCTGCGTATTTTAGGGTTCTTTCCATCTCTCTGTGCCGTTGCAGATGGAAGAGTTTCATTCCGGATTCGCAGAGGGGTTGAGGAGAAGGTGAAACATCTGGAGCTGTTAGTGGTGGTGGGGCCAGATGTTTACCAGTTCCACAAAGAAGAGACTGAGAGGTACATCCTCACCAACCTCAATATTGTGAGTTCTTTTGGGGCTACACACGGGAAAATTCCTCCCTCCCTCCTTTTCCTTTCTTCCCTTCATCTCTCTTTCCTTCCCTCCCTAGTTGCATTTGTTTTCCTCTACAAATAATGATGTATTAATCTCAGATTCTTTATTTCTCCTGACAAACTATCTGAATATATATATGTATATATTTCTCTTACGTAGGGAGCAGAGCTTCTTCGAGATCCCTCACTGGGTATTCAATTCAGGGTTCATCTGATCAAAATGATTATCCTTGCAGAATCTGAGGTAAAAAAAGAGGGGGGGGGAGAGAGAGAGAGAGAGTAATAGAGAGAGAAAAGGAAAGAGAAAGAGAGAAAGACAGAAAGAGAAATAAAGAAAGGAGAGAGAAAGACAGAAAGAGAGAAAGGAGGGAGAGAAATTGATATTTTTTCCCTCCATATTCTCCAGAAAAATGATATTGAAACTATGAATTTGTGACTGTGCCTAGGAAGCACCTAAAGACTGTCCATTATATGGAACCTTCTTCAGATAGAGATAAAATATTAACTGTGGAGGCAACGTAAAGTATTTGGAGAGAAACAGCTTAGGCCTTTCTCATTTTTAATAGACTTACCTGTCTGGACAACCCAAATTTGTGGGTCTGAAGTTTAAAACTGACCACCTAAAATTGTGGTTGTTCCATCCCCAAAAATTTCATTGCTATGATATGGATCTGTCGAATCTCAGCCTTAATTGTGTCCCCTTGAATCTGGGTCTAATTGGGGCTCAACGTGTCTCTCCTTTTCCCAGGAAAGCATCCAGATCTCCACCAACATCACAAGCTCAATCCTGAGCGTTTGCAAATGGAGCCTGGAGATCAACCCAGAGAATGACCTGGAACCTTATCACGCTGACCTTGTTCTTTACGTCACCAAGTAATTACTGTTCACTTTGAGGGATGGTTAGCCAGCCAAAAAGCTTTGCACTGAGAGACAAATTCCCTTCCCCAGAGCCATCATGGTTTGTGTTGAAGCCTTAGGAGGATAAGTAGTCTTCGGACTTACAACTGGTCACTTATAATCCAGGTCGTAAGTATCTCCCTACGTCGATCCGTCAGAACTTCAACTGGTCACTTAGGGGGTGACCAGTCTAACACCCAGATTCCAGTCATTGTCCCCCAGGTCTTGTGACTGTACTTTAGGCCTAAGCAGGGGGTTGGACTAGAAGATCTCCAAGGTCCCTTCTAACTCTTATTCTGTTCTGTTCAACACTGAAGATCATCTATAGCATCCTGCAGTCACTCGACTGCCCCATTTTCTGAGCAAAGACTTGGGGACAAAGTTGTTTTCCTTTTGAGTAACTTCCGTAACTCTGGGAACTGCAACCTGAATTGAGGTATAAGCGGCCCAATTGGTGGAACTCTGATCCTAGCTTGGTTTTTTTTCTTTTCTTTCTTTTGGTCTTTTTTTTCCTTCCATTTTTCTGTTACTTCCTTTGCCTGCCTAGATTTGATCTGGAACTCCCGGATGGAAATAAGCAGGTGCGTGGCGTCACCTCGAAAGGAGGGGCCTGCTCAAGGTTTTGGAGCTGCGTCATCGCCGAAGACACGGGCTTCGGTTTGGGCATCACCATTGCGCACGAGATTGCCCACAGGTGAGTGGGCAAGGAGGACCAGAACGAGCCTGGAATAAATAGATAGGTAAGTAGGTAGGTAGATAGATAGATAGATAGGTAGATTAGATAGATAGATAGATAGATGATAGATAGATAGATAGATAGATAGATAGATAGATAGATAGATAGATAGATAAAAACCAATTTCCAGGAAAATCTATCTATATAAAAGCGAAATGCCACTTGCGCATCATCACAAAAACTCTAGAACCGTAAGGCCTACAAACTTGCAATTTGGCCCGTAGGTTCCTCTTGGCTTCTAGGGGTTCACTAAGAAAGGATTCTTCGAAATGACCCTCAGAGCATTTAGAGTATTTCCTATATTATGATGATTATTAACACGCTCCGATGCTCAGGAGTTCTACTCCCCCTCCCCACCTGGAAAGAAATCTGTTCCAAATGCAAAACACAAGCAGAGGAGTTGCAGTTGCAGTTTCACAGCACCAAGCAGCTTCAGTACAGAACAGTTGAGCTAAAGCATGCCCAGGCTCCTTGCTGTCTCCTTCTTGCTCACACATCAAATACTTTTTCAGTTTCCAAACAGCCCTCAACTCTCTCACACACTGACAGGATGCGAGCCAGATGAATACCGATGGATGCTGGTAGACAGAGGCACAATCTCCCCCCGCCCCTTATTTTCCTCCCCAAAAGCTAAGCCCGACCACATTGTTTGATAGCGAAACGCGCGTATCAAGCTAGTGCACTATAAATTGCGATCGTTAAAAGAAGCTGGTTTGCAAACACCCCAAAGGAAAATTGTCTCGAGGGCAATTCTGGGATTTGGGATAACGGTAAGGAAAATCTTGATCTCGACCGCTCCTTTGATCTCTTCTTCTTCTTCTTTTTTGATTCTGGTTTGATGGCAGCTTTGGGATTGACCACGATGGAGAAGGGAACCGCTGCGTGGCAGACCGACACGTTATGGGCTCCGAAGGGGGACACAACAGTGTGGACCTGACATGGTCGGTCTGTAGCAGAGAACAGCTGCAGGAATTTGTCGGGTAAAAGGACCAAAGCTCTGCTTTCTTTGGGCCTCTCATCCAATGCAGAGATGCAAGATCTTTCCATCAATTACTTCTTGCTAAGAATGGGTGCTCAGAGATATACTGGATATAAAAAGAGAGCAAGGCACACACACTAGCACTGATGATGTTACTGAGCTGGGTAATGAAAGGTCTGCAAGAAAGCATCCATTTTCAGAGATCCCCAAGGGCTCCATAATTATCATCCTCCTCCTCCTCCTCCTCCTCCTCCTCCCCACAAACCCCACTCCCTTCTAGCATGATGATGTTTCCTAGTTGGGTAATGAAACGTCTGCAGGAGACGCAGCCCAGCTCAGGGAGCACCAAGGAACTCCACTTTGCGTTCTTGAGACGGTCTTTTTGTATTCTTCCCAACTAACCCCACAACCTTGGTTTCTTCTGGTTTATCACCAGTACAGGCCAAGCAAGCTGCACAGATGATTTGCCTGTGTTAAAGACCAGTCTGCCGGAAGCAAAGCCTGGCTTGTATTTTGGGGCAGACGAGCAGTGCAAAATTGCCTTCGGTTCGGGGGCTTTGGCCTGCACTTTCAGCTATGAGGTGGTAGGTAAAAATTGTTCCTTTTGGGATTCATTGAAACAGCTTTCCTTCCTTCCTTCCTTCCTTCCTTCCTTCCTTCCTTCCTTCCTTCCTTCCTTCCTTCCTTCCTTCCTTCCTTCCTTCCTTCCTTCCTTCCTTCCTTCCTTCCTTCCCTTCCTTCCCTTCCTTCCTTCCTTCCTTTTCTCATCCCTGATTTCAGCATCTTTCAGTTTTCCTTCCTTCCTTCCTTCCTTCCTTCCTTCCTTCCTTCCTTCCTTCCTTCCTTCCTACCTACCTACCTACCTACCTACCTATATATACTGTACCCTTTGTCTCTCTGTTTGTTTTAGCTTTATTGCATTCTTGTGGGATAAAGGAGGCCCTGGAAATAGATTTTTGGGAGTGACGAACATCTTTTCCCCTTTCTTTTCTCCCCTTTCCCCAGGACATGTGCCAAGTTCTCTCTTGCCACACCAATTCGGCCAACCCATCCTCCTGCTCTCGGCTCCACGTCCCGCTTCTGGATGGAACCGAATGTGGGATCAACAAGGTAAAATCAGATTTTTTTTCTGGGTGGCGAGAGGGTCATTTGTGCACTTCTCAAACTCACACCCAGCTTTGGATCCAGCCAGGAGATCTGGCTCTTTCCCCTTCCAGACGCTCCTCTAAAGGCATACACAGCAGTTTTGAAAGGTAGAGCTGTTTCGTCATAAACTGTAGTTCTGTCATGATCTTTTCTCTCCCCCAGTGGTGTTTCAAAGGGCGCTGCAGCTCCCTAGAAGATCTGTCTCCGGTTAGCATGGTGCACGGGCAGTGGTCCGCCTGGGGATCCTTCACTCCCTGTTCCAGGAGCTGTGGAGGAGGGATCACGTCAAGACAACGACAATGCAACAACCCCCGGTAAATAAGGCCTCGATCTTCCCAATTACGACACCCATGCTTAAATGGCATAGATCAAGGGTTAGAGTTAAGAGTGTGCCCTGCTGGATGGTAAAGGTAAAAATTCCCCTCCTTGCACATCCCTGCTAGTTGTTTCCGGCTCTAGGGGGCGCTGCTCATTTCCGTTACAAAGCTGAAGAGCCAGCGCTGTCCGAAGACGTCTCCGTGGTCCTGTGGCCGGCAGGACTAAACGCCTTCAAAGGCGCATGA
Source organism: Notechis scutatus (assembly GCF_900518725.1). The sequence goes on along the minus strand of NW_020716917.1, from coordinate 457,132 downwards.
ACAGCTGTTCCCTTCCCACCAAAGTGGCCCCTATTTTTCTACTTGCATTTTTTACCTGCTTTCGAACTGTTAGGTTGGCAGAAGTTGCTGGGACAAGGAATGGCAGCTCACTCCGTGATGCGGCGCTAGGGGTTCGAACCGCTGAACTGCTGACTTTTCTGATCAACCAGCTCAGCGTCTTAGCCGCTGAGCCGCTGCGTCCCTATAGAGGTTGCTGAACTATAGTTCCCAACCCACCCAGTGGTGAGGAATCCTGGGAAATGTAGCTCGGCAACGGCTACGCCTGGGCTTTCGTTTATTTATTTATGGAGTCAAATAGTCACGAATGAACAATGCAAACGGGGCACTGCATCGTAGACATGCCAGTTGCCAAAGCGCCTGCATTTTGATCGTGTGGCCACGAGGATGCTGCAGCGGTCGTACCTATAAAGGACCGGTCACAAACGGCTTTCGTCAGTACCGTTGTTAAATTCGAATGGCCACGAATTGAACGTTTGTGAACCTGAGGGCTACTGACACGAAATCAGGCAAAATAAGATGTCAACTCGTAAAACATTTCTATGCCTGTTTGAGAGTTGCCATGAATAGAGAAAGTCAGGGAGAAGAAATTTGAAAGAGCAATGCAGCCGATTGGAACTGAAAGCGCATCCCATTCATATCTTGCCAAGATTGTAAGCTACTGGAATTTCTGCCGTGCAAATCTCTAATTGGAGAACGTGATTGATGACTCTGGGCTATGAACGTGTTTCGTTGGAGAATATGAATTATGACACACCCAGAGGGGTGGGAAACCAGGGTCAAGGGTGACAGTGAATTATGTGTCTCAGAATCGGCTTCATACAGGCCATGCTGACATGTTCGCTCCTAATAAATCCTTTGAAGATTTGGAAGCTTGGCTTGAGGCTGGTGATTTAATTAGGGCAACTGCCGGAATCCTGACATAAGAACAGCAATTTTAAACAAAAACAAAATGGTTGCAGAGGAAAAGTTATCGGAGTCCTCCAAATCTTGAGGAGAAACAACTGTTCCCAGAGGTCAGGCACTTCTCGCTTCAGAAATTCCTTTTCTTTTCAGACCTGCTTTTGGAGGGCAACCATGCCAGGGAGAAACCTTGCAAGCCGAGATGTGTAACGTGCAGGTAGGTGGACGTCGGATTCAAAAGAAATCCAGTTTTGAAGAAGGAACGGGGGGCGGGGGGTGGGAGATGGCTATCGATGCCCCGATTGTCTTGCAGGATTTCCCTTGCATGTAAGAAATGCTTTGAAGGAGCGTTAAGGTCTGGAGGTAGAGTGTGTTGGGACGCCACCTGTCCCATTGGCCTTTCGCCCTTCTTCTCTCTCGAGGAAGGCTCCAAAACCTACTAGAAGGCGCGTGGGAAATGACCAGGGATGACACATCGCGGAAAAGATGGTAGCAAAGATTCAGCCCATCTTCTCATTTGCTCATCATCCCCCCCCCCCCCCCACTTGCGTGTTCATTCACACTATCTTGGCAAGTGCAAATGTGCAGCGGTGGCATCCCACCCAGATTTGCAGCGGTGGCAACCCACCGTTAGACGCTTCCACTTGGAAGGGCCAGAAAAACCTGCAGGCCTTGCCAGAAGTTTTCTTGAGGAGGACTAACCCCTCAAAAGCAAAGTCCAACTCTCTCTCTTCGGGAGAGGAAACGGTGAGCCTCTGGCCCTGAGCCCCTGGCTTCTCTTCTCCCGAAGCCCTGCCGGAAGACCCAGATGGACTTCATGGATGAGCAATGTTCAGCCACCAACATGAAGCCGCTCTACCTTCACCAGCAGTTGCCTTCCTTCTACAAGTGGGTTTCAGCAGCTGGCTATGCCAAAGGTAAATTGCTTTGGGTGGCAAACCAGGGAGGGACCAGGGTTCAAAATCACACCTGGCCTGGAGAAAGGAAAGGGAGGGAGGTTTTCTCCCTCTTTCGAAGAGCAAGGACCGCTGGACTGGAAAGAGATGGGGATGGTTACTAAGTTGGGATGGTGGTGAAAGGGGATTGGATAAATTCATGGAGGACACAAGTCTGTTGAAGGCCTAATGGCCCAGAGTGACTTAGAACTTTGGGTCTGGAGTAGCAGCAAATTTATTTCTCTTCCTCTTCTCCTCTTCTTCTTCCTCTCCTCCTCCTTCCTCTCCTCCTCCTCTTCTTCTTTCTCCTCCTCTTCCTCTTCTTCTTTCTCCTCCTCCTCCTCTTTTTCCTTTCCTTCTCTTCTTCCTCTCCTCCTCCTCCTCTTCTTCTTTCTCCTCCTCCTCCTCCTCCTCCTCTTCTTCCTCTCCTCCTCCTCCTCTTCTTCCTCTTCTCCTACTCTTCTTCTTCTTCCTCTCCTCCTTCCTCTCCTTCTCCTCCTCTTCTTCCTCTTCTTCTTTCTCCTCCTTCTCCTCTTCTCCCTCTCCTCCTCCTCTTCTTTCTTCTCCTCCTCTTTTCTCTTCCCCCTCCTCCTCTCCCTCCTCCATTATCCGAGTTCCCCCACTCTCTTCTATCTGCAGGAGATGCTCTGTGCCAATATATGTGCCAGGCAGCTGGGAAGAATTTCATGGTGAGCCGTGGGGACCGATTCATTGATGGGACTAGATGCAGGAAAAGTGGCCTGGCAGACAAGGATGCCTTTGCTTTGTGTGTGATGGGCCGCTGTAGGGTAAGGGTGAAAGGCTTCCAAATTCTCTTCTTGTTTATGAATGAAAAACAATCTCCCACAATTCTCAGCCTGCATGGCCCAAAGAATTCCGGGAGATGCCATACTCCATAGGCCAGGCTGGCTATCCAGCAAGCAACCTCCGCTCATTTTTTTTCTCCCTCCTTTTCTTCAGGCGTTTGGGTGCGATGGCCGGATGGACTCCGGAAAGAAGATGGACGCATGCCAAATATGCGGAGGAGACGGCACATCCTGCGTAAACGTGAAGGGCTCTTTTACTGAGGGAAAAGCCAGAGGTATAGTTCCGTTCTATCCTCTCTGTTGCCTTTTTTTTTGGTCCAGTCCTACATACAGATATTCCTTCTTAGGACCATAATTGGGACCGGAACTTGTGTTGCTAAGTGAGGCAGTTGTTAGTTTAATTGCTTACCGATTATACCACCTTTTTGGGGTGGTTGTTAAGTGAACCACCCCAGTGTTGTGGCTCGCCGGCAGCTGATGGAGCTGACAGCAGAGTCGGACAGTAGTGAGAAGGTTGGGGGGGAACTTGGGCCGGGTCTGGAGGCTGAGGAAGGCCTGGAGGAGGGCTCTGCATCGGAGGTAGAGATGGGGCCAGGGCAGGCTGGCAGTCATCAGCTTTCCCTACCTCTAAGTTACTCAAGTTGAGGTCTTCACAACCCTCTTCTATCTCCCCCTGGCTTGCATTCTCTTTCAGAGTACACAACCTTCCTGACGCTGCCTCCTAACACAACCTCAGTCCACGTGGTCAACCGGAAACCCCTCTTCACCCACTTGGGTGAGTCAATGAAGCCCAGCATTGGTTGGGCAGGGTAAGGGTTGAGGGCCATAGAAGAACATCAGTTAACATCAGAAGAACATCAAAGAACATCAACTAACAACAATTAACAGTGAGGACAATTAACCAGCGGAATTCCTTGCCTTCAGAAATTGTGGGTGCTCCATCACTAGGCGCTTTTAAGGAGAGACTTGGCAGCCACTTGTCTGAAATATTATAGGATTTCTTAGGGGGTTGGACTAGAAGACCTCCAAGGTCCCTTCCCACTCTGTTATTACGTTCATCCTAGCTGTGAAAATTCAAGGACAATACACCGTCGCCGGGAAAGGCCTCGTTTCTTTAAACGTCACCTACCCTGCGATCTTGGAAGACAATCGGTTGGAGTACAAGGTCTTCCTTACAGGAGATAATCTCCCCAGTTTGGAGGAGATTCACCTGGCTGGACGAGTCCAGGAAGAGACAGAGATACAGGTAAGGTGGTGAAATCACAACAGCTAAGGAGCAGGGGCTCTAAATGGGAGGCAAAATAAGCTTAGGAAACAAAGCAAACTACCTTGGCAAACCTCTGTGGGATGATGGAGCAGGTTATCTAATCGCACGCCGTCCTTGACTTATGAGCTCTGTGGGAGTCTAAAATTTCCGTTGCTGAGTGAGACAGTTGAGTTTTGCACCATTTCACCTTTCTTTCCACCGCTGTTAAGCGAATCGCTAAATAGGAGTCCACAAACACCTGGATTTTGATCGTGTGACCATGGGGGAAGGCTGTAAGGGTCGTAAGCGTGCCTAAACGAACGGTGGTAAGTTCAGCCCTGCCGGTATGTTCCATGTTCCTTTTTCATCCAGGTTTACAGGAAATACGGGAAAGAATATGGAAGTGCCACCAGCCCTGATATCACCTTCAGCTACTTTAGGCCGAGTGAAAAAGAGAGCCACACTTGGACGGCCCAGCTCAGCCAATGCTCAGTCACCTGTGGGACAGGTGGGTTTCTTAACTGTCCTTTTATTTCCTTTTCTATCTCTTTATCTTTAGCCCCCGGGGTATTTGGGGAGCAAGGAAACATCTCAGAGAATACACAAGGTTGAGTAAATTCTTAGTAAAAACACAAGGTTGAGTAAATTGGGGCCAAGGTGCATCACTTTTAAACATTTGCGGGAGGAAAAAAAAACCCAATTTCTTTGCTCTTTTAAGGAAGCGGGTTTTTCCCCCCCATCTTTCTGCTATTAATTATTGTAAAGCTGGAAGGCCACAAGATGACACGGCGGCTTTAAGAGGCGCCTTCCAAAGAGAGGCTGCTTTCATGAGTCCATGTTGTTCAAAAGACTGAAACTAGGAAAAAAGTGACTTATGACCGTTTTTCACCCTTACAACCGTTCCAGCGTCCCTGTGGGCCAGGTGGTCAAAATTGGGGCGCTTGGCAATGGCATGTACTTACGACGGTTGAGTGTCCCGGGGTCATGCAATCTACCCCCTTTTGCAAACTTCTGACAAATCAACGTCAAAGGAGAAGCTGGATTCACTTGAACGACTGTGTGACTGGCAGTGATTCACTTAATAACGGTAGTGAGAAAGGCCGTAAAATGGGAACAAATCTCACCGAACAACCATCTTACGTAGCAACATAAATTCCAGGCCTCAATTGTGGTCGCACGCCGTATTATCTTCCGTCAGGCGGGGTGATTCCTTTTCCGTTGCCTTCCAGTTCCATCTCTCCTTCTGTGGGGAAACTCCCTCGTGTTTGCGGAGATGATGACCCCAAATTTTACTCTGCAGGCACGCTGCAAGTGCGTTACTCCTGCTTTGATCAGGCAAGAGGCGAGACGGTGGAGGACTTCTATTGCGTCAAGATGCCAAAGCCGCCTTCTAGGCGAGAAACATGCGCGGTGAAACGCTGCCAACCGCAGTGAGTAAAAGCTTCTCTGGACCATTTTCGTTCAAGCCAGGCCCTTCAGAGCAGTATCCATCCGGCCTGTGGTCATCTTATGCCATCAGACTTGAAATTTTAGGCTTAGACAACCTAGAACTACGCTGCCTTCAGCCCGACCTAAGCGTGGTACATAAAATTATCCATTACATAATAATAATTGGCAAGTATTCTTTATATTATTTATTATTGTTTATTATGAACTATCAAACCTGATATCAAATGTAATAGAAAGAAATATGTTTACTGTTCTATTTGTACGTTTACTATGTTTTATTTCTGTATATTTGTATGTTTATATCTTTTTAATCCTTTGTAAATAAAGTTTGTTTTAAAATTTTAAAAAAATAAATAAATAAAATTATCTATTACAATGTCCTACCCGTCAAAGACTACTTCAGTTTCATTCTATTCTATTCTATTCTATTCTATTCTATTCTATTCTATTCTATTCTATTCTATTCTATTCTATTCTACTCTACTCTACTCTACTCTACTCCTTATTCTTCTCTTCTCATGGAGCCATGGTTAGATATAAGTAAGGAATAATGCCTGTAAGACAGTAGGACCCTTCAGAGTTAGGCATGGTCGAACAGGGACTTAAACCCGGGTCTTTCTCATCGAAATCCAAACCTCACCTTCATCACACTCGTTCTTGTACCCCACCTATGTCCAGAGTCTTTTTCTGAAGATCTCTTAAGATAGGGAAAGGATGGCCAATCCTGGATTCTTCTTCCTTTCTTCCCATCCAGCTGGAAGAAATCACAGCTGGCCAGATGCTCTGCCGTTTGTGGCTTGGGGGTGGCCACGTGGCACGTGACCTGTGTCCAGGCCGTTGACGGGCTGGAATCCACCGTGGATGAGAGGTTGTGTCCAGCCGGCCAGAAACCTCCGGCCTTCATGCCTTGCACTGTGGACGTCTGCCCATTGGGATGGAACACGGTACGTATCTCTGGCCTTGACGTAGTCCTCGCTTTGCAGCCGTTCGTTTTAGTAGCTGCGATGGCCTGGTTTAGCCACTGGGCGAAGACAAGGGTTGTGTCAACTCATAAAACACCCCTATGCCTGTTTTAGTAGTTGCCATAAAAAAGAAAAAGAGGTTGGGGAGGAAGGAAATCCGGGAGAGCAGGGCAGCAGTTTGAAAGCTTGAAAGTACATTCCAACTCTTTATCTTTAAAAGATTGTAACTAAACTACCAGAGCTTTTGCCCGAAAATATATTTAATTGGAGAACGGGAATGATGACACCCAGCCCGTGAACGTGCTCAATTGGAGAATCTGATTTATGACACACCCAGGAGGGAGGGGGAAACAGGGTCACAGGGGACTGTGAATGACGTAGGCCAGAGTTGGCTTCATACAGGGCAGTGTCAGAATGTCACCTCTAGTGAATCCTTGGAAGTTTTTTGAAGTTTGGCTCGAGAATCGTGATTTAATTAGGGCGATTGCCGGAATCCTGACAGGTTCGTTCCTAGAGGGCACTGACATTACAGACTTAACAGGACTACCCAGTGTCAGCTTTGGAAGCCACATGAGCACCTGAAGCTTCCACGCTGCCACATTCTTGAGCATGGGAGTTTTGGGGGGAGGATTTTATGGAGCGTGTGTGGTTAGGCATGCTAGAGTTCTTCGTTAGAGTCAAGGCGATGTTATTCCTGCACCTGGCGGAGGAGCGGTTGAAGGGAGATCTCAAGTTTGGGACAGGTGGGGATTGGGGCATGTGATGGAGCGACAGGTGCAGGGGATGGATTGTTTGATTTTTTTTTAATTATTGGAGGAAAACCCAGAACTCTCAGATTCGGGTTTTCCCAGATGTGCCAGTACAACAGCTCTAATAAATTGGGACTTTTGAGAAAATGACGGTCTCGGAGTTTTGCTATTGGAGTTTGTTTTTCTGGAACGCTGACACCCAGATGAGTTTTTAATCTAGTCTGGCATTGGGGATAATTTGGAAATGGCTGAGAAATTGAAACAGAAAACTATTTGGAAAAGGCATTAGTAGATCACCTCTGTATGGAGACAAGAAAACAGCATACAGGTAAGTGACCGGTTGCAATCTCCCTGTTGGTTTCCTTTGGGGCCTTTTGAGCTTTCCTTTCCACCCATGTCCTTGTGATGGTTTTGGTGTCTCCTGAAACAGGAATCGAAGTCCGGGGCTCCGGAAGAGCGAGACCGGAGTGGAAACCAGTCTGTGTACGTCTGGAGCCCCTTGGCTAGGAAGTGTCCCGTCTCCTGCGGAGGAGGTGGAGATATTTAACCTGGATTCCTTGATCATTGATCCGGTTTCAGTGTCTGATCCAGGGAGGGAGGGAGGAAAAAAGGAGAGGGAGGGAGGGAGGGAGGGAGGAAGGGAGGAAGGGGAAAAAGAAGGAAGGAAGGAAGGAAGGAAGGAAGGAAGGAAGGAAGGAAGGAAGGAAGGGGGGAAAAGGAAGGAGGGAGGGTTGAAGAAGGAAAGGAAAGGAGGAAAAGGAAGGAAGGAGAAAAAGAGGGAAGGAGAGAGGGTTGAAGAAGGAAAGGAAAGGGAGGGAAGGAGGAAGGAAGGAAGGAAGAAAAGAGGGAAGGAGGGAGGGTTGAAGAGGGAAAGGAAAGGAGGAAAAGGAAGGAAAGGAAAAAAGGGAGGGTTGAAGGAGGAAATGAAAGGAAATGAAAGGAAGGGGAAGGAGGAAAGGGAAGGGAAGGAGGGAGGGAGGATGGAAGGAAGGAAGGAGAAAAAGAAGAGGGAAGGAGGGAGGGTTGAAGAAGGAAGAAAAGGAAAGGAAAAGGAAGGAAGGAAGGAAGGGCAAAAGAAGAGAAAAGGGGGGAGGGTTGAAGAAGGGGAGGAGAGGAGAGGGAAGGAAGGAAGGCCTAAGGCCGTAGTTCTCAATCTTGGCAACTGTAAGGTGGATAGACTTCCAACTCCCAGAATCCCCCAGCCAAGAGAAAGTCATGTCCGCTGGGTGTAAGACAGCATCTGAAGAAACAATCCTGCGAAGGACAAGCGAAGGACATTCACACACACACACCCTCTGCTCCTTCCCACAGGGCGGATGTTGCTGAGTTACGTCTGCTTGGCTTTTGACACTAAAGAGGAAACAGAGGAGAGGCTCTGTAACCTGACGCAGAAACCAGCGAGCCGTCTCGAAATTTGCAACCCTGAGCCATGCCCACCAAGGTAAGGGTGTGTGTGTGTGTGTGTGTGTGTGTCTGCAGACCTTCCCCCTTATACGGGCAGTCCTCGAGTTACGACCGTGGAATGGAACCCGCCGATTGCGGTCATAAGTCCTGACAGTTGCAATCAACCACACGGCCGAAGGGATTTGACCCCCGTTCTTGTTTGAGGGTGTTAAGTGAAATAATAATAATAATAATAATAATTTTGGCAACCGGGGTGTGCAATGGTGATGGCTGCGGCAGTTGGGATCCCCTGACCGCCATTGACGAACTCCCTGGCTAGCTCCCAACAAGCAAAGTCCACGGGGAAGCTGGATTCGCTTAACGACGGCTTAAGAACAGCCGTGGCCGAAAAGTCTGTTAAAAGAAAAAAGGCCAGGTGCATTTTGGGTAACAACTGCCTCCTTGTTTAGCGACGGAGCGTCACTCTGGTCTTAGGTTGTCATAAGTTTGAGGACTTCCTGCACTGGACCGGACTTCGAGTCCTGGAAGACCGGTTCTCCCCCCCCCCCAAAAAAACAGCGGCGCAGGGCTGTTTCTTCTCACCTGGATTCTGCCTCTCCCCTTCCCACTCAGGTGGTTTTACAAGCAAGGGGCGTGCAGCGTTACCTGCGGCGAAGGTGTCATGCGCAAAATCTTATACTGTGCGCGAGGGGCTGAGGAGGAGGAAGAGGAGGAGATCCTGCCCGACGCATCCTGCGAAGACTCGCTGCGTCCCCAAGAACAGGAAACCTGCCACCTGGAGCCTTGTCCACCCAGGTGATTCGCTTTCTCCTTCTAAATTTGGGGGGGAGGGGCTAGCAAGCCATTTTTTCCCCTCTTGCCCTCCGAGTGGCGGGAATGGGATTGGCCAACGAAGGCGCGGCCAGCAGATTTCGACAACGGTACCCACAGACTTGGCAGTAACCGACAAAAATTCACCAATGCGCAGAAAAGATTAGATGAACTATTAAAAAATAAAGAAGATTTTTTAAATAATATGGAATATACAGTATAATTGGCTAAAAAAAAAGGAGCGGGGGGGAAGTAAAGCTGTTTAGTGAAAAATGACCAAAGAAACTCTAAGTAATAGACGATAGACGATTGCCACGGTCTTGCCTGTCCCTTCAATGTTGCCTTTTCTCTCCCTATAACAAAAACAGCTGGAAGGTGGCTGAGCGAGGGCCTTGCTCCTCTTCGTGTGGGCTTGGCGTCTCTACCCAATCCGTGTCCTGCGTGAGGCTTTCGGGAGGCCGGGAGGTGGAGGTGGCCGAGGGCCAGTGCTCCGAAGCGGAGAAGCCGCTTTTGGTCGTGCCCTGCATTCTCCGGGTCTGCCCTTACGAATGGGGGTTCACCCAGTGGACGAAGGCAGGTACCCCTGTTTGCCACGGCGGGTGACCTTCGGGCGTCCGCGGGAAGCTGAGATAGAGACCATCCTCAGCTTACTATCGTAACCGAGCCTGCGGTTTCGGGAGTTAAGTCGTGACCGTACGAAAAGGGGCTCACCGCGGGCCCAATTTTTTTTTTTTTGCCATGGTCATTGTAAAGCAAATACAGCCGTCGTAAAGGGAGTCCATTTTTATGGGGCGTCTTTTGGACGGAAACCGGAAATAAATGCCCCTTTATTTCATGAATTGAATTCACGCAACTGTGTAAATGCACGCCAGTTACAAGCCCCCGTATTGGGGGGCCGGGGGGTCATGTGAGCAGAGGGGATGGGGTTCCATGGCAGGGGTGGGCTGCTGAGGGCTCAGGAGAGCCCCTAACTAAGACTCTGCGGGGCTCAAAGAGCCCCCAATAACTTCAGAGAGACAAGCAGCCAGGAAAGGCTCTTAATAGGCTTAATTGAACTTCTGGGCGTTCAGCCAAGAGCATTTCACACCTGGTAAAAGTCTTGCAAGCTAGATAAACAATCCACTTAGTGCTTGCAGGGAGAGCCATTGAGAAAATAGACCACTTCTGTACCAGGGCCAAGAAAATAGCATAGAAGTAGTCCTTTATTTATAACCGGTAAGCGATCGGTCGTAAAATCGAGGAGGTATCTGTAATCTCTGCTTCTCTCCTTCCAGTGCTCTGTCTCCTGTGGAACTGGCATCCAGAGACGGCAGGATTTCTGCCTCAACCCCCAAACCAAGACCCGGGTCAGCCCTCTCTTGTGCACGCATGTTCCTAAACCCATGATGGTGAGAACATGTTCCCCCACCTCCTGCCTCGAACAGGCCACGATGAAGTCAGATCTGCAACCAGGTGTCCCAACAGCAACCCGGCCTTCAACGGCAGGGCTCCTGACTCCTCCTCCTGAGCTCACTCTTCCTCTCAAAGGATGGCAGGACCAGGCCTTCAATCGTCCATGGTCCAAAGGAGAAGATCCTCAGAAGAAAGAAACCAAGGGAGATATCGTGGAGGAACCCAGTTACGTAGCAGGGCTAGTTACTACGAGGGCTTTAATCCGAGGCAGGATTTGCGTCCTGGGGAAACAGGACTGGGAAAATCCAGCAAAATGTGGCCTAGCTGAGCTCCTCAGTTGGTGTCAACCAAGAAGGTCTACAACACGTAGAGCGAGGGTCTTCCAACTTGGCAAGTTTAAGACTTGTGGACTTCCAACTCCACAAGTCCACAAGTCTTAAAGCTGTAAAGTTTAAAGACCCCTGATCTACAGTATCTATCTTCTATCTCCATATCTATCTATCTATCTATCTATCTATCTATCTATCTATCTATCTATCTATCTATCATCTATCTATCTATTTATCTATCTATCATTTATAAGCCCATATAAATAGAAGAACACTGACACAATATCGCCTAAACTCCACTGAAGATGTGACCCAGCCTGGTAACAAAATGTTCGGAAACCAACCCACAAGTTCGGAGAATGAACTTCCCCCCGCCCTCCTCCTCCTCCTCTATTCCCACTCCTTCTAGCCCTGATGATGTTACCGAGTTTGGTAATGAAACATCTGCAATAAAACCACCAAACTCAGACCATCAAACCCTACATTACTCCTCCTCCTCCTGGCCAAAATTCCTTCTAGCACCCATAATACTAACCTACTCAACACAAGAAAACAACCAAGCTCAGAGACTAACAAGGACCCCACCGTTCAACCCCGAGCTACCAATAGTCTCTGCTACCCAATTTCCAAGGTGTTTGTCTCACCTGGCCGTCCCCGTCTCTAACGTCTCCTCCTCCTCCTCCGGCTCTTTTTTTTTCCATCCAGGTATCTGTGGAAGGCAGTGGCTGAATCCCAGCGGAATAATCAACATGACGGGTGTGCAAGCCAGGATTTGCACGGTGGCCATAGGCCGGCCTTTAGGGGAGACGATCGCAGTCCAGGTGTTGCACAGTTCCTTGAACTGCAGCGCAGGTGGGCGTCTCACAGGTTTGGTGCTGGTCATCCACCCAAAGATTTATAACCAAGGATCCATTCTCCGTCCTCTTCTCTCTCTCTCTCTCTCTCTCTCTTTCCAGGGGAAATATTGCTCTTTTCAACACGGACGATGTGGCGGATGGCTTGCAAGAAACTGAAACTGCTGGCGGTGAACACCCGCACCAACACCCTGATTGTGAGGCAACGCCGGCTGTTGCCGGGCAGTGGCGTTGTGCTACGCTACACCAGCAGATTGGCCGAGAGGAGGCACCATCAAGGTGTGTGTGTGCGACCCCCGGAAGGGTTCCCCCCCAGAAGTTGTGGGCGAGCTCCATCAATGGAGGTTTTCAAGAAGAGACCGGACAGCCATTGGCCTGGGCTGATGTATAGGATCTCCTGCTTGAGCTGTGGGTTGGACTAGAGGACCTTTGAGGCCCCTTCAGAGCTCTTTTAGTTATTCTGTGCTCTTTCCCGCTCTGCAGCCTGCGATAGGCAGCTGTTTGGTCCCCGGGGGCTCATCCTGAACCCAGGACTGTCGCCGGATGGGGAACGGCAGATGGCTTGCAGGATATTTATCGACGTGGCGCCCCACCTGCGCATCGCCGTACACGCGGTGTACGTGGCATTCCAAAAAACGGCCAACGAAACACACTCCAGCTACATTTCGGTAAGCGTGAATTGGGGGGGTTTACGGAGCCCTCCCGTTGGAACGTAGAATTAACAGGGGCCTTGGAAGGGACCTTGAGGGGTCAACTAGTCCAGCCCCCCGTGCTCAAGGCAGAAGACTTGTATCATCTTGGACAAATGGCTGCCCGATCTTTTCTTCAGAACATACACATAGATAGATGGTAGAAAGATGATGGATGGATGGAGAGAGAGAGAGAGGGTGAGGATGGATGGATGGATGGATGGATGGATGGATGGACAGAAAGAGAGAGATAGGGTGTGGATGGATGGATGGATGGATGGATGGAAGGAAGGAAAAAGAGGGTGTGGATGGATGGGTAAAGAGAGAGATAGGTTGAGGTTGGATGGATGGAGAGAGAGAGAGAGAGAGAGAGAGAGGGTGAGGATGGATGGATGGATGGAAAAAGATAGCGTGGGGATGGATGGATGGACAAAGAGAGAGAGAGGGTGAGGATGGATGGATAGATGGAAGGATGGTGGACTTACAAAAAGCCATCGACGCAGGCAGGCTGAGCGAGCCCCATTTCCTGTTCCAGATTCGAGATGTCCAGTCCTTGAGGACTACCGTCTTCCATGGGAACCGTCTTTTCTACTGGGAATCCATTGGCAGCCGAGCTGAGATCGAGTTCAACCAAGCCCTGGCCAACGCCAGCTTCCGAGCAGAGTACTGGGCCACCAAGTAGCCCTCTAGGAGATTGGCCGATGTGGAAAGTGCCGCCAAGGGAGGGGATTGCAGAATTGTCGGAAGGGACCCCGGGAGGCCCTCTAGTCAAACCCCACCCCTGCTCCAATCGGACAGGAGGCAGGAAAGGGGCCGCTGCTGAGCTCTCTCTCCTCAAAAAACATGGAAGCATAGGCCTTCCCAGACATCTCTTATGCCTCTGTTTTTGCAAACAATCATTGATTGTCTTCTTTGTTGGTGCTTCCGTCAAGCTACACAAAGCTGGATTGGGTCAGTCAAAAGTTCTGCCTTTTAATAAAACATGTTACTTGCAGGGGGGACGGGACCCCCAAACCCTGCCTCTGAATTTCGTTCAGCGACTGTTGACTAACATAGTTCTCACTTCGTCGTGGTTTAAACTTGGCTTGTGGGAAAGGCATAACCTGGTTAGTCTCTTCTCGGGAATTCCTGTTTGCTTAGGATTTGAGGGATCAGGGCCACTCGGAAAAAGGGAGTAAATAGCGTGATTGCAGCTACTAGGGTGGCCGTAGAAGAGAATCATTTTAGTTCCGGGTTGAACGGCGGGGTCCTTGGTGCTCTCTGGGTTGGGTTGCTTTCAGCCCTAGCACTGATGGTGTTACCTAGCTGGGTCATGAAACGTCTGCAAAGAACTGAGCTCAGATCTACTATATATAAACAGGGATAAAAATAGCACCCACTAGCCCTGATGGTGTTACCTAGTTGGGTCATGAAACGTCTGCAAAGAACTGAGCTCAGATCTACTATATATAAACAGGGATAAAAATAGCACCCACTAGCCCTGATGGTGTTACCCAGTTGGGTCATGAAACGTCTGCAAGAAAACAACCTAGCTCATAGAGCACCAGAGGCCCAGAAGTTCCTCTGAAACTGAAACTCTTCTCTCCTCTGCTTGTGTTTTGCATTTGGAAGGGATTTCTTTCCAGGTGGGGAGGGGGAATAGAACTCCTTAGCATCAGAGCGTGTTAATAATAATAATAATAATAATAATAATAATAATAATAATAATAATAATAACAACAACAACAATAAATAATAATAATAATAATAATAATAATAATAATAATAATAATAATAATAATAATAATAATAATAGTAATAATAATAATAATAATTAATAATTAATAATAATTAATAATAATAGTAATAGTAATAATAATAATAAAAATAAATAATAATATAGGAAATACTCTAAATGCTCTGAGGGTCATTTCGAAAAACCCTTTCTTAGTGAGCTCCTAAGAAGCCAAGAGGAACATAGGTGCCAAATTTCAAGTTTGTAGGCTTTGCAGTTCTGGAGATTTCGTGAGGATGCATGGGTGACATTTCGCTTTTATATAGATAGAGAAGAAGATGTCTGTATCTATTAGGGGTCTCTGCCATCGGGCACCTCGGCCAGCCAACTTCCAATTAAAGAGATGGGCTGCTTGAGGTGTGGAAAGTCACAAAACAAGCCATCGTGGGCGAAGCTCATCCCAGCCTGGGCATCTGTTGGTCCATTTCATCGGGGGGGGGGGGGGGGTTGAGGCGGGCACCATCGCCCCCTCTGGCCAGGTCACTCTTCACATCTGGGGATGGGCCCAGCCTGCCCTCCTCCTGGGGAGGAGGGACCCAGCATGCACTGCCACGGGGAGGGGATGTGTGGAGAAAGGCATCGAGGCGGCTGGGAGGGGGCAGGGCTGTTGCCTTGCCTCTCCATTGTCCGCCCCAGCCGGTGGTGGGCAGCCGCCCTGGCTGGGCACCGGGAGGGGATTACACGCTGAGGACTAGAAGCGTGGCCAGTCCGCCTCGCAAGGGGAGGGAGGGTCAGGCAGAATGAATCCCCAGGAGGAGCAGCCCGAAGCCGATGGGGCACCGGCTGCCAGCCAGGAGGATGGCATGACCTGGTGGTACAAATGGCTGTGCAGGCTGGCTGGCATCTTGGGGGCCATTTGTGAGTATTCCCTCCTGGGACACCCCCCCCCCCCCCCCCAAAAAAAAATATTAATAATCGCTCGTGCTGGGACTTCTTTGCTTGTGTGTGTTTGCGTGTTTGTGTGTAAAATGACCTGCTTTGCACAACTGAATGCATTGCACTCCTTCCTAAAGGTTGATTCTCCCTCTTGATGGAAATGCCTTTGTTGCTGGCTGGGCTGTGCTCACAAGTTGTGTGGACTCTGTGTGTGTGTGTGTGTGTGTGTGATCTGTTTCTGCAAAACCAAGTGCACGCCTTCCCACCCCCTAAATATTGATTTACCACTTGGTGGAAATCACCTACATGGCTGTGGCTGGGCCTTTCCCAAAGTTTTTGCGGAGGACGGCTTGTGCGTTTATGCGGAGAGTGTGCGTATGATGATCTGCTTTGCACAACCAAATGCAACGCACACAACCCCTTCCCCTCTCTGTCCATCAGTATTGATTTCTGATCGCCCGATCGATGGAAATTTGCCTCTTATATACTGTATGTGGCTGGCTGTGCTTCAGTGCGAAGGGGCGTGAAGGGCTTGTGTATTTCGTTTGCGTGCGCTGGTGTGGCCATGATCTGGGTTGGTTTTTTTTTGCACAACGAAATCCATACAGAATAAAACAAAAGAGTTTGGAAGCCCTATAGCATTCCACAGACCATTCTCATCCGGGACATTCATATTTTGAACTGTTACCATCAGGGAGGGAGGCGTCTATAGGTGTCTTAAAATGAGGACTAATAGATTGAGAAACACTTTCTTTTCCAAGGCAGTAATTGTCTTGAATCAAACAGTGCATTTGTGATTTAGTCCTATTATTATTATAATAATTATTTTTATTTTTTAAACACTGTAGTGTGATTTGTGATGTGGTGTTTGGGGCACTGTGCTGGAGTAGCTTTCAAATTTCATTGTATTCGTAGAATGCAATGACAATAAAGAATTCTATTCTATTCTATTCTATTCTATTCTATTCTATTCCAGACAAGAGTTGTCCAACCTTGAAAACCTCCAGGGTTGGAGCACCCACAACTTCTGGTGGCAAGTTGTTCCATGGGTTAATTGTTCTCTCTCCCCCCCCCCCCCCAAAAATATTGATTACCTATTGATGGAAATGCCAATATTGCTGGCTGTGTTTTACCCTGAAGGGCCACGGGTCCTAATTCCTATCAAAGCCTCTCTGGATATAGGATTTTTAAACTTGACTTGTGGGCACTGAAGTCTCTTTAACTCCAAGGATGTCTTCTGTACCGCCCTTCCCTCTTTCTCCCTTGTACAGGAAGTCCCCGAGTTATGACTGTTCATTTCACGATCGTTCAAAGTTGCAACAGCAGTGAGAAATGTGGCTTATGACCACAGCCCCTGCCAAGTTTTAAAAAGTTACGCTCTGAAGCCCTTCCTCTATTTTCTTTGCCACATTTCGCCTATAAATGCTGAATATGACTCTACATTGGTCATAATGCAGGAAAGTCATCCAGCCAGTAAACACTCCGTTGCCCGGATAGCCACACACCGCCAGGGATTATCGGTTAAAAAGATGACGATTTAGCCTATAAATGTCAGCGCAGCCCGTTGCTTTCTGTCATTGTTGGCATTCCCTGGGGAATGCCATTGGAAACACAATTTAGACCCACAACTTACACAGCTGGACTTTGTTCCCCTTGCCCTGGAAATTGTCCCGTTGTGCAAAATTGACGATCAGGTCATCCTTAGTCGGGGCCAGAGTCCGTGTTTGCAAAGTGGAGCTCCAGACACGCCTTGCAAGGTTGCTGTTTAGGCAAACAATCCAATTTTTTTTAATCTCTCTTCTAAAATGGTGTTTCTCAACTTGGGAGCTCCGTGGACTCCCAGAATTCCCCAGCCAGCTGTGGGAATTTCTGGGACCAGAATTCCATCCCTCTTCCATTTGGCTCGTGTTCAAAAATTATATATATATATATATATATCTCCAAATTTCATTTTTATACCCCATACAGGCTTTAATTTTTATTTTATTTTTTAAAAAGAGGGGACATGTTTGTTGTCAACTCAGCCACTGGCTCAGCCTGTCTTCCATTTAAGGCTCAGGTGATGCCTGGAAAAATATTGGAATTAAGTTACTTGGCTGAGCTTACACTCGATGGAACGGATGTCTGGTCAGTGGAGAAGATCGTGTTGCAAGGATAATGTAATGTAATCACCAGCTGGTAGCAGCCCTGCCTGGTTATTCTGCCCTTTAGGGGCAACAAAATTGGGGCATTTTTAGCAAGTGGCAGCCTCCAGTGGAGCTAATTTCAGGGGGTTAAGCCAGTCAGATGGGATAAGTACTTCGAGAAGACACCAGCAGGAAATCCCAGGCTTGGAAATTTGGGTGGGAAAAAAACAACACCCACTTGGAAAAACTGAGTATTTCCTTAACATTATGGGATCCATGGTGCTTTCTGAGCTGGGTGGTTTCCTTGCAGACGTTTCGAGACCCAAGTAGGGAACATCATCAGTTCTAGAAGGGAGAAGGGTTTTCTGTGTGTTTATACACAGTCACTCTGGGCTTGCTTGCTTTCTGGCAGACGTTTCATTACCCATCTAGGTAACATCATCAGTGCAAGTAGGGTGATGATGTTACTTAGTTGGGTAATGAAACGTCTGCAAAAATAAATAAATATATCAACAGATTCACTTAACATCCATGTTAATGAACTTAACTGCAGTGATTCACTTTTATGGCAAGAAAAGTGGGGGGAAAAAATGGGCCCAAACTCACAACTGTCTGGCTCAGCAACGGGAATGAGATTTTTCTCGTCCTCAAAACTTCTTCTTCTTTCTTCTCCTTTCTTTTCATCCAGCATGTGCTTTTTCCGGCCTCTGGATGTGCCTGACCATTTACCCGTTGAACATCGCTGCCGGAGTCTGGATGATGTAAGTATAAAGTCCATTTTCTGCATTGTTTGCAACCGTGGCTGGCTGAATACATTTCTGTCAACAGCCTCAAAGCGATGGCGAGGAAGGTTATGGCTATTACGCATTTCCACGAAAATAAGACTGAGTCTTATATTCATTTTTGCTCCAAAGGACACATTAGTGCTTATTTTCTGGTTAGGTCTCATATTCGGGGAAATACGGGGTCTAAATGCATCCGTCTAGCTGATAATCTTAACTGGGGCTTATTTTCCGGTTAGGTCTTATTTTGGTGAAAACACTGTAGATAAAAGAATTGGGAGGGAAAATTCAGAACTTGGCTATTCCATATGCTGACTGCAGCAAAAATATTCAATCCTTGCAAAAAATGGAAAGACACATCAATTCCTACAATGGGAGAACGGATGGAAAAATCCTGGAATTGGGACAAGATGGTAAAATTAGCTATTTTAATTAGGGGGGGGGGAAGAAACGTAACTTTTGGACTTCTGCTCGAAAGAAATACAAGGGAAAGCCTGGTTTTGACTCTCAGGGTTAAACGCTTTGCTGTTACAGAAATGGCTAGCGCTTGCTATTCTTAAGGAAAAAGTTGAGATTTCTAATGTTAACTGTGCAGTTTACAGCACCGGGGAAAAAAATAAAAGCTGGAGGCCTGGGCTTTTTTTATTTTTGTTCTTTTCCCCTTTTTTTCCTCGACCGATTTTCCCCATAGTCTTTATTTTCATTTGTATTTTATAGGGAGGGGGAAAATACTTTTGTTTGAAATGAAAATGAAAATTATTAATCAATTGAAAAATTATTATTAATTTTTTTTTTAAAAAGCTGCTTAGAAAGGTAGGGGTTTTCCCCTCCCAGAAGGATAGGTGAGAATTTCCCTGACTGAATTCAGTTGTTTTTTTCTTCTCAAGGTTGAATGCCTTCGTCCTCCTACTATGCGAAGCTCCCTTCTGTTGCCAGTTCATTGAATTTGCAAATATTGTCTCGGCCAAAGCAGACCAGCTTCGTCCCTGGCAGAAGGCAGTTTTCTATTGTGGGTGAGTGTTATCCTTGTGTTATCCTTGGTCTTAGAAAACAGCCTCACTTTTTAAGGTCTCTGGAGGCTAAACTGTACAATGAATGGTTGTGGGAATTAGGTCTCTCTAGCTTAATGAAGAGAAAGAAAGACTTGGGTGTTGGTGTGTGACATCACAGCCGTCTCCCAATATTTGAGGGGCTGACCCAAAGAAGAGGGGGTCAAGCTATACTCCAAAGCCCCTGAGGGCAGGACAAGAAGCAACGGATGGAAGCTAATCAAGGAGAGACGCAGCCTAGAACCAAGGAGGAATTCCCTGATAGTGAGAACAATTAACCAATGGAGCCGCTTGCCACTAGAAGTTGTGGGTTTTCCATCACTGGAGGTTTTCAAGAAGACATTGGACAGGCATTTGTTCAGAATGGTGCAGGGTCTTGTTTGAGCAAGGGGTTGGACTAGAAGACCTCCAAGGTCCCTTTGTACCTGATGACTCTTATGTTGCTATGGCTAGTCTTGCATTTCAGCCTGGCAACATCACCTGCCTCTTTTACCCCGAGAAACCTTGAACCAATGGCACGATTCATGTAGGAATGATTCAGGCTTAAGCACATTGGCAACCCAGTCATAACTCTGCTTTTTTTTTTCCAGAAAGGGCGTAGCATGGGGGTCACTAAGTCGTAAACCGAAGACTACCTGTTGGGCTGGTTTGGTCTTCAGAAGACCTGGTGGGCAGCAGCTAAAAGGTTCCCCCAAGATGCAAAACCCAGTTTTCTTTGGCCCTTTCCCTGTCTCCGTTGAAACATCTTTCCTGGCTAAATCGTGGTTGGCTTTTATCCTCGGTTTGTTTTCTTCTCCTTCCCCAGGATGGCTGTGTTCCCGGTTGTTCTAAGCCTGACTCTGACTACCTTGTTTGGCAACGCCATTGCCTTCGCTACGGGCATGCTTTATGGACTGTCTGCGCTGGGTAAAAAGTAAGAGACACTTCCGGGACAGGAAAACTGACGTTGCTTCGTTGGCGTTGCCAAGACGGGAAGAGACCCGTGAGCTCTTTGGTTGGATGCCAGTCTTTAGGGCAGGGAAAAAGGGTTTGGGCTTTCGAGGAGCAATTAGGAGAAGCTGGCATCCCAGAAAGGAAAGGACCCCACGGCTCAACCCTGAGTTACAAATATGAATCCATCCTGATCCATATAAAAATATTCCCTTCCATCTGCAGGTTAGACTAGATAGTCAAGAAAGCATGAACCGAAAAGGTGCAGCTTTCTTGAGATCTACAGGATTCCCCCTGTCCCTGTTAGGGTCTGGTTCTGTACTGCCTGTACCGGCCGTTGTGCGGTGTGTGGTCTCTCAACACCTCTGTTGTATTTTCCCCAGGGGAGACGCCATTGCCTACGCCAGGATGCAGCAGATCCAACAAAAGCCAGCCGGTGGCGAGGGGACGACAGAAAACGCGCCGGCGCAACTGGTGTGACCTTTTTTTTTTTTCCCATCACACTTCTGGAAGCAGACTTCCGCTCCGTGTCCTTCGAAGCGCTTCCGAAGTTAATTCCGTTTTGAATTTCAGCGCCACTGTGAATTTTAAGATGCTGCAGTTTTTTTAAAAAAGGGATTTAAAACAGGGTTTGCCACACACCCCCTGCTTAATATCTCAGGTCAAAGTGGAATCAAAGCACATGCAAAAAAATCCTTCCAAGCAAGGTGAAATTCTCTTTTGGCTCTTTTCCAAAGAAAAGGCGGCAGCGTTCCGGTTTGCGTCTCAGATTTTGAAGAGTGGGGCAGAAGAAATACCTTCCTCTTCCTAACGTTGCCACTGCTTTTTAAAAACCCTGCTTCTTTTCCACTTCACAACCACCATGATGACGCAACACAACAGAGGTGTGTACGTGGCAGAGGAAGGACAAAATAATGATTAAGCCAGATTAAGCCAGCAGCGGTTTTCAAGAAGCTTGCTGTGGTGTCCAACCTGATTTGCAAACAAAAATAATAATAATAAATCCCAAAATGTGGATAGATTTTTTTTCGGAGGAGTGAGAATTGCAATATCGAACGTCCAAAATAAAAGACAAGAGCAAAAAATAATAATAATACTCTGGAGATAAAAATCCAGGCCGTTCTTATTTGCAGCAATTAATCCAACTTTGATTATCGTCGGAGAGTCTCAGAATCAGGGAAAGGAAGCAATTTTTGAAACCAGAACAGGAAGAAAATGAATTTTTAGCTTCGATTGTTTTGGTTCTTTTCCCCTCTGATGAATGTACTCTTTGCAGCCCAAAATGTCAGGTGACTTTGGTGTCATTTTTTCACCTGTTCTTCAAACTTTGGCAAAGCAAAAGGTGATTTTGGGCAATCCTTTCTCTCGAGTTTTTAAGAGAGCTGTGATTTCATATTGTTAGAAATTAGTGAAGTGTGTGTGTTGATTGTGAGGTGATGCGTTTTGTTACGCAGAGAAATAACTGAAAGATTGTTTTCTTTGCGGTCTTATTTCCCTTTTAGGGGTCTTCCTTATTCGAGGATTTTCAGCAACCGTTCCCAAAATTCAGAATTTCATATCGAAGGCTATTTCCTTCTAGCAGCTTCAAATGCAGAGGGGTTTTTTTTTTTTGTAGCAGTTGTTTAAGGCTGGGCCAATTCACTGCATTGTCAAAATGAAGGAAAAATTCCCAGCAACACCAATTTTCTTAATTTTTAAGGGGGCACCAAAGATCGACCGCGTTTGTCATCTTCTTAGAAAAAAGGGTAAATGGTTGTAAAACCTTTTTAATTCTTTGAAAAGCACAAAACTTTGGTTCTTTTTTTCTTTTGGCTAGGTGTGTTTTTTGCTGTGGGTTTTCCAAACAGGAGGAGGAAAAAAATGGGAATTTACAGTCTTGGTCTATTTCTTCATTTAAGCACATCGTAGCATCTTTGCCTTATCATGATATATTAGGCCTGCCCTCCATTGCAAATTGGGTTGGAATAAATTTGAGGTGCAGTGGAAAAAAAGGACCTCAGTGGGATCTATGCTTGGCATTGTTTCCAATATAGGTAGTCCTTGACTTACGGCCACAACTGACTCCGAAACTTCTGTTGGTCAGTGAGCTCTTTGCTTTCTTGACACCACAATTAAGTGAATCCCTGCAAAAGTTGTTAGGAACGTGGTCGTTAAAGTGAATTTGGCTTCCCCGTTGATTTTGCTTGTCCAAAGGTTGCACCAGGACGCTGCAACTGTCACAAGTACATGCCAGTTGCCAAGCCTCTGAATTTTGATCACGTGATGCTGCAACAGTCATAAGCGTGAAAAACAGTCGTAAGTCACTTTTTTCCAGTGCTGTTGTAATTTTGAACGGTCACTAAAGGAACTGCTATAAGCTGAGGATTACTGGTGTTAGTTTTCTGTGCCCCCGCTATTTATACTGTTGGTTTATGGTTAACTTATTATTGAGAAAGTTTTATTCATACGTACATTTTAAACTTTACTTGACGTTCTTGTGATATTCTTTATAGACTCTTATGATCTGTTATTGCATTGAGATTCTGCTTCTTAATCAACTGTTCTTTCTTTACCAGAACGCAAAAAAAAATAAAAATGGATTTATTTATAAAGGAATAGAAGGGAAAGGAATGCTGTAAAGTTATTAATTTAAACT
Organism: Notechis scutatus; assembly: GCF_900518725.1. The sequence continues at coordinate 434,414 of NW_020716917.1, read as the reverse complement.
GCCATCTCGGCCCATTTTATAGAGTAAAGTTCTCTGTGGATCCGAATTTTCTTCTGCCCATTTTATAGAGTAAAGTTCTCTGTGGATCTGCATTTTCTTCTGAGTAGATAGACAGCGTTAGTCTATGTTTTGACTGAAACAATAAAAATAAGGCAGATTCGATGAGAAAAGAGGAGGCTGCTTTAAAGAGCTAAAGGCAAGGGTTGGATTTCTTCTTTTACACACTCCAAAACATGTTTGGGGAATTGGATTTTGGAAGGTGGGTTGTTGTTTTTTGAGTGGGGGGGGGGGGGAAATGGGGCTAGCAGGCTCCATTGTGGGCACCGAGGGTTGGGGAAACGTAAAAAAAAAAACAACCAAGCATTTTTAGGGAATTTGGGAAATGTAAAATTCTCGCTTTGTTTTAAAGTTGATGTGATAGCGTGATGTTTGGGCAAAGAAAAATGCAAACCAGATGAGGCTTTCGTCTTGCCATTAGGACGCGGATGAAAAGGGGTAGAACTTGCAGGCAGCCCTTGACTTATAACCACGGTGGAGAGCCCAACGTTTCAGTCGCTGAGAAGCGAGAGCGTCGTTAACTGAGTTCTGCCCTATTTTATAACAAATGGTGAAGTGAACCACGGGAGTTGTTCAGTTCGTGACCCGGTTGTTCAGCAGATCTGGCTTCTCCACCCCGTTTCATAAATGGGAACCAGCTGCTAAGCATCTGGATTCTTGATTACATGACCACGGGGGACGCTGGGTGGGAAAAAAACAGGCCCTAAGTGACTTTTTTTCCAGTGGCGTGGTAACTTCGAACGGTTGCTAAATGAAAAGTTATAAGTCAAGGACTAGCTGTAAGTGAAGCACAAGTTACGTTGAAGGAAGAGCAGAGTTCTACATTTGCTCAAAAGGCTCAAAAGCGAATTTGACCTTGAAGGGTAATAATAATGTTGGTTTGATTTTGTTTTAAGCTCGGCACACCCAGTGGTTGTAACCTCAGCCGAACAGTGCTTATTCCGCTAACCAGAGTTTAACAAACCATGGCTTAGTAGTCCAAGGGCGAGATCTGGAGTTGTGGGCAACTTTTATCTCCTTCAAACAGGCAGTTTCTCTAACCCGATATTGATCAATTCTATCAGCAGCTCAAGTGGTTTTATATTTGTTTTTCTTTTCCTTCCGCCAGCTTAAAGATAAAAAAGTTGGCCACTAGAAAAAAACAACGAAATAGATGGAAGAGAGACCGAGTGCATTTTTCTTAGACAATGATCTCTTGAACTGCCATTTTATAAAACTGACTCTGATGGAATTTCTTTTTGTGTGAATAAAAGTGAATAAAAGAAAAAAAAACCCGTTCTACCTCTGGTAATAAAAGGTGTGTGGTTTTAATGCTTTTTTAAAAAAATAGCAATTGTGTGCGTGCAAAGAGGTGTTAAAATGTGTTTTTACTGAAAGCTGAGCAATTAAAGCCCCTTCAAAAAAAAAGGAGTAAATCCATGTAAAAAAACCCCATTTTTTGTCATTTTTCAAGAGATTTCCTCTGATGAGTGCTAACTTCAATTCTATTCCTTCCACTGTATTAAAAAAAAAAAACTTCTAAGTTTCTAGTCCTCTTTGTTAAAGGGGAAATTTTTTGGAGGGGAAGGATCTGAAGAACAGCTTAAAAAAATATGGAAATTCTCTGGAATTTTTAACCCAAGACGCTTCTAACACTTCTTCTATTGCTCTTGGATTGGACGAAGCTCCAATTTTTGGTTCTTTAGCCGACGGAGGTTGAAAACATCGAAAGAAACACGCGCACAAAGAAGTTTGAGCTGTATAGAACGTATCTGTCAGTAAAGCCACCTACAAACCTTTTGAATATATAGTGTGTGTGTATATATACATGCCTTCAAACTGCCCTAAGTAAATTCTCCACTGGGAACAGTTTCTTCTCTTGGGCCGAGCCTAAAAAATATGACATCTGTGTTTGTATGCGTGTGTGTGTGTGTTTAAAAAGACTAACCTGCTCTTCTCAGGCACATGCTTCATGTTTTACGCAGCACTATCATTAAATCACGATTATCAGCCATTCTTAACAACAAGCTCTCCGGGTTAAGTCAGATTTTTCCCCCCCACGTTGCAGTTGGGAAGGGGATTAAAGCCAGGCTGGGCAGCCCCTATCGGAAGATACCAGCAACGAGGAGATCCAGATCCAAAACGCCTCGCAGTCGCTCGGATTACGACATTTCGGCTGACGTCGGTTTGAGAGAGAGAGAGGGAGGAGACGTGATCCAGCTTGGAGAGCGACAGGCTGCGTGTCCATCCGTCGGAAGGGGCTGCTTTCAGCATCCAGTCTGTTGGGCTGAAGGTGGCGGCGGCGGCGGTAGGGGAGCTCACCTCTGGTGCCGGAAGGATTCCAGGAATGATCTCCTCCCCGTACGGAAATACGACTCGATCCGTTCCAAGGATTTCCCTTTGGTTTCGGGTATGAGGTAGGTGAAGAAGAGATTGAGGACACAGATGACGCTGAAGAAGAAAAAGGGGACCTCCAGGCCGTATCTTTCCTGGGAAGGAGGACAAATGATGAGACGATCCGATGGGAAAAGGAGAAAAGCATTGACTGTAAAATAAAACAAAGCAAAGCAAAAAGAGACCTACTCCATTATGGCTTAGTTGTGGTGTGGAGTCCCTGGTTCTCTCTGAGTGGGGTTGTTTTTCTTGTAGACGTTTCATGACCCAACTAGGTAACATCATCAGGGTTACAAGGAGTGTGATTTTTCTCCCTGTTTATACACAGTAGATCTGAGCTGAGTTTCTTGCAGACGTTTCACGACCCAACTAGGTAACATCATCAGGGCCAGTGAGTGTGTTTTTCTCCCTGTTTATATACAGTAGCTCTGAGCTGGCAGATGTTTCACCATCGATGCTAGTGAAGGTGGAGTTGGCTCCCTCTTTAATATACAGCAGCTTGCCCTACCAGGGTTGACCAGGTGTGATTTGCTCCTTAGTAGCTTCCTCCTTAACAGCATGGTTTTCTGCTTGGTTGTTTGTCTGGTGTAAATCCTTGCTTATCTGTATACAAACTGTATATAAACGGAGAACGAACCAACACTGATGATGTTACCTAGCTGAAAACAACCCACTCAGAGAGCACCAAGGATACCACAGTTCAGTTCTGGGCTACTACGAATATTCTCTTCTATTGGCTGTTTTGATTTCCCACGTTAGCCTGCTATCTGGGCATCTCACAGTGGTCTCTTTTCCAAATATGATTCAGCTCCACTTCAATTGGAAGGGTTGGCTCTAGTTGTCCCCTGGATGAAAGGAATGGATGATTAAACCTACAGTTCCACCTTGGCCACGTTCTTACCTTAACCAGCAGAAACACTTTGGTCAAGGCGAAGGCAGTTAACCAGCTCACCAGTACACAAAGGCCAGAGACCACTCCTCGTGCCTTCAAGGGAAGGACTTCTGCCATCAACAACCACGTGATGGGACCCCAACCCATGGCATAGCCTGGGAGAAGAAGAAGGAGAACAGAAGAATCCGTGAAACAAAGTCAGAAGCAGAGAGGAAATTAAGCCAGTCCTTGACTTAAAGCAATTTGTTCAGAGACCTTGAAGTTTTGGATCCCATCTCCTATCAGATCCACGTAGCAAAAATTCATCCGTGGAACTCCTTGCCTCCAGAAGTTGTAAATACTCCAACAACTGGGTGTTTTTAAAGAAGAGATTGGATAACCATTTGTCTGAAGTGGTGTAGGGCTTCCTGCCTAGGCAGGGGGTTGGACTAGAAGACCTCCAAGGTCCCTTCTAACTCATTCTATTATTAAATTCCAGATTCTAGATTCTAGATTCTATTCTATTTTCTTTCTATTCTATTTTCTTTCTATTCTATTTTCTTTCTATTCTATTCTATTCTGTTCTATTCTATTTTCTATTCTATTTTCTATTTTTTCTATTTTCTATTTTCTATTTTCTATTTTCTATTTTCTATTTTCTATTTTCTATTTTCTATTTTCTATTCTATTCTATTCTATTCTATTCTATTCTATTCTATTCTATTCTATTCTATTCTATTATTCTGTTCTATTCTGTTCTACTCTACTCTACTCTACTCTACTCTACTCTATTCTATTCTATTCTATTCTATTCTATTCTATTCTATTCTATTCTATTCTATTCTATTCTATTCTATTATTCTGTTCTATTCTGTTCTACTCTACTCTACTCTACTCTACTCTACTCTACTCTACTCTACTCTACTCTACTCTACCCCTCCAGAGAAGCTCCAGAGAAAGTTGACCTGGAGCCCAAACGTTGCCCTCCCCGCAACCCTTCCTGACCTACCTATGATGAAGCACATGGTGCCCACCAAAGGAATGACCGTGAGGCCCACCATGGAGCTGTCGCCAAGGGCCACGTGGGTCCCGTTCCCCACCGGCGTGGAGGAATTGTGGAGGAGCTGAGGGATGAAGCGGATGTAGCAGCCCAGGGTCAGGTTGGAGGCGAACATGAGGCAGGCTAGGTGAGAAAGAAAGAGAAGGAAACCCCCCCCCCAGCTCAAAACCAAGGCAGGGACCTCTTCCTGCAACCAGGTTCTCCCTGAATTATCCACCCTTGCCCCTATGGGGGAGTCCTCGGCTTAGAGCCTTTCGTTTAGCGACCATTTGAAGCTGGAAGCGGCATGGAGAACAGGGGCTTACAGACAGTCCTCGTGCTTACAACGGCTGTAGCGTTTCCCCCCCACGGTCACGTGATCAAAACCGGGGGGGGGGGTTAAAGCGCGAGCCTCGCTCAGCCGTGGAAATTCTGGATGTGGCGGTGGCCGTTACGTTGAGGGGCTTCCCCCCTCTGCTAAGAAGAGACGGGGGCCTGTGTGTGTGTGTGTCGAAGGGAGGGACCACAAAACCCATACCGGAGACGTAGAGGAGGATCTTCCGGCCAGCTTTATCCATCGAGAAAGCCGCCACCAGCACCGAGGCCAAGCGGACGCCTCCCACGAGGACAGCGTCGTACTCAGGGGCCTGCGGACAAAGGTCAAAAGAATGGCTGGGAGCTGTCGATCCAACGGGGTGATCCTTTTCGTTCGTCCGCTCTGGGATTCTATTCTTGATGAGCCTGGTATTTCCCCCCCCCCACCTCCTTTCCTTCCTATTTGACCCATGGATACAAAGACCTCTAAAACCTGCCCTTTTTAGAAAAGAAGAGAAAATATAGGATAGGATAAGATAGGATAAGATAGGATAGGATAGGATAGGATAGAATAGAACAGAGTAGAGTAGAGTAGAGTAGAGTAGAGTAGAGTAGAGTAGAATAGAATAAGGAATAGAATAGAATAGAGAAGAGAAGACAAAATAGAATAGAATAGAATAAGGAATAGAATAGAATAGACAAGGGAAGAGAATATAAAATAGAATAGAATAAGGAATAGAATAGAATAGACAAGAGAATATAGAATAGAATAGAATAAGGAATAGAAAAGAATAAGGAATAGAATAGAATAAGGAATAGAATAGAATAAGGAATAGAATAGACAAGAGAAGAGAATATAGAATAGAATAGAATAGAATAGAATAGAATAGAATAGAATAGAATAAGGAATAGAAAAGAATAAGGAATAGAATAGAATAGACAAGAGAATATAGAATAGAATAGAATAGAATAGAATAGAATAGAATAGAATAGAATAGAATAGAATGGAATAGCATAGCATAGAATAGCATAGAATAGAATAGAATTCTTTATTGGCCAAGTGTGATTGAACACACAAGGAATCTGCCTTGGAGAATAGCTTGACCCCTTCCTCCTCCTCTCTGGGGCAGCCCCTCAAATATTGTAAGAACGCTCTCCTGTCTCCCCTGGTCCTTCTCTTCCCTAGACTAGCCTGGCCCAGTTCTTGTAACTGTTCTTCATATGTTTTAGTCTCCAGTCCCCTAACCATCCTGGTTGCTCTCCTCTGCACTTTTAATCTAGATTCTCAACATCTTTTTTTATCTGAACATAGAGGAAAAAATAAGAAAGGATGGCAGAGAGATTGAAGTTAAGAAGAGACAGAATTTGAATAGGTGGTGTGAAAATATTGGGTGAAAATTGGTGGTTTCTTTTTGCTGTTTTGGGGTCAATCTCAGCTATGGAATGAGAAACGGTGACACCTTGTGTGTTTTAGATTGAAAAAGTGTCCTCGACCCTCTACAGCAGGGGGGGTTGGGTTTCCAACCTTGGCAACTTTAACCCCTGTGGATTTTTTTAACTCCCAGAATTCCCCAAGCCAGTCATGCCGGCTGGGGAATTCTGGGAGTTGAAGTCAACAAGTCTTCAAAGTTACTAAGGTTGCTGTCCTCTGCTCTACGGGCCGACTTACCAGGATCACTTCCGTGCTGTCGAAGATCAGCTGCAGATAGACCAGGATTGGGGTAACCCCTGACAGCTGCTGGAGGAACCTCATCAGCAAAGTAATTGTGATGGGCTTGATGATGTGAGGCTTGCGGATTTCCGTCCAAGTAATGGGTTGACTCTGGAGAAACACAGAGAAAGTCAAAGGGAGGAGAACGCTTGGAGCTCGGGGTTGAATTGTGAGGTCCTTGGTGGTTTTCTTGGAGACGTTTCATGACCCAACTAGGTAACATCATCAGTGCTAGTAGAGACTGAAAGACTGAAATATCCAGAATCATGTCCTTACCGCCTTATGTTCAGTTGCACAGGAAAAAAAACTAGCACTGATGGGATTACCCAGCTGGGTCATGAAACGTCTGCCAGAAAACCACCCAGCTCAGAGCTACTCTGTCCAAACGGGGAACAAGTCACTCTCACCAGCACTGAGGATGTTACCTAGCTGGGTCATGAAACGTCCCCAAGTGGATAACCAAGTTCAGAAAACACCGAGGACCCGCCATGAAGACAAAATGGCCGGACGGAACCATTCCCCACCCCGCTAGGAAGTTCTAAACCCCACAGGGCCACCTCTGGAAACCTTCTGGAGAGCCAAGACCCGGCCAACGTTTGGGGTCGTGGGTGAAGCAAGCCAAGGCCCCCCCATTCTATACATTTGTCAAGTCCCGGCCGTTTTCTTTTTTAACATGGACCTACCTGCTCCTGAACGCTGGCTTTGATCTGCTCGTATTCCCACCAATAATCCACATCCTGGCCTCTCAGCCAGCGGAGAGCACACAGCGCCTCATCTTCCTTCCCCTTCGAAATCAGGAAGCGCGGCGAATCCGGCATGAAGAAGAGGAGGGAGATCATGAGAAGGACGGGGACTTCTCCGGCCACGGCCAGCCAACGCCAGGGCACCAGGAGGCCTGCGGTGAGACAAAGACACGGGCAAAACTAAAAGAAAAAGGCCGGCCGTTCCCCTCTCTTAGATCCACCGGGGAGAGCAGCCCATGAATTCAACGTGAAATTCAACGTGAAATGGTGGCTTAAGTGCTTACCCAAAGCATAAAGGAAGAGGGCGCCCAAAACAGCCATGATTTGAGGACAGGAGCCCAACGCCCCTCGGATGCCCGGGTGGGAGATCTCAGAAATGTAGACCTGGAGAAGCCCAAAAGATTTGAAAAGTAAGCGGTTCTGTTGTGGGGACCAAGGCCCCTCTGAGCCAGAGATGAGAACCTTCTCAAGATACTCGCTGCCTTTCTGCGGTGAGGTAAGAAAAGGTCAATATTTATAAAAGGATTTTTAAAAAAAGGGGGAAATGGAAAAATCCTGGGAAGGAAGGAAGGAAGGAAAGGAAAGAAGGAAAGGAAAGGAAAGAAGGAAAGGAAAGGAAAGGAAAGGAAAGGAAAGGAAAGGAAAGGAAAGGAAAGGAAGAGGAAGGGAAGGGAAGGGAAGGGAAGGGAAGGGAAGGGAAGGGAAGGAAGGAAGGAAGGTAGGAAAGAAGGAATGAAAGGAAAGGAAAGGAAAGGAAAGGAAAGGAAAGGAAAGGAAGGGAGGAAGGAAGGAAGGAAGGAAGGAAGGAAAGGAAGGAAGGAAGAGAGGGAGGAAGGGAGGAAGGAAGGAAGGAAGGAAGGAAGGAAGGAAGG